>JAGDQO010000356.1:0-357500 GCA_018342035.1 Solanum appendiculatum
ACGATCCACAATAACCCACTTCCAAGTAGGAATACTAATGTCTTGGGACAAACCTCTCAGCTATTGGTGCTCAACTTTCACTTGTTGACAATTAGGACACTTAGCCACAAATTTTGCAATGTTCTTCTTCGCCCCGTTCCACCAATAGACCTCCCGCAAGTCGCGGTACATCTTGGTGGCTCCCGAGTGAATGGAATATCAAGAACTATGGGCCTCCAATAAAATCTGCTCCCTCAAGTTATCAACATTCGGAACACACAAACGACCTTGATATGTAAGCACACCATCTTCCCCTTGGGAGAAAGCCTCAACGGACTTTTTAAGCACCGCTTCCTTCAACTCCATCAGAATTAGATTAAGACCTTGCTTTTCTTTCACATCCGACACAAAGGACGATTCTGCAGCATTATGAACAACTACACCACCTTCACTAGAATCAATCAACCGAACACCCAATCGGGCCAATCTATGAACATCTCGAACCAATTCTTTCTTATCATCCTCAATATGAGAAACACTACTCATGGATAACCGACTAAGGGTATTCGCTACCACATTCGCCTTGCCGGGTTGATAGAGAACTCTCATGTCATAGTCCTTTAGCAATTCAAGCCACCTCCTTTGGCAAAGATTCAGGTCCTTTTGTTTGAACACATATTGTAAACTCTTATGGTCGTGAAGACATCAACATGAACACCATACCAGTAATGCCTCCAAATCTTTAGAGCAAATACAACCGCTACTAGTTCCAAGTCATGGGTAGGATAGTTCTTTTCGTGAACCTTCAGCTGCCTTGAAGCATAAGCAATCACTTTCCCATTTTGCATAAGGACACATCCTAACCCAATTCTTGAGGTATCATAATAAACCAAAAATCCATCGGATCCTTCCGGTAGAGTCAATATCAGAGCAGAGGTAAGCCTATCTTTCAATTCCTGGAAACTTTTCTCACATGTTTCAGACCATACAAACTTAACTTTCTTTTGGGTTAATGCCGTCAATGGAGAGGCAATCGAAGAGAACCCTTCAACAAACCTTCTATAGTAACTAGCCAAACCTAAGAAACTTCGAATATCTGAAGGGGATAGAGGTCTAGGCCAACTCTTAACCACATCTGTCTTCTTAGGATCTACCTCAATACCCTTACAGAAAACAATGTGACCAAGAAAAGCCACAGACCTCAACCAAAACTCACATTTACTAAACTTTGCAAAGAGTTGCTGGTCCTGGAGGACTTGCAACACAATCCTCAAATGATTAGTATGTTCATTCTCACTCCTCGAGTAAATCAAAATGTCTTCGATGAACACAATCACAAACATATCTAGGTATTGTCTAAACACCCTATTCATCAAATCCATAAATGCAGCCAGAGCATTTGTCAAACCAAATGACATTACTAAGAATTCGTAATGGCCATTCTAGTCTGAAAGGCTATCTTCGGAATGTCATCTTCCTTTACCCTTAATTGGTGATAGCCTGACCGCAGGTCGATCTTGAAAAAGTAACTCGCTCTTAGAAGTTGGTCAAACAAATCATCTATCCTTGGGAGAGGATACTTATTCTTAATATTAACCTTATTCAATTGCCGATAATCAATACACATGCGAAGCGAACCATCCTTCTTTCGAACAAACAAAACCGGAGCACCCCATGGAGAGACACTTGATCGGATGAAGCCCTTATCCAATAGATCTTTTAATTTCTCCTTCAGTTCCTTAAGTTCTGTCGGAGCCATTCGGTAAGGCTGAATAGAGATAGGTTGCGTATCTAGGAGAAGGTCAATACCGAAGTCTATTTCCCTTTCGAGAGAAACACTGGGAAGATCATCGGTAAATATTTCCGAAAACTCATTTACAATGGGGACCGACTCAAAGGTAGGGGTTTCGGAATCCATATCCCTAACCCTAACAAGATGGTATATGCAACCTTTAGAAATCAACATTCTAGCTTTAAGGCAAGAAACAAATCGACTCTTAAGCATGGAATTTCCCCATTTCCACTCTAGAACATGTTCATTTGGAAATTGGAACTTGACCACTCGAGTTCAACAATCAATAGAAGCATAACATGAATGCAGCCAATTCATCCCCAGATAACATCGAAATCTAGCATATCAAACATGAGTGACTCTATGGGATAAGGAGATGGGACAATTTCTATAAACTCTCTTAGCCATGATAGATTCACCAATAGGAGTAGAGACAGAAAAGGGATCTACTAACACATTCGGAAGAACATCAAACCTCATAGCCACATATGGCATCAGAAAAGATAAAGTAGCACCGGGGTCGAGCAAAGAATAAACATCAAGATGAAAGAATCTTAACATACCGGTAACCACATCGGGAGAACTTTCTTGCTCATGACGAGTTTGGAGTGCATAGAATCTGTTTTGCTTTTGATTTCCACTAGAGCCCGATGGAGGATAAGGTTGAGCCCGTCGACGGTCATCTCCTCCTTTGTTAGGAATGAAGGGACAATCCCTAATCTTATGATCCATCTTGCCACAACCAAAGCATGTATTGGAACCGGCTAGGCATTTACCCTCATGCTTCTTTCCGCACTAAGCACAAGTAGACAATAAAGACACCTACCATTTCCTCCTTGAGGCTTAGGGTTAGATACCCTTTCCTTGTTTAACTTAGAAAGAGCATTGGAGGAACCTTGACCGGAGAACCTTTGTCGAAACTTAGGATGACCATATCCTTCGGATCTTGAGCGTGAAAAGTCACCATCACCGGTCTTAGCCCTCTTCGCCTCCCTAGACTTTTCCTTAAGTTTCTCCTCTTCTATTTGTTGGGCATGAACTATTAGACGAGAAATGCCCATATCATAGATGAGCATGGCGGTACGACATTCCTTAACCACCATTTCGAACACTCCCAAAACAAACTTACTCATTCTTACCCTAGGATCGGCAACCATAGTAGGAGCATACCTAGACAATTTTGTGAACTTCAAAGCATACTCTTTCACACTCATGTTTCCTTGATGAAGGTTGATGAACTCAAGCACCCTTACCTCTTTCATCTCAAGGGGAAAGAACCTATCAAGGAAAGCAACCTTAAACTTCTCCCAATCAAGAGGACCCGCATCAATCACCCTCTCATTCTTCCATTGCTCAAACCACACTTGAGCCACACCCTTGAGTTGATAAGCGACCAATTCCGCCTTTTCCACCGGCGTCACACCCATGATCATCAACACCTTATACACCTCATCGTTGAACTCTTGAGGATCTTTCTCAACCTTAGACCCATGAAACTCCGGAGGACTCATCCTAGTGAAATCTCTCACTCTAGATACAACAGTACCCATATTTGGGTTCACGGGGACCACAACCTCCCTATTGGCTTGAGCCGTCATGGCTTGGGCCAACACTTGAAAAGCAGCCCTAAACTCCGCATTAGTCACTTGCTCGGCCAAAGGGTCAACCAAAACTTGAGGAGCTTCTTGTTCCACATTCTCTGTCACATTCCTCCTAGTATATGCCCTTCGAGTGGCCATATCTTGAAAAGCATCGGATAGGGATTAGGAGAGAGACATATAGAATTAAACTCTATCGCATGACTTTAGAGTGATGAATATTGTAGAGTTTCCAAAACATCTTATAGCCTCTCATTCATAAGTGTTACGCACTTCACACCCATGAACAAGACTCTACTCGACATGACTTATGATACAGCCTAGGACCTTTCAAAAACCTTGTGCTCTGAATACTAAGTTTGTTACGACCAGAAGTACCTCCTAGACGTGACATGGCGTACAAGACCCCGAAAGGTCCTATACAAGCCACTTAGCATATATCATACAAGATAATAGTAAGTAAGAAGTTCGAAAGACAATTTTTTTTTATATCAAAGTAGCAGAAGTCTAAACATAGTCTCAAAGCCATCTGATACATGAATAGAAGGAAAGTGGGACGTAACCCATACAAGTCTTCAAAGTAAAATGACAAAAAGGTAAATGTGGATATGCCCTCAAACATATGAGGACTAACCAAATCTTCAACTCCGAATACAACGACTAGCCACGGGTGGATGGAGATAAGCCGAAACTACACTTATAAGAAAATGTAGGCAAGAGTATGCGTTAGTACAAGAATGTACTAAGTATGATAACTATGCATTAAGGTTACAAAAACATGCAAAAAGGGCTATACATAAGATTCAATGACCAATTTAAATCATACGATGACATGATAGAAAACATGAGATAAAAGCCATGGTCAATGCAAGTAAATCATCTTAAAACAACATATGCTTAAAAAGCCTTTAGAAAGTAACCTTAGTTCATTATGTGGGAAATGAGACTTAACCGACATAGACCATATGAGCTATAACATGGAATCCGGTGTCTATCCCACACCGAAAAGAGGTGTCCTTACTTGCCAAGGTAAGAACCATAGTTTTCTAGCTTAAGTGGATCCACTAGCTAATGTCTTTCAAGACTGAGGGTTCAAGGGTGGACTGATGGTTGCATGTACGGTCCGTCTATGGACCTACGAACCGTACATGGGGTCCCGTCATTTGAAGGTCCAAAATAATAGTTTCTGAATCTTTCTACGATTGACCAGGACGGCCCGTAGTTGGACCTACAGACCGTAGGTCGAGTTCTGGCAGTTATTTTTTTAGGGCATTTTGGTCTTTTCCCTAATTGATATATTCCTAATCTAAGTCGGTTAAGCTCTAATCCTAGACCTATATAAGGCTTCTAAGCCTAATTTTACCTTTTTCTAATCACTCCCTAACTCCCTCCAAAATCTTTCCCCAAATATTTCTCTCTCTAGAAGCTTGAAGAAGAAGAAGAATCTAGGGTTTCAGGATCTAGTCTCCTAATCCTCCATTGATTATGTGCTTTTGGAATCAAGGTATGATAGCTTTCACCTATGGAGTCCTTTCCTCCATAGGGTTCCTAAATTCTCCAATTTGCAAAGTTAGAATTCTCTAATTGAAATTAGGGTTTTCTTCAATTTTATGGGTTCATTCCAATTATGATCTAATTGATTAATTATGTTTATTTATGTATGAATTGAGTAAATTGAATGATTTTAAGGTGAAATTATATGAGCTCATGCATGATTTATGATTTCTAAGCTATGAGTCTATGTTAAGTTCATGAATGATCAAAGGATGAATTTTTATGAAGATGTGCATGTTCAATTATGAAATATATAATGACTTAAGGTTGCTTTGAGAGTGAAGCATCAATGTTGTTGTTGTTGTTGTATTGTGAAAGGATTTTTTCACATAAAGGATTCATAAAGGTTGAAAGGTTTTCTTAATTAAACTTTGAATCAAAGTTAAAGAGATATTCTAATGAACTCTAGCTTGAATTGACTATTTGATGAGTTTTCCATGAATAAGAAGGGGCAAGAGGAGATTACCCATGTTCCCTAATGATAAGACAAGAGGCGATTACCCATTTCTATTAATGATAAGATAGGCTATGAATTATGACTATTCCGTGAGATTTATGCTTAGCACCGAGTGGATAAGTGGCGATTACCCATGTCCTATAAACTATGTTAGGTTGTCTTGATATACATTAGCTAGTGGATTCACTTAAGCTAGAAACTATGGTTCTTACCTTGGCAAGTAAGGACACCTCTTTTCGGTGTGGGGTAGACACCGGATTCCATGTTATAGCTCAAATGATCTATGTCAGTTAAGGCTAACTTCCCACAATAATGAGCTAAGGTTACTTTCTAAAGGCTTTTAAACATATGTTGTTTCAAGATGATTTCCTTGCATTGGCCATGACTTTTATCTCATATTTCCTACCATGTCATCATATGATTTAACTTGGTAATTGTATCTTATTTATAGCCCTTTTTGCATGATTTTGTAACCTATGTGCATAGTTATCATACTTGGTACATTCGTGTACTAACGCATACTCTTGCCTACATTTTCTCACAAGTGTAGGATCCAGCTCATCTCCATCCTCCCGTGGCTAGTTTGTTATGATAGAGACTTTGAAGATTTGGTAAGTCCTCATATGTTCGAGGACAATGCCTTGTTTATGCTTTTATGTCATTTCATATTAAGACTTGTATGGGTTATGTACCACTTTTGTTCTATTCATGTATTAGATGACTTTGAGACTATGTTTAGACTTCTGCTACTTTTGTCATCTCTTTTGATATAAATTGTCTTTTGAACTCTTATCTACTATTATCTTGTATGATGTATGCTAAGTGGCTTATATAGGGCCTTTCAGGGTCTTGTACGTTATGTCACGTCTAGGGGGTACGTTAGGTCGTGACAAGTTGGCAATGCCTTAGTAAACGTATCTGCTAAATTATCACTAACAAACTTGTTTAACATCTATTTCACCCTTCTTTTGAAGATCGTGAGTAAAAAAGAATTTAGTTGAAATATGTTTTGTTCTATCTCCTTTGATGTACCCTTTTCTTAGTTGAAGTATACATGCAACATTGTCTTCATATAATGTTTTTGAGATATCTCTTTTTAAAGGAATGCCACATGTTTCTTGGATGTGTTGGGTAATTGATCTCAACCACACGCATTCTCAATCTGCTTCATGCATGGCTCATATCTCTGCATGATTTGAAGAAGTAGCAATCATAGTTTGTTTTGTTGAGCGCCATGATATAGCGTACCTCCACAAGTAAATAAATAACCTGTTTGCGATCAACCTTTATGTGGGTCAGATAAATACCCTGCATCTACATATCCAATTAATCGTGAATCAGACTTTTTTGAATATAATAGTCCCATATCGATGGTCCCTTAAAGGTATCTAAATATATGCTTAATACCATTCCATTGTCTTCGGGTTGGGGAAGAACTAAATCTTGTTAAGAAATTTATAGAAAAAGATATATATGGTCGAGAAGTACTAGCAAGATACATCAATGCACCAATTGCACTAAGATAAAGTATTTCAGCACCAACAAGTTCTTCGTCATTCTCATGAGGTCGAAATGGATCTTTATTAATATCAAGTGATCTTACAATCATCGGGGTACTTAATGGATATGCTTTATCCATGTACAATCTCTTTAAAATATTTTTAGTATATGTTGATTGATGAATAAATACTCCATTTGTAAAATGCTCAATTTGTAGACCAAGACAAAAATTTGTCATTCCAAGGTCTTTCATTTCAAATTTCTTTTTCCAACATTCTACTGCTTTTGAAAGCGCTTCACGAGTTCCAATGATATTTAAGTCATCAACATATACAACTATTATGAAAAATTCAGATCTAGACCTTTTAATAAATACACAAGGACAAATTGGGTCATTCTTGTACACTTCTTTTAATAGATATTCGCTAAGGCGATTATACCACATGTGTTTTGATTGTTTCAATCCGTATAAATTTGAAGTTTTATTGAACAACTTTTCCGAGAATCTTAATACATTTCAGGCATTTTTAATCCTTCAGAAATTTTCATTAAAATGTCGTTGTCTAGTGAGCTATATAAATAAGTTGTAACGACATCCATCAAATGCATGTCATGTTTTTCATGAACTTCCATATTTATAAGATACCTGAAAGTGATTGCATCCACCACAGGAGAATATTTCTCTATATAATCAATGTCAGGTCTTTGCAAAAATTCTTGTGCCACAAGTCGTGCTTTATATCTTATGACTTTATTTTTCTCATTTTTTTTTGCACAAAAATCCATTTGTACCCCACTGGATTTATACCTTCAGGTATTCGGACTATCGGTCCGAAAACTTCACGTTTTTCAAGCGACGCTAATTCAACTTGAATTGTATCTTTCCATTTTGGCCAATCATTTTTCTGTCTACATTCTTCGACAGATTTTGGTTCAAGATCCTCATTTTGTTGCATTATTTCTATGGGAACATTATAAGCAAAAATATTATCGAGAATTATATCATTTCGGTTCCATATTTTTCCTGATGAGACATAGTTTATTGAGATATTTTCATTATTTCAGGGGCCTGAACCTCTTCCAAGGTTTCATCAATTATTATGTCTCTTTGCTCGTCTTGAGCAGGTTCTTTCATATTATGACCATATCGTTAGCTCCTTTTCTTTTTTGAGAATTTTTATCTTTGGAACCGATTGGTCTACCACGTTTTAAGCGTGGTTTAGACTCATTTGTATTAATTAATTGTCCTATCAGGACATCAACTCAAATTAGAGCATTATCAGCTAGAATATGAGATTTAGTAACTCTTGATAGGTCAGTGAATGTATCTGGCAGTTGATTGCAATATTTTGTAAATGGATTATCTTTTAAACCTCTAGTTCACATTTATTTGTACGGGGATCTAAATGAGATAGTGATAATGCATTTTAATCTATCTCCTTTTTCAGCTGCTTATTTTCTCCCCCCTAATGCTGGGTGTTGCTCTCAAAATACACACGCAAGTGTACGCGGTCGCGCAAGTAATATAGTGGCTCTAAAAGAGCCGGATTATCGAACCAAATGACTTGTCGATTAACTATTTACTAAATTATACTAATTCTGATTATTTATTCAAGGGGATGATATCAAAGATGAATATATATTAACTAAACTAAAAATAAAAATGAAATAACTAAGAAACATTAACTAAGGAAAGATAGATTTTCACACAATCAATGAATGAATCGATCTAAGATTATGATTTAACTAACAATCATATTTAGCATCAATTTCATCAACTTATTTGATTATCTAGTTGTTGATTCACGGCGTTGATAATATGGTCATGATCTCCTGACCTCTAACCGTCTACCACAATTGACAGTCTAACTACATCGTTGAGCGGGGATAGACTGAACCAACTATGGAGCATTACATTATCTTCTCGTATTTGAACCAAGCACGACACCTAGGTATATCCCTATCCTGGACACAAATCAATTCAAGTGATATGCAAGAAAAAATCATGCTCCTTATATTCCACGTTCTATCCTTCTATTCCTCTCCCGAGTTTAAAAGAAGACAATAAATTTATTCTAATTGTGATCAAACATCAAAATAGTAATCACAAGAATATAAGAACAACTAATATGATAAATAAATAAGCCGAACCAAGATTCACTAAACAATCATTTTATAAGCTAGCATAATCCTAGAAGAGAAGTTTAACTCCATATAGACATAGAACAATTACAACGAAGATGTAAAATAAATAAAAGAGAAGAAAAGATGAAACCCTAGATCAAAAGTTATTTTCTACATTGTGTCCTCCTCTCCTCAAAAATTATTCTTATGGACTATTTATAGATATAGAAAATCCTAAATAAATAATTGAGTCCAAAATAAATTGGAAACCCAAAACCAAACCGCATCGGGTCTCACGTGAAATTGTTCAGTCGCGCATTCCATGGTGTGTTGTTGCTGCCTTTAATGACTGCCACATGACAATGAGATAATGCACCATCAATTTGCTTTCTTGATTTCGGGTAGCATTCGACTATATATATAAATATCAATATAATATTCAATTTAATTCATTAAGTTGCCTGCTTGATTTCCTTCTATAATCTTTCATCTTTAATTTATTTTAGCTTCAAATTTCTTCATCTTCACGTCAATTTAATCCTATAAATAAAATACACTATTACATACAATTCATAAAATATATGCTCAAGAAAATAATTTAAAATATTAAATATGAGATAAATAATGATTAAAAATATGTATTTTAGGCCTCACATCACTAAGTATACTGATTCATCAAAATGATAATCAGTAAATCTCACTGTAAATAAATCTCCAGTCATAGGTTCTAAATATTTTATAATAGAAGGAGATTCATACTTAACATATATCCCCAACCTTCTTTGGGGACCCATCTTTGTACGTTGTGGTGGAGCAATTGGAACATATACTGCACATCCAAATATTCTAAGATGGAAAATATTTGGCTCCTGACCAATAGCCAATTGTAATGGAGAGACTTTATGATAGATTGTGGGTCTGATCTGCACAAGACTTGTTGCATGCAAAATAGCATGACCCCATAATGAAATGAGAAGTTTTGTTCTCATAAGCATTGGTCTAGCAATTAATTGGAGACGTTTAATCAATGATTCTGCTAGATCATTTTGAGTATGAACATGAGCAACCGGATGCTCAACTGTTATCCCAATTGATATACAATAATCATTAAAAGCTTGGGATGTAAATTCACCAGCATTATCGAGACGAATTGTCTTAATTGCATAATCTGAAAATTGTCGCTCTTAACTTTATTATTTGAGCAAGTAATCTCGCAAACGCCACATTGCGAGTTGATAATAAACACACATGTGACCATCTTGTAGATGCATCTATTAAAATCATATAATATTTAAATGGTCCACATGATCGGTGAATGGACTCACATATATCACCTTGTATACATTCCAGAAATACTGGAGATTCAATTTCCACTTTGATTACTGATGGTATAGTAATCAATTTTCCTTGAGAACATACAACACAAGAGAATTCTTTAAATTGAAAAATCTTTTGGTTCTTCAAAGAGTGTCCATGTGAACTCTCAGTTATTTTGCGCATCATATTAGAATCGGGATGACCCAACCGGTCATGCCAAATAATAAAATCATTTGAGTTAGTAAACATTTGGTTTATTATGGCATGTGTTTCAACCATGCTAATACTTGTGTAGTATAAGCCAGATGAAAGAGCGAGTAACTTTTCAAGTATAAACTTCTTACTCGACATTATTGTAGTAATATAAAGATATTCATTCTTTTCATCATTTGTAGTCTCAATATGATAGTCATTTTGACGAATGTCTTTGAAACTTAATAAGTTTTTTTTAGACTTACTACAATATAATGCTTCATCGATTGTCAAATTTGTTCCTCCAATAAGTACTAAGTTAGCTTTTTCGGAGCCTTCAATTAATTTTGTACTACCAGAGATTGTGTTAACATTAGTTTCATTCATCACCAAATAAGAAAAATATTTCTTATCTCTTAAAATAGTGTGTGTTGTAGCACTATCTATAAGACATATATCATTATAATTGATTTTGGATCCAATTGATGACTGGAGAATTTCCATATTCTTCAAAAATAAAAAATATACTATAAGAATGTGAAAAACTAACATAAGAAACTTTATGAAATCGTACTAAAAATGTAGAAATTAGTAAGACATGATGCCTTAAGAAAAACATTTAAGAAGAACAACATAGTTGCAAACATAATAGAAAAATAACAATTATTCTTATAATTTTATTCCCAGTTAGATAATAGTTTTTCAATCAATATTCTCATAAAAGTCTCTAGCTTTCAATTGAGTAATGTTTGGGAGACCTTCAAAGTCATCATCTTTATAAGCAAGATTTGCCTCAATATCATCATATTTATTTGAGGGAGCTGCATCATTATCATTATTCCAAAAGGTCAATTGTGCCTCTACATTATTATCTTTTCTTTTGAGAGAGGCTTGATAAAGTTTCACAAAATGATCGGGCGTACAACATTCACGTGCCCAATGACCTTTCATACCACATCGGTGACAAGTATTGATTCTACCTTTATTTTGAGAAATTTTATTATTCTCATGTTTATTTCTACCATAATGACGATAATTATTTCGTCTTCTACCACGTCCAAGACCATGGCTACGACCACGGCCACGTCCACGATAATTATTTTCTCTTGATTCAGACTGATTATGTGCTGTTACAACATTCACTTCAGGGAATGGAGCAAACCCAGTGGTACGGGCTTCATGATTTTTCACCAGCAAAGTATTATTCTGGTCAGCCACAAGTAGGCATGTAATCAATTCAGAATATTTCTTAAACCCCTTTTCACGATATTGTTATTGTAGCAACACATTTGAAGCGTGAAAAGTGGAAAAAGTTTTCTCAAGTAAGTCATCATTAGTGATAGTATCTCCACATAATTTTAATATGGAACTTACTTTATGAATAGCAGAATTATACTCAGTTACAGTTTTAAAATCTTGAAATCGAAGGTGTATCCACTCATATCGAGCTTTTGGTAACACCGTAAGTTTTAGGTGGTCATATCGATCCTTCAGATTAATCCATAATTCAAGCGGATCTTTCACAGTTAAATATTTAGTTTTTAATCCTTCATGAAGATGATGACGGAAAAAAATCATGGCCTTCGCTTTATCTTGACTTGATGTTTTATTTACTTGTTTAATAGTATCACCAAGACCTTTAGCGTCAAGATGGATTTCAGCATCAAGAATCCATGACAAATAATTTTTTTCGGTAATGTCAAGTGCCACAAACTCAAGCTTTGACAAATTTGACATGATGAAAACTAAGAAAGATAAAATTTGAATTAGAAAAGACAAAGACAACTAAAACCAAATTTCTTAGCAAATAAATTTAAATAGATCCACGAGATATATTCATATAATAATGTTATATGTCATATGCTTCCGATAACTAAACACTCGGACATAAAAAGGAAGATATGATGACCTCTCTTTATTTTATTGCTATTTATATATATGTTATTTAAATATAAAAATAGTTGAAAGAAAATTATATATATACTAAAGTTAATATAACCCAATAAATAATAACAGAGTCATTTATATTAAATAAAGATTATCAAGCTAATTAACTAAAAACTAAATAAATAAGTAAGAACTAACATTAACTAAAAATATATAAAACATGTATTCATTATACCTGATATGAGACTTTTTCGGAGAAAATTAGAGCTTCATGCTGATAACATGTTATGAAATATAAATAATAATTAATGAGAAAGAAAAGAAAAATAAAAGAAGAAAGAGAGAAGGAAACAGAAAGTATATTAAAAAATATCCTTCTTTTGCCTTTTTGGTTTAAAAATACCGCCCACATTTATTTTGGTTCAAAAATACTCTCCTTCCACCTTTTGGTCTAAAAATATTCTAAAAGATAATTTTTTATTTATTTAAATTCTTAATATTAGATCATCCCAAAATATTTATAATTAGTTAATTCTTTTATTTGTTCTAAAAGATAATTTTATTTATTTATTTAAATTCCTAATATTCCGGTGAACTGCCGCCGGAAAAAGAATCCAACTTTGTACGTTTGCTTTGCCATTGTTACCAAAATGGAAAACGATTTTCATTTTTGCTTAAGTAGGATCCGATCATCATGCTAACTATTTGAAACAAACTTTTTGTTGTGCGTTGAGTAGTTTATATTACTAAAAAATTGTTTAATACTCGTTGAAAAACAAAATGAATATAAAGTAAAGCTGACCATTCAACATTTAACAAATACACAATTTGTATTTATTGCCATCTGCTGAATAAGTAAATCAAAGAAATATTATTATTATTATATGTTATTATATGCCAGCTTTATTATTGTTATTATTATTATATGTTATTTATTAAAACGTATATCAAAGGAAATATTAAATATTGATATAATTAAATTTTAACGTAATGATTTGAATATAATTTAAAAAACCAATCCAAATAAATTTAAAAATCATTTTACAAATTAAAACATAAAATAATAGTGTATAAAACGTAAAAAAAAATAAAGAATTTATTGTGTAAAAATAAAGAATAAGAATTTTATTGTGTTATTTTAATAATAAGAATAAAACATCATTTTTTTTTATTCGATTTATAATTGATCATAGGAGATCATTTCCATGACAATAATATATAAACACTTCCAACAAAAAAAAATGAAGTGAAGCAATGTATCCATGACAAAAGACCCCCAAAATCCATACTGGGTGATTCTTCTCCACCACGGTTGCTGAATTGGCGAGTTCGGAGCCGGACCACTTTTTTTCTCTAAAATGCACGAAGGGTCATTTATTTTTTATTTGATCAAAATGGACAAATCGCTTAGCTTTGAGCGATTTGTCTTTAACTTAACTGACAACTGAGCCATTTGTCTTTAACTTAACTAACGGCACATGACCATTCACATCCGATGAATTTTTTAATTGTCTCTTTATATTTTTCTCCATTAAGGAAGATTTAGTATGGATTTGGTTTTGAATATAATTAAATTTTATTCTTAGGGAGATGCATAGGTCTTGGCATATCTCAACTATAAAACCTAAAAAGAAATAAACACAAAATTACTCGGTGTGTCTTGTGCCTAAATTATATGAGGTGGATTGAGAAACTCATCCTTCAATTGTACCTAAAAAGAACAAAAAGAAAAGAAAGATATATGGTGGACCATGAAAAGAAAAACAAAAAATAAAGAGGTGATTTGAAAAAAAGAAGGGGGAAAAGGGCCTAATATACCCCTCAACTTTGTCATTTAGAGCTGATATACCCGTCGTTATGAAAGTGACTCATATATAACCTTATCGTTATACAAATAGGACATATTTAGACCAAACTATTAACTGAGCACATTTTTGTTCAATTTCACATAGCTTAAGGACTTTTTTACCCTTTTTAGAATACCTTCTATGAACTTTGTTGAGAGTGTTTAGACAGTTAAATAACTGTTAATACAGCTGTTAGTCTGTTAGAGAAGTTAGTTATGAGATGTAGTTGATTAGTTAGTTAACAGGTCATTAGTCAAGTAGTTACTACAGTTAACTAAGCTAAACTAGTTATGTATATAAACACTAGTAACATTCTCCATAAGTTTTTGGTCATGTAATTCATAAGTGAGATAGGTTTCAAAAATAATGTACCCTTGCTTATTTCCACGAACGTTTAAGTAGCAATCAGATCTCTGTCCTTGTTCAGAATTCAAAAAGTTCATTGAGAAAGTCTCTCTTAATTTTATTCAACCAATAATACCAGTAGCAAGAATAAGCACTGGTAAACTTTTCTTGTGATCAGCCAAGAGAATAATACTTTGATAGCAAAACTATTGCTTTCCTATGCAAATGGTTTCCGTTGCTGTATTGGTAGCTCCAAATCAGGTTCAACTGATGTCAGGGGAGAAAAATACTCGTCTACCATGTCATTCGTCACATGTTCCAAGCTTGGAGGATCCCACTGCATGTTATACAACAGTTCAGGTAATTCTAAAACTGACAATTAGCATGCTCTAAGAACTGAACTACGATTAGTTCAAACAATTCTCCAATAGGTATGCAGGTATGCAAGGCCAGCTTACTCCAGAAAATTGTATTAAGCAGCATTACTCCACAACACGGAGTTACATTGAATCAAAATGAAATACACCCAATAGAGTTAATACGCCGTTAAGCATCATGTAACTTATTTTTCCTCATTTTTGTGTCCGTGCACTTTGTGTATATCACACATGCCTCACCTACTACTTAATACTTCCATCACATGCCACTAACCTTTATCTTTAATCAACGATTTCAAGAAAATGATTCTCCACATAAATTGTTTCTATGAATATACATCATATCTAATGAAGTGCCAAAAGAAATGGTTTACCTTGGGAGAATGATCTTTATCCAACATCCGCGCTCGAACCCCCTATAAGAAGACACCGATGCAGTTATAGTCGAACAGAGGCACAGCTTCTACCAATTGAACCAGATTCAAGAAAAATGCTGTACCTCACAGTAGTCACGAGTAATATGTCCAAAGAATGCTTGTAATGTCATTCGATACTCACGAATTAAGCACTGATCAAGAGTTTGATTTCTACCTTCACGTATCTGGTAGGAAGCACACCTTGTAGTGTCATCCAAGAATGAAGGGGGAGCATGTTGCAGAATTAAGTGTTCGAAAGGAACTTACTGATCGTAAGGAAACCTTCAAGCTCAATGGTGACACCTCTCTTAGTCTCTTCAGTGTTGAAATGCACCAGGCATCTGCTGTATTGGCTGTTTCACTTTCCTAATTTTTTAGGAATTAATGATCAGAGGTATTATGGGCAATGGGCAATGAAATCGAGCTAGTTTTAGACAGTTTTGGATGTGAATTTTGCTATTATTTTTCTACTTTTTGTATGTGCAGATGTTGCTTATTCAAGTGTTGAATGTGATTAGTGGAAAAGACCCAACAGGAATGCTAAAGGAAGGAAAAGAACAAAAAAATGTGCAAAGTTGTTCCTACGAAGCTGCGTGACCGCACAACCTGAAGCTACCTGCATGCAGTAGAGGAAAAAGGACCAAACGCCACTGGACTTCCTTGCACTAAGTACCCAGCTGTGCGACCGCGCAGCGTGGGGTGTGCAAATCATCAAAACAGGGGTAGTTTCAGAATTTCACGAGAGACTCTACGCTATATGAGTTTGGAACTTGTCCTAAAATTAGGAAATTGAGAAAAAGAGCAAGAAAAAGGTGAGGATACGAAGGAGAGAAGGAGAAAATGGGCTACACTACTCAAATCCAAAACGGAAGTTGGGATTACAAGTTAGTTGATAACCGTGGTTCATAACCATAACCAACTCTTTTCTTTTAATCACCTGAATAATAGTTAGCAAGATTTGATTGAATTAACATTTGTACCACGATCTTTATACTATACTATATTTGACTAGAGTGTGTTTGCGCTCGTCACATCTTTATTACAGAAACATAAGGTAAAGATTACATTCTTACCAGAGAATCAATGATTTCCTCCACTGTCTCATTGCTGAAACATTTATTAAGTATTTCAATCCTACAAAAGACAGATAAAGCAGATTAACACAAATATCAGATATAGGCAGGTATTCAAGCAGAAACCACGTCACAGAAGGACAAGAGGTAAATAACCAAAAAGTTTTGAAAACTAAAGAAAAACCACAATTAGAAGATAGGTGAAAGCATGAACCTTTATCGAAAATCATCAGCCTGTACTATTCATACTACGCGAATTGCCCAACTTTTAAGCATCAGGAAGGCAAGAAAGGTGTTAAGTTGGACAGCAGGTGAAACTGGGCAATGGAGCAGTTCCATCATTATGAGAAGTACAAGCATGAAAAGTTGAGGGTTCATTGACTGATGCAGGTTAAATGGTTTCTACGACACGAAGGAGGATGGGATTGATTTTCTAAAGAAGCATAGATACCTAAAGACTAAGTTGCTCGGACTCGGGTGCGGGTGTCCTATACGGGTGCGAATCTAAAGGTCGAATCCTTCATGATCTAATTTTTAAGATTCGGGGATATGAATCCATGTATGGATATGGGTGCAGGGATTCGCGTAAAAATAATTAGAATGTCTAAAAATAGAGCTATAAAACCTAAATTATAAGATATTATGTGGAGAACTTGAGGAGAATCCTGGAAGGAGATCAAAGGAAGAGGAGTGACATAGAAATTTCTATAAAAAAGGTATTCCGTGTCTTTCAATTTCACTTTAGCTTTTGTATTGATTACAGAAATCATTAAAATTGACCAGACTTTCTCCATCGATTTTGGTCAAAGTAACCAAAATCGGTTGACCAAATCGGACACGGATCCCACACCCACATCGTGTCGACATGGGTGCGGCACCAAAAGTGAAGAGTCCGAGCAACTTAGCCTAAAGAAGCTTTACAAAACCCACCCCACTCCCCATCTGAATGGAAGCTCAAACAGTATGGATCTCTAATTTGAAACTGCTGCACAAGATAAGGCTAAGCAGTACCTTTGGAATACACTCATTTGGTCCAGATGGACAACATCTCCAAATTTTGCAAGACAATTTCCAATAACAGAAGGATCGCCCGTCATAAGCTTTCCGAGTTGTTCCTCGATTAAGGGAAGTCTCTGAGAAAGGTAATATAGCCAGATACAGATTTATCAGGTAATCTTAGTAATTGTGCAGAAACTAGAGAAATTTAAGATTCAATGGAAGGAACTGACTTCACTGTGAGAGTAGAGTGTAGCAAGACCACAGGACATCATTTCCGCTCCACTGAGCTTGTCTCCTGTTAGGGCCAGGTACTCTCCTGCAAATGCAGTATATAGTCAGCTCCTTACCGACTAATCCTGAAACAGGGTGAGCCACAGTACACACAGCAAAATGTATATGAATTGCCTAGTAAAGAAATAATATTCATGATGTTATGGATAATCTAGCTTAACACTTGTTCCTTTTACTCATTTACATGATTTAGAGCTTATGGATGGATATTCATGATGTTTTGTGCATTGTAGGTGAAAAGATCACAAAATCAACTATGGAGCAAAAGTGGACGAAACTTGCAAAGCCAAGCCCAAGGCAAAGTGCTGGAGCTCGCCTCGCGAGGTGGAAAGGAAATGGGGGTAAAAAATATGCCCCTGCTGAAGTTTACACCCTGCACATGGCGAAGTGGACTACCTCATGATAATCCAGACCTGGCCAATTTTTGGCCTTCTCCTAGTCCGACTTGGTGGGCCCTTGAGGGTGTTTTCTTAAAGTTATAAATACTCGTACTTAGTCATTTTTTTATAATGACAAGAGAGAATGCAGAGGACGAATAATTCCTAGTGGAACTTGAGAGAAGAAAATTAGGAATAGAACGTGGGTTAAAGGGAATAGGGTTTGTCTGCGGACAGATTAGTGGCTAGGATGAAGACATGTCTGGATTGCCCTACTTGGCTCAAATACATGAAGATATATTAATACATTCGGATTGCTTTACCACATCCCCGCTCAACCATGTAGGTGTGAGGCTAATCTAGGTAGAAGGTTAGAGGCTCGAGAGACCATGACCATATCATCAACCCTATGACTCAGAAATTCGGTAGATATCTTAATCATGCTTAGCAACGATAAATAGATATGATGGAATTATGCAAGCACCATAGCCCTAGGCTCTAGTAACTCTGTGAACAACTCCTATTATATTCATCTACTTTACTTAATTGATTTAGTTATAATTAGTAGTAGAATAAACAACCAAACAACTCTCTTGAACTGGACAACATTTGTTCTCATAATTATAATAGTTAAATCATTAGTTTGTCAGCGACTAAGTCCCTATGGGATCGATACACCCCATTGTCTGACAATCACTTTATTACTTGTGACCACGTACACTTGCGTGTGTGTTGGGAGGACATAAGAGTCATAATGTTGGGGAAAATGTCCAGAACATGTACTTAGGTATATGTAAGACAAATCTGACAGTTTTCTCTGCATGCTTGTGCTTCTGATAGAAAGGCTTCATGAGAGAAACTGACGACAAAAATGAAATAACGCAGTAATAAGATGACTCAATCCATTATTCCCTGATTGAGGATAATCACACCTCTCCTACAGAAAAGTGAAACTCCAATGCAGATTTGACAGTGTGGTGTAGTTTTCCACTAAGCTTATGGGAAAATGTCCAAAGAAGACGGTTTATGCATTAGCTTTTCAGTTTGAGAACTGAGTTGATTCCTGATAACTAGCTGCTAATAAATTTAACACCATTTGAATGTACATAACATCAACAATATGACTATGGTTGCCCAATCAATTGGAATTTGCCAAAGCTTTACCTAAATAACCAGGTAGGCGTGAGAGGTAAAAGGATGCACCACCATCTGGATGGAAACCAATCAATATTTCAGGATTGGCAAAAACCTGCAGTTATCATAGCAATATTTTAATTAACCACAAGTCCATAAAGGAAGCTATATAAGGAACCACTTTAGCAAGGATAAAGTCAATACATTCACTTTAACTATCACCTATTCCATACTCCAAATTTAGTATACCTCTTTAGACTTTCAGATCAAGCAAATATCATGTTTACGCAATATTTTCACAAAAGAATATCAATATGGAAAATCACAAGTTAGATCAATAACCCGAGAACTCTGGTTCGAATGAAGAAGTCCAAAGGTCAAGCAGGGAAGATTTGTTTTAAAGCCTATCATGAACATAACTTTACTACATGCACGAAAAATGGCAAGTGAACAGGAGTGGATATAAAAGATGAATCCATAATTAGATAACTGAAGAAACAGAGTGAAGTTGGTTTAAAAAGGGGGGCAAAGGAAAATTGTCATCGTTAAAACCAACAGGTGTTACGGTATAAGATTTGCCACTTTTATCTACAGATAAAAAGAAAATAGTTGAGCATAAAGCAACGCAAAACATAAGGTACCTCAAATTCTTATATGGCAGATGACATTTTATTGAGACGAGTAAGAGGCAAAGTGAACAAATGAAGCAGACTACAAGGGAACATGTCTTCTTTTGATCCTATGAAGAAAAGATAAGTTAGAAATTTCTGTTTCCTTTGTCAAGATGACTCCAAATCTCTTTACCTCGAGTGAGAACTCAGAAGGAAGATTTTGATCAAATATTTAGAAAAATTGAGGATGATGGCAACTGTTCAACAACATAAAAATGACAATCTGGAGTTAAAATAGTCAAGCATCTATCACTAGTCACCTAGGCACTCCCAGTAGGTAGCATACGACACAGTCAAAAGCTATTCAAACTTAATATATCAAAATGTGGTCAATTTAATGGTAGAGATAACAAGGAACACCACAAGTTATGTTATTCGTTTATGGGTACGTGTTACGTACGGATGTGCATAAGTATCCAACACGGGTGCGTCAAACTTTGTGCTAATTTACAGAGTAGTTTGAAGAATTTGCACTAAGTATTCACACCATTATTGCATCCGTTTGAGTTTCGAAAGGATACATTAAAGCAAATTAAACATACTTAAAAGAACAAATTGCACAAGGACAGATATATTACAGTCTTTTCAGTCACAATACGGAATGTCCCTGGGATTGAAATTGAAGCTCCACCACCCATCGTGATCCCATTTAGAAGAGCTACCTGCATGAGAATCATAAGAGTCCTTTAATTGCAAGAAACTCGGTATCGGAGCAAGCAAATGTACTAGGTTCGAGTCTCACTACCACCCATTATCAATCAAATAGCAGCCCATCAAAGTTTAAAACTATAAATAGTCATACTTTATTTTGATAACCCCACTATAATCAGCTTCCACGAATTGTTTACTTTTATTAGCCAGACTAATAGTTTGAGTAAATGTAGGATTTTGATTCTAATCATGTGTTTATAAGGGTAAGGATAGTGTTGCGGAAATATCGTGGATTAACTAGCACACAATCACAAACAAAGAAAATAGAGAAGAAAAATAACACAAGAATTTAATGAGGTTCGGCTAGGCCTACTCCTCCAATGAAAGCAAAGAGAGTTTTCCACTATGAAAGAAAGAGAATAAGTTTTCCAATACCCTCAAGCCCTTACGACTACATTGTGTATCCTGTACAATACCTTCGAATACTACTAAAAATCTGCTAAAAATCGATGGACGCCATTTGCCACACTGTCCGTCGCTTTTTTAATAAAATAATTATTTTATTATTATTTTAAAAATTGCGACGAACGGCATCGCTAAGTCCGTCGCTTTTCTTGGCGGATTTTTGCGCCAAAAAATATATAATTATTAATTATTTATTTAATATAAGAAGAGACGTCGTTCGTCGCTTTTTATTAAAAATAATTATTTTTAAATAAAATAATAACCACGTTGTCCGTCATTTTTGTGTTATTTTAATTTATTAATTATTTTTTAAAATTAGCGACGGACGGCATCTCTTAGTCCGTCGCTTTTGGTCAAATGACTGGTCAAACACTTTAAAAAAGCGACGGACAGTGTCGTTTAGTTCATCGCTTTTTAGTCAAAATGTTGGTCAAACATTTTTAAAAAAGCGACGGACTAAGAGATGTCGTTCGTCGCTTTTCTTAAAATATCTGCTGCACCAAACGCGATTTTTTCCATTTATCTCTTTCTCTCATTCTCTCTCTTCTCCTCATCTCCTCATCTGATCACTGCTACCCTCGCCGTCCCCGTCGTTCCTGCCGTCCCCGCTGCTGGTCGGGAGTAGCCAACCGCCGCCGCCGCTTCCACTGCTCTCTCTTCATTCTCTCCTTCTCCTTTAAGGTTAGGGTTTAATTCATCAAAAAAAAATTCAATTTCAGTTATATTTGATTTTTTTAGTTAGTTAATTGTAATTAGTTTATTGAATTTGTGTTTATTGATTGTTAGTTTGAATGATTGATTGTTAGTTAGTGAGTGAATTAAACCCTAACCTTAATTTTAGGACTAGTTTGAATTTGAAATTTTAAGACTAGTTTGAATTAGGGTATTTTAGGAGTAGTTTGAATTTGAGATTTTAGAACTAGTTTGAATTAGGGTATTTTAGGAGTAGTTTGAATTTGAAATTTTAGGACTCATTTGAATTTGAAATTTTAGGACTAGTTTGAATTTGGGATTTTAGGACTAGTTTGAATTAGGGTATTTTAGGACTAGTTTGAATTTGAGATTTTAGGACTAGTTTGAATTTGGGTATTCTAGGACTTGTTTGAATCTGAGATTTTAGGACTAGTTTGAATTTGGGTATTCTTGAGTTGATATTGAAGTGTTAATTTGAAGTTAGAAGTTAGTAGTTGAAGTATTTTGAGTATAAGATAGATGTTTGAGTTGGGAATTGATGAAGTGATTTTGAAGTTAGAGAAGTTAGATGTGAACTTGAATTACAACTTATAATTAATTATAACTTGAATTTAGTATAACTTGAACTTAATTAGGAATATTAACTTGAAATCTTGTTGACCTTAATTAATTAAAACTTAATTTTGAACTTTATTAGAACTTAAATTTAATTTGACTTAATTAGAACTTTAATTTGAAGTACTTGGAATCTTATTGACCTTAATTAATTTGAACTTAATTAGAACTTTATTGAACTTAATTAATTTATAATAACTTGAAAACTTAATTAGGAATATAAACTTAATTTTGAACTTAATTAGAACTTGAACTTAATTAGTGTTTATGAATTAATTAAGTTTGAACTTTGTAGATCTTGTAACGTAGTATTTATGAACTAATTAATTATTAGGTATATATATTAGCTAAATATATATAAGTAATGATAAATATAATTATTAAGTAATTATAAATATATATTAACAATATAAATTAGTTTAATGTAGTTAAACTATTATTAAATTAAATTTATAACTAAATATCTATATTTTTGCAGATGGATCATCGTTTGTGGACGTATAACATGTATTATGAAACTAGTGATGGTTTGAAACCTGAGTTTGTTGACGGTGTTAGAGGTTTTATTGAACATACAGTGATACTTGATATTTACAAGAATAATAGATTGGTTAGGTGTCCTTGTAGTGCATGTAGGTGCTTAAAATTTTTTGAACCAGATATAGTCATGGTTTATTTGTACCGTAACGGATTTAAGCCTAGATATTTTGTATGGGTTGATCATGAAGAAAAAGATGGATTGTAATGACCCTAAAGGTCATTTTTGGTAATTTCTGTAAAATGATCGTTTTACCCCTCCCGAGAGTTGCCCCGAGTCATGTTTAATTAGTATCCGAAGTTGGTTTTGTAAAGTTTCTTGTTAAAATAAGGTTTTTTGGAAAGTTTTGAATTCTAAAGGCTTAAGTTGTAAAAGTGTGGTTTTTGAGGTCATTCAGAGTTTCGGGTCTCGGACGGGGATTCTGTCGATTCCATCAGCTCCAGAATGTGGAATTTGTTCTAAGAGAGTTGACGGAATCAGTTTTTGGGCTATATCGGGGATTTGAGGCCTTGAGTTGAAAACTAGTGAGTTTTTCGCCATAGAGTTGACTTTGGTCAACATTCGGAGATCGGATGCTCGGAATTGGATTCCGGCGACTTCGTTGGATTCGGGGGATGATTTTAGGCGTAGGAGTGGTCTTGGTTGAATTTTTAGAGGTCCCGAGTTTGATTTAAGTTTTTGAGGCTTAAGTTAGTTTGGTTGCACTTTATCGAGTTTCGGGTCAAGGAGACCTCGAATTCAAATTCTGACGGTTCCATTGAGTCCAAAACGTCGAATGTAGTGTGGTAGCATATATGGCTTATGTGCACGGGGTTTCAAACGAATCCCGAGGGTCCATTCGGAGACTTGTTTGCATTATGTGTTTGCTGATGTCTGAGTTCTGGTGCCTGTTGCCTTGGCCTCCGCATTCGCGGAGGGTAGTTGCCCGCGTTCGTGGAGGGTCCCCTATTCCCTTGGCCTCCGCATTCGCGGAGGGAAGTTGCCCGCGTTCGCGGAGGGTCCCCTGTTGTTTTGACCTCCGCGTACGCGGAGGATGGTTGCCCGCGTTCCCGAAGTGTCGTGTATTGAACCTCCGCATTCACGGAGCTGTGGGCACGTTCGCGGAGGGTAGTGAGTCAGGTCTCCGCGTTCACGGAGAACAAATGAGGTCTGAGCAGTGTAAATTCGGGAAACACCTATTTTCACCATTTTCAATTTTGGGAAGCTTGGTTGGGCAATTTTGGAAGAAATATTTCGTGTGAAACCTATTGGGTAACTGCTTTTAACCTTAAACCTTTATTACCTATTGATTTTATCATGATTTCAACTTGGAATTTGAGTTTTTAAAGTGAGATTTTGGGGGGGTTTGCATGAACTCTGAATTTGTGATCAAAGAGGGTTTGTGATCTGATTTAAATTCCTTTTTCAAAATGGTTTTCACTAATGGATTTCAAATGCTTTGAGGATCATTTTTATGTGAGAATTTCTGGATTCAAGCCCCGTTTTTTAAATCGGATTTTTGAGTTGTTTTGACCCTTTTGCCCGAATTTCGTGTTCTTGGTGTTAGTTTCAAAATTTGATTGTGATTCATAATTTGAATAGATTATGTTACTTTGGATTACTTTCAGAAGGGGAAGGCTCCGTTTGTTGGTTGATCGTGATTTGGCTAAGGCAAATGAACTTCTAAAACTACGTGAATCTTGTAGAATTCCTGAATTTCCTTTCTTGTATGTGTTAGGGAGTAATGGGAATGAGGTTATGGGTTGATTTCTTGCATTAACCAATCCTTAATGAACGACAGGGTTAATAAAAAGGCAATGTGTGCAATGATTATGATTGGTAACGTTAACTCCTTGATTAGAACTTAATATGAACTCGATGAAATGGAATGATAGCCTCGATGTGATTTGTGAACTTGATGAATGTGTCTTTTGCTCGTTATGGACTATGGGACTAGACTTGAAACTCTTGCTTAGAGATTGATCCTACTTGTGATGAAAGGAGTAGTGAAATGGAGACTAAGCAATTGATCTTGTTATAAATAATGTAATTGTTGATGTTGATATACTGTTGATAATGTGACGTGATTTGCATTGATATGAATTGCGTTGTGACTGTGAGCACTATCATTTTCTCATTATTTGTGTGAACATGCTTATGTGCATTGGTTCTGAAACACTATGATGAGACACTTTGATGATTATGCCGATGGGAAATGGTTTCGGCGATGCCGATGGAAAATGGTTCCGGCGATATTATGATGCCGAGGTTTCTGTCGGCGATATTGTGATGCCGAGGTTTTTGCCAGCGATATTGTGATGCCGATGTTTTTGCCGGCAATATTGTGATGCCGAGGTTTCTACCAGCGAGAGTGTGATGCCGAGGTTTGTGCCGGTGATATTATGATGCCGAGGTTTCTGCTGGAGAGAGTGTGATGCCTAGGTTTCTTCCGGCGACTGTGATGCATGCATGATCATTGCATGTGCATCAACATTCATGCATATTATTGTGTGTTGAACATGATTCTTGTGATTGACTTTGTGATTGCTTGCGAGTTATGACTTATGTTTCTGAACTGTGATAGTGGAGTTGTGTTTATGCCTTGTGACTCTGGGATTGATATACTTGATACTGATGGGAGTTATTTCGGTGATGTTGTTGAGCTGTTGTTGGCCTTTGTATTATATGAACTGTGTAGTTTAGGTTGGGCTGATTTCTATGCAGGTTGTAGTTATGGAGGTTCGGTTGGAAGCAAAGGAGTTCGTGGATTTTATTAGATTTGCCTTGTTTTGTTAGTTGATTTGCTGGGTACCGTGTTGTTTGGTACTCACCCTTGCTTCTACACTTGTGTAGGTTCCAAGCCCGGACCGTGATCTAGTTATGTCTTCTTCTTATTCCGAGGCTTTTGAGGAAACTTGAGAGGTAGCTGTTCGATGCTGGCGATCTCTCTTGACCCTTTTTATTTATGCTTTGTTTTTATTTGAGATACAAAGATACTGAGACTGTATTTTCATTTCAATTCTGTATTAGTGGCTTGTACATGTGACAACCAGTCTTGGGAAGGATTGTTTAAGTTTGAAAGACTTCAGCTTTTGTTATCCTTCTTTATATTGTTTTTTCTCTGTTGTTATTTCTACTATTTGGGTTTAGGCTGACTTGTCCTGGTGGGATAGGACAAGTGCCATTACACCCGGTTTTGGATCATGACAAATGGATTCAGAGCCCCAGGTTCATAGGTCTCACATGTACAAGCCAAGTCTAAGTAGAGTCTTGAGGATCGGTGCGGAGACGTATGTACTTATCTTCGAGAGGCTATGAAGGTTACTTCCTTTATTTAATTCTTTCTTATCGTGTGTGGGTTCTATCGCTAGTGTTGAGTATCGCATGTTGTTTTGGTAGATGCCGAGAACCGGAGCTTCTATTTCGAGCGATGGAGGGGAGGCAGTCCCCGAGGCAGTTGTTGAGGCCCCAATAGAGGAAGGGTTAGGGGCCGAGCTAGAGGCCGTACTTGTGGAGTGGCACAGGCCGTGCCCGAGGAGCGGCACCGGCTAGAGGCCGTGGTAGAGAGGCTTCCCTAGAGCCACAGGTTGCGATTGGTAAGGACCAGGTTTCGCGGTACCAGTGTTCTAGGAGACCTTATTGAGGATGTTGGGTGTACTGGAGAGTTTTACTCAGGCTGCTGCGGGCACGCTTCAGGGTTCACAGACTAGTACAGGGGCACAAACCCCAAAGCAGCATCAGGGTCCGATTGTTCAGGATTAGGTGGGTCAGCCACCATTGGTTCCCGTTCCACCTGTCGGTGCACATGTTGCTCCAGATATAGTTCTGACAGTGGAGGACCAGCAGTGTTATGAGAGGTTCCAGAGGATGAAACCACCCCAGTTTCAGGGTAGTAAGAGCGAGGATGCTCATGAGTTTCTGACCTTATGCCGTGAGATGCTTGAGGCTGTGAGGATGGTGGATGCGAGGGGTGTTCGTTTTGTTGCTCTCCAGCTCTGTGGGCCGGCCAGGGAGGGGTGGAGGTCTTGTGTGAAGTCCATGCAGTGGGATTTCCTTCGGTTGAGTGGGACTTTCTCTAGTGCTTTTTGGGATCGCTTCATTCCTTGGAGTGTGCGTGAGGAGAGCAGGTTGAGGTTTGAGGGTTTTACTCAGGGTGGCATGTCCGTTGCTGAGTACGAGGCATGTTTCTGTCAGCTTTCTCGTCATGCCACGTCCTTAGTTCCAGATGAGGCGGAGAGGGTCCGCAGATTTGTGAGGGGATTGACGTTCTCCATCAGATCATATGTGTTCAGATTATCCCGTGAGGGTGCTTCCTTCTAGTCCATTGTGAGCATCGCCAGGGAGGCGGAGTTGTTGGTTCGAGAGGAGTTTGGGGACCCCAAAAGGGCCCGTTCTAGTGGTTAGTTTTTCGGTGCCTTATCTGGAGGTAGAGGTTCTTAGAGGGGTACTAGCTCATTTCAGCATCAGAGGCCGGTTCATGCTTCCATGCCAGCGGCTGAGAGTGGACAGGTGTCCTGTGGGTCTCACAGTTCTAGTCAGGGTGGCCGTGGTACTTCATCTGGTTCGTCACAGTAGCTCATCGTTCTTAATCTTGCTTTGGTTGTGATGATCCGGGTCATATGATTCGCCAGTGTCTATCACCGAGGTTTTTGTCGGCGATATTGTGATGCCGAGGTTTCTGCCGGCGATATTGTGATGCCGAGGTTTCTGTCGGCTAGAGTTTGATACCGAGGTTTCTACCGGCGACTGTGTTGCATGCATGATCATTGCATGTGCATCAACATTCATGCATATTATTGTGTGTTGAACATGATTCTTGTGATTGCTTGCGAGTTGTGACTTATGTTTCTGAACTGTGATAGTGGAGTTATGTTTATGCCTTGTGACTCTGGGATCGATATACTTGATATTGATGGGAGTTATTTCAGTGATGTTGTTGAGCTTTTGTTGACCTTTGTATTATATGAACTGTGTAGTTTAGGTTGGGCTGATTTCTGTGCAAGTTGTAGTTATGGAGGTTTGGTTGGAAGTAAGGGAGTTCGTGGATTTTATTAAATTTTCCTTGTTCGTTAGTTGATTTGCTGGGTACCGTGTTGTTTGGTACTCACCCTTGCTTCTACACTTGTGTAGGTTCCGAGCCCGGACGTGATCTAGTTATCTCTTCTTCTTTTTCCGAGGCTTTTGAGGAAACTTGAGAGGTAGCTATTCGATGCTGGCTATCTCTCTTGACCCTTTTTATTTATGCTTTGTTTCTATTTGAGATACAAAGACACTGAGACTGTATTTTCATTTCAATTCTATATTAGTGGCTTGTACATATGACAACCAGTCTTGGGAAGGATTGTTTAAGTTTGAAAGACTTCTGCTTTTGTTATCCTTCTTTATATTATTTTTTCTCTGTTATTATTTCCGCTATTTGGGTTTAGGCTGACTTGTCCTGGTGGGACAGGACAAGTGCCATCACACCCGGGCTTTGGGTCGTGACATGGATTGAATGGTATGTTTTATAATTCGATGCCCGTGGATGAATATAATATGCTTGCACCACATGGTTAAATTAGGGTTGAACAAGATGATAGGGTTGAAAATGATAGGGTTCATGAAATGATCAATGATGCTTTCAGAGTTCAAGATTGTATGGAACCCGAACAATATTTTGATGAAGCTCCTAATGAAAAAGCAAGACGCTTCTATGATCAATTAGAAGAGTTTAGTCGTCCATTATGTGAAGGGAGTCTGCATTCTGCCTTGTCAGTTGCGATTAGATTAATGAATATTAAATCAGATTGAAATATTTCTAATATGGCTATGGACTCAATGGTTGATCTTTTAGGTGAACTAGTTAATCCGGAGTTTAACATACCTAAGAACTTCTATCAGGCAAAGTGTTTGGTTTCTAAGTTAGGATTGACGTATGATAGAATTCATTGTTGTGTTAATGGCTGCATATTGTTTTACAAGACTGATAGTGAATTAGAAAATTGTAAGTTTTGTGGACATGCTCGTTATAAGAGGACTCATGCTATAAAGATGGTCCTAGTTAAGGTGATGCATTATTTACCTCTTATTCCTAGGTTAAAGAGGTTGTATGCATCGATGCGGTCTGCTCCACATATGAGATGACATCGTGAATACAGAAGGCCGCCGGGTGTCTTGTCTCATCCATCTGATGGTGAAGCATGGACGTATTTTGAAAACGTATATCCTGATTTTGCTAGTGAACCAAGAAATGTTAGATTGGGATTGTGTGTAGATGGCTTTACACCATTCTCTAATGATGCTTCGCATTATTCTTACTGGCCTGTATTTCTTACTCCGTATAATCTTTCTCTTGAAATGTGCATGACAAGTCCCTACATCTTTCTAAGTTGTGTTATTCCAGGTCCCCGTTATCCAAAAAGTTTGATTGACATCTATCTGAAACCATTGATAAATGAGCTCAAACAATTGTGGTTTGAAGGCGTACTGACTTATGATATATCAACTAAGCAAAATTTTGTTATGCGTGCTTCTTTAATGTGGACTATTAATGATTTTCCTGCATACGGGATGTTATCTGGTTGGATGACAGCTGGAAAAATTAGCTTGTCCACATTGCATGGAAAATAGTAAGGCATTCACTTTAAAGCATGACAGAAAAAATACATGGTTTGATTGTCATCGTCAGTTCTTGCCAAAGGACCATGAGTTTAGAAAGATGAAAAATGCATTCAGAAAAAATAAGATTGGAAATGACCCCCATCTCCATTACTCACAGGGCATCAAATTTGGGAGAGAGTTTCTCAATTGCCTAAAGTTACAGAAGCTTCACCTTCTAGACTTCCTGGATATGGTTTTGAACATAATTGGACCAAACAGAGCATATTTTGGGAGTTGCCGTATTGGAAGGACAATCTGCTACGACATAATCTTGATGTGATGCACATTAAAAAAAGTTATTTTTACAATTTGTTAAACACAGTAATGGATGTTAAGGGAAAGACAAAGGACAATCCAAAAGCTAGAATGGACATAAAGGAATATTGTAGGAGAAGAGAGTTGTGGCTGCAGAAATTACAAAATGATAAAATAGTTAAGTCCAAAGCCAATTTTTCATTCACATTGGATGAGAAAAGTGAAATTTGTGAGTGAGTTAAAAATTTGAGGATGCTGGAGGGTTATGCTTCAAATTTAGGAAAGCGGTAGATATGAATGAAGGAAAATTGATAGGTATGAAAAGTCATGATTGTCATGTATTCATGGAAACTTTAATTCCTATCGCTTTTAGCCATCTACCCGAAAGGATATGGAAACCAATCACAGAGATAAGTCTTTTCTTTAAAGATTTGTGTTCTGGAAAGTTGTTGGAGAGTAGTTTAGATAGGATGGAGGAAAATATTCCTGTTATTACTATTAAGTTGGAGAAGATCTTTCCATGTGGTTTCTTTGATGTGATGGAGCATCTTCCAATTCACCTTGTACAAGAGGCCCGCCTCGAAGGTCCAGTTCAAACAAGATGGATGTATCTATTTGAGAGGTAACATTGAAATATTCACTAATTTTATTATTCTTAATTAACATATATAGATATATACATGCAGAAAAATTGACAGTTCCAAGCAAACAATTAAGCAAAGGGGAAAGATCGAAGGATCAATTGTTCAAGGTCATATTGGGAGAGAAATTGGTGATTTTTATTGTTATTACTTTGGGAATGAAGTTTCATGTAGGAGAAACAAGCCCAATCGCAATGATGAAGGTGATGTCGATCCTTTGTTTTCATCGATATCAATTTTTAATCAAAATGGTTGAGGATCTAAAAAGCATGAAAAGCGAGGCTTCACTAGAATGGAAATGGAATCAGCTATGACATATATTTTGCTTAATTGTCCAGAGATTCAACCATATCTCAAATAAGTGTTAAAGTATGTTATCAAATTACATACTAATAAGTGTTTATTAACTAACAAAAAATCTGAATGTACAATTATCAGCTTGTTCATAAACACATAGAGTAATGAAGCCATCTATACAGGATTTTCTAAATGGCTAAAAGAATATGTAAGTGTGCAAGCTTATATTGAATCAATAAGTATTTAATAATGTATTCATATTATACTAAATTGTATTATTTTGAATAACAATATATAGGTTTACGGTGAATACTCAAATGTCAAACATTTGCAATTAGTGAGAGAAGTTGCACTTGGACCTGAATCTCAAATTCAGACAATGAATAAGTATTGTGTCAATGGTTTTAAGTTTCAAACTGAAGAAGTTTCTAAGAATAAGAAAACAAATAATAGCGGTGTCTGCATACAAGGTGATGTTGATGGTACTGGCCAAACTATTGAATATTATAGTGTCATTCATGAGATTATTGAAGTAATGTATTCAGGTTAGCCTAAAAAGAAGATCGTATTATTTAGGTGTAAGTGGTTTGACCCATCACCTAGAGGCACAAAGGTGGACCAACAACATAATATAATTAAAGTTAGGCACACCAGAAAATACAGAAGTTATGATCCTTTTATCATTGCACAAAATGCTAAACAAGTGTATTACGCTCCATATCCATTGCGTAGAGATAAAGCTGATTGGTAGGTTGTTATAAAGACTAAACCTGTGGGGAGAATTGAAATTGACAATGCCTTAGATGTGGCATACCAAAATGAGGTTGCAATTGTTCAGCAACAAGTTGATGTTGAATTGGAAACCACACTAGAACATCCTCAACACATATTAAAAGAAGTATCTGATGATGAGATAATGACAAATGTCGAGGAAGAAATAAATGAGGATGAGGGAAATGAATCATTCGATCAGAAATAATGTGACAATAAAAATGAAACAACTGAGGAGGAAGAATGGGAGAATGATGGAAATGAAACAAGCGAGGAGGAATAGAAGTAGAATGATAGCTAGTATGTAAGTTAATTTGTTTTGCTAATACTAATTTTATTTAATTTATAATTTTTTATATATTATCCATGTAAATTTGTATACATATGTCATCAGGGGGTGAAGGTGATAGATCTCGCGAGCATCTTGGAGTTAGCCAGTCTAATAAGGCTAAAAAGAAGAAGTCTATGAGACCTATAGATCCTGAGGATATTCCAGGATCTCTTTCTTCTGCATCGGAGCGCATTACTCATGACACCCATTTATTTGTTGTTCTGTTTGGTACGGAGGATCCTCGGGCATATTATCCTAATTACCGTCGACTAGCCAGTGCTTCCTCTACTTCACAATCATTGCCTCCACGGCCCTACAAGGACCTACCTTTACAGGCTATTCGTTGATCACGGCCCTTATCGGCAGGTAGGATATCGACTGGTACTCCATCTCCCACAGGTACATCTCCTCAGCTATCTGCCATGAGGATTAGAGATTCTAGTAGTGAGCAGACAGATGTTATGGCCGGTACGCCTCCATTGACCCAGCATTATGTGCATCCTGGTGTATCACCTTCACCTACACCAGATGAGACGTCTGCTATGGCACCTGGTCAGAAGGACAGGCTTGGCAGAGTCATGATTGAGCCGGATGGATCATCGTAAGTTTGTTTTGTTATCTACTTGTTACTTTATTTTATTTATTTCTTATACTTTAATATATTATTCATGAACTAACATGTTTATTATGTGTTTTGCAGGTGGAATCCTGCAAAGGATGTTGCCCGGGCTTTAAAAGAGTGTGTTAGGAGGCTTTTTACACAGGTTAGCACTCATGGAGTGAAGTATACGTCAGGCAATGTTTAATGAATTTAAGGTATATATACGTTTAATTATATATATTTTTAGTTAAGTTTAATAATTTTATTATACTTTACTTTTTTTATCATCTAACGCTATTCTTTTTTTTCCAGATTGTGTGTACTTGGGAACCGAGGTACAATATGGTCATTGCGACCACATTTGAGAGGAGGGCATCCATAAGACTGTCTAGCTGGCTAAAGAAAGTCCGGGATACTAATCAATGTCAGGCTTGGATGTTGCCTCATGTTTTTGATGAATTGCGCCAGTATTGGAACACAGATAAATTCAAGGCAATGTCCAAACAAGCTAAAAAGGCTAGAAGCAGTCTTAAGGGTGGCTCGTTACACACCGGGGGTGAAAAGAGCGTTGGAACAATTACAAGAGAGATGGTAAGTTCTAATTCAAACTTTTAAATAAATAAATAGTTGATTAAATATAATTAGTTGATTAATATCATCATATATTTTATTTTTATTTATAGGAAAAAGAATTGGGGCGCACTCCCCTTGTACCGGAGGTTTTCAAGAAGACTTATGTGAAGAAGAAAGAAAATGAGTCGGATCCGGATGTGTGGGTGGAGGAAAGGGCCGAATGAACTTTTGTAAGTTATTTAATTTAATATGAAAAGTGAATATGAATAGTGAATATATATATAGTATGTATATATTTTGATGCTAATTTTTATTTTTAATATGTAGGGAGAGTATTATCATTACGTGAATGAGAATCTAGATAGTTCGGTCCAAGTTTGGACAGAAAAAGTGATAGGGGGCACACAAGGGTAGAGTCTATGGTCGAGGCTCTCGGAATGATCTACGACGACTCCAGTTAGGCTTAGAAGGTATTGGATCATCACGTCAAGCCGAGGCACTTGACGGTGTTCAGCTAGCTGCTATGTCAGATCAAATAGAAAAACTTACAGCATCACTGGCAGAGTCTGAGCGAAAAAGAGTAGCTGAACAACAAAGCATGAGTGCCACCGTTCAGGAAATCAAAGAACAACTGTTGAACCTCGCTCGTCGACCTACTACATCGTCTCCTGCCGAGGACACAGACAACGAGAGTGAGGAGGATGATGATGATTATATAGATTGCACCCCTTAGCTTCCATCTCTTTAGTTTATGACTTTTTTGAATTTTGAAATGAATTTCGAAAGACTTTATAAGTCTTTAAATTGTGATTTAAGTACTTTTGAAGGTTAATTTACGTTTGTTGTTTGATATTTTGTGTAGCATGATTATTATGTGTTTTGCTTGATTGGCCTGTATTATTTTAAATTGAATTGAATTGAATTTGCAGGTGGGCAGCAGAAAAATGCAGAAAAAGCGACGAACAGGGTGGTTTTGTCCGTCGCTTTTCTGCATATTTTTTACAAAAAAACCAGGAAAGCGATAGACAACATCCTTTAGTTCGTCGCTTTTCTGGATTTTTCAAAATTATTAGTTCCACAGTTTGAGTAAATAGTTGAGAATTTGGTAAATTTTTTGAGTTTGAAAGGCAAAAGTTTCTTAAAAGTGGTTTTTAGAATCTTTTGGATTTTCAAGTATCGAAATGGGATTCCGTCAATTCCATTAGTTTCGAAATGCAGAAATTGGTCTATGAGAGTTGTATTTTGAGAAAAGCGGCGGATAGCGTCGCATTATGAAATTTTTTTAAAAAATAATTAAAAAAGCGACGGACTGAGTCTCTTTGTCCATCGCTTTTTAAGATTTTAAAAAATTATAAATTAAAAATAAACGACGGACTGCGTCGCCTTTTGAAAATTAAAATTTTTTTACATAAAAGCGACGAATAGCGTCGCATTATCCAAAAAAATAAAAAGCGACGAACCTGACTACGTCGCTTTTCCATCGATTTTGACCAAAAAAGTAACGCAGTTCGTCGCTTTTGGCCGTCGATTTTTAGTAGTGGAATTCCCAACTATATCCCCTATATATAGATCTCAAGTAGTCTCAAACCTATAAAGAAAAGGTTTTTCCAATCCTAAAGGGCAATATTTTTCTTTTCCAAATCTATTAGGACAAAAGCCTTCCTAATCTAATAGGAATTATAGTTTCCTAAAATATATAAGGAAATAATTCAAGACATAATTAACAAATCTTTCCCCCTTTCATCAATTGAAATAATGCCTCTCTGCTTTGCTTCCAACCCTCCAAAGGGCTTACTGAGTACAACTCACACCAATCAAGTCTAGGCAATGCCTAAATTTATTGGTCCGAACTGTCTTGGTCATCATATCTTCTGGATTATCATGTGTAGACACTTTCTTCACATCCACAACCCCTTTAGACAGAATATCTTGAATAAAATGATGTCTGACTACCATATATTTTGTCCGCTCCAAGCCTTGCAGCCATGTAGCCTCTTTCACTGCCTCCATAAAATAACACCAGATATGCCAAGTTGCATTCCAACGGACGACACTACCAGAAAGAGTAAAAACATAACATATCAGAGATTTTCTCTTATCCAAGTCACCTGCATAGTCCGAATCCATATAGCCTACTGCTGATTCACTTAGCTTGTCTTCTGAAAAAGTCAAGCCCACATCTACAGTACCCTTCAAGTATCTCAAGTTCCACTTCACTGCATGCCAATGTTCTTTACCAGGACATGCCATGTATCTACTCACAACATCAACAACATGTGAAATATCAAGACGAGTGCAAAACATGGCATACACAATGCTACCAACAACACTTGAATATGGAACACCAGATACTCGAAGATTGTACAGACTCTTTTTCAAGTCTACTTTTTCTAATTCTTTCAACCTTTCTGAAATAACCTCCTCAATTTCTTTCCATAACCCTTGTAACACCAATGACGATCGCATTCTAATCTTCCACAGATTGAAACTAGATCCATCATCAGATTTCTCTATTTCATACTTTGTTGAAGATTATGGAGACATCTTAACCCTTGATTATGTGCGAAAACCCCAACCAAGCTCTGATACCAATTGTTGCGAAAATATCATGGATTAACTATGACACAATCACAAACAAAGAAAATAGAGAAGAAAAATAACACAAGAATTTAATGAGGTTCAGCTAGGCCTACTCCTCCAACAAAAGCAGAGAGAGTTTTCCACTATGAAAGAAAGAGAACAAGTTTTACAATTCCCTTAAGCCCTTAGGACTACATTGTGTATCCTATACAATACCTTAGAATCCCCAACTATATCCCCTATATAAAGATCTCAAGTAGTCCCAAACCTATAAGGAAAAGGTTTTTCCAATCCTAAAGGGCAATATTTTCCTTTTCCAAATCTATTAGGACAAAGGATTTTCTAAACTAATAGGAATTATAGTTTCCTAAAATATATAAGGACATAATTAACATATAGGCTAAGTTGCTCGGACTCTCCAAAAATATTTCCGCACCCGTGTTGGATCCTTCAAAAATGCATTATGTTGAAGGATCCAATACGCACCTAATGACATTTTTGAAGAGTCCGAGCAACATAGAGGATAGGTACAAATCTTATTCATATCTATATCCCTTTATACATGGTAGTATATATCTCTCAATATCAATATTAATTTGCTATTCAATTTATACATATAAAATACATGTGTTATACAACAAGCATTCATATTAGTATTGTTTATACATATATTATACAAGCATCAGTTTATAGACATGCATTTACAACGACTATACATATCAACATTATTTATACATCTATTATACATGGTTTGTTTGTATCAATATTAATTTTCTATTTAATTTATACATATAAAATACATGTATTATACAACGACCATACATATTAGTATTATTTGTACATATATTATACATGATTGAGAATCTCAGATTTTCCAAGCTTTTTCGCATGATTGAGAAAAGGTAACAAAGGAGGAGAAATTGGTATAAGAAGCCGTGGATAGACCTACTAAAACTTCTTCTTTAGTTGTCACCAATACGACATAAAAGATATGGTTTCTGAAGTAGATCATAATGGCGGCTGAAGATGTGTGACATACTGGTTACAGGGATTTGTTCTATTGGAACTTGGGAGCCAGGGTAAGAAAAGAGGTATGTCCAAATTTTACAAAAATTTCTGATATATTTTATCTGGAGAAAGAAAAACACTCACCTGTGGTTTCAAGTATGTGCCAATAACATATGCAAGACTATATGTTTTCTGATAAAGTTTTTTACATTCATCAATGTTTCCTGCATAATACAATGGACAAAAAAGATCTATCAGGGAAAGTAAAACCTAAAACAATTTAGTTACAGTATTGTACAAAGTTCGGATAACAATTAGTTAAAAAATCTAATATATCATGATTCATGACATATACATATATCATGGCAACGCACACAATTAAAGAGACAGCTTCTAACTAAAAGCTGAAGCAACAAGAAAATCAACATTCTTCAAAGAATTTCAAACAGTTAGCGAGTATTCTTGCAAAGTCACACATGTATTGTGACTCCAGAATTGAGTACATTTGTGGCAAGTTATGTACGCCCCAACTTAAGGAATTAGGAAATTGTTAATATGACAAGAGCTCATTCCTTGTAAATATGGTAAGCGCGGAATTTTTTTATGGTGAGTGAGGTATACCATGTCATACTTATATGACGGAGTTTTATAATAAATAAAAATACATTTTCTCATACCTTTATAACTTATCTTTTTTCTTCTCACTCCTACACCCCCACCTTCCATTTACCCCTCCCTCTAACATAAAGTACGTTGTCTTTTTTAAAAAATTTATTCAAATTTATTTTATTACACAAATTAAAAAGGCACAGTGACCAAAAGTAATGTTTTTTACTCTCTCTTTAACATTACTTCTCCAATTCTCCTCTAATGTAGTTAGTTTCCTTTTTCCTAATAGTTCTTTATGTCTATTTACCAAATATTAAATTGATTAATGTTATTCAAATTTAAATTCAAACCACTATGTATTTAAAAAGAATTAAACTAAACATGTGTTCTTAACATCATAAAAATTCAATTGTACTGTTTTAGGATAAACATAAATAGTTATTTAAAATTACTTGTCAATTAACAAATTTAAAATATAATTAATTATTTCCCCCCATTTTATCGTAACAATTAATTCTTCTTAAAAGTGTAATTTTTTTTGTAAAGTTGCAAAAAAATAATTCTTATGAAGTAAATTATTAAAACACCTACATATATACATACTCTCTCCCTTATGAATTTATACGATATTCTTTTGTTCTCAAAAATTCAAGTTATAAAATGTATTTTTTTCATAAATAAATCTTCTTACTAAGTTGCAATTCGTCTCATGTTGATATAATGAAAAACACATTTATAGCTTGAATTTCGAGAATAAAAGAATATCGTATAAACTAATGGAGAGTGCATGTATATATGTAGGTGTTTATGGATGCTTTTTGATTTTGGGTTTCATGAAAATAGTGTCAAAACTTATATAATTATTTGTCATAATTATTGGTGCTCGTTTCGTTTTTTTTTTTTCGTTGGAGAATATTTGATGAGTTTAAGTGTTTAGAAATTATGAAATTGTTGAGAGAAGAACAAGAGAACAAATTAAATTTTGAAATTAATTGTCCATTTTTCCTTTTACACGTCCTTTAAGAAATTATAAAGAATGATAATTTTGTTAATTGACAAGTAATTTTGAATAACTATTTTTAGTAATGTAAGTTAAAAAATAATATCAAAATGCTAAAATAAGATAAATTCGGCTAGAAATATCGTGAATAAAAATATTAAGCTTAAACAAAAGTAGCAAAATTTAAAATAATTATACAAAGAAAGAGAAAGGAAATATTGAACTAAATGGGAAAAAGTTAAAAAAGGAAGAGAGAGAAAGATTTTGTCTAATGTATCAAATGCTATGTATTCCGATGAATGGATGTATCTGGATAACACAAATTTGAAGGAATTTTTGTAAATTGAAAAAGAATAGGGATAGGATTTCTAAAAATTATACTAATATAAAAGGAGCCTCATACAAATTTTATCTACCACATCATATTTATGCCTCAAACATGGAGTAATAAAAGATTTCGATAAGTACGTAATTCATTCCCAACATCTCCTCTTTTGTCATTCTTTAAAAGATACTCCATATATGAAGTTTGACCTAAAAAGTCTGGATTGTGTCATACAAACTGGTGAGAGGGAACAGAAGTTGTACCTTTCTTTAACATATTATAAGTATTGATAACATCACCGCCAGCACAAAATGCACGGCCATTACCCTTTCAGAAATTGGAAGAAAAAAAAAAGATCAGTGATGGCAAGAAGCAGGGGCGGAGACACATATATTGTACACCCTTCATTGGAAAAAAAATATCATATATATATAAGTAAAATGATATACAAAATTGATTAAGACTATCTCCAACCCATCTCTATTTTACTCTCCATTCTCTTTATTTGGAGAGTAAAATAGAGAATGAGCTCTCCAATCACCCTCCGTTTCACTCTTTATTCTCCCTATATAGAGAGTTGAATAGTAGTTCTCCAAATTTAGAGAACTACTATTTTTATTCTCTATTTCACTTTTTCATTATTTTATTATTATTTCTATTATTTTGTAATTAACATATTATTTTTCCCATAAGGCCATTAATTAAATCTCTAATATTCGTAATTCTTTTTAAATGTAATATAATATTTTAAAATATATATATATTATTCAATATATACTACTTTCATTCCGATTAATAATACTTCAATTTTTTAAAATTTTTTCACTTTAATGTAGTTTGATTTTATTATTAATTTTCACTATAAAGAATGTACAAAACTAAATGATCTACAATTGTTCAAACTATTCGTGATCTACGTTCTCAAAAGAAGAAATATTTCGCGATGAAACAAAAATCGTGCCGAAAAGATGTTGAACGTGCATTCGGAGTTTTGCAATCACGTTTTACAATTATTATAGGATATTCACATTTTTGGAGAAAGAAAGTGCTACATGATATAATGACTACATGTATTATATTGCACAACATGATAATTGAGGATGAACGTGATCTTAATGCACCAATTCAAGATGTCGTAGAGGCTCCAACTGCAACGACAAAAATGGTGGTAGATGAAAATCTCCGGTTTTAACAATTTTTAGCTAAACATAAAAAAATTAAGGACAAAAATACTCATTTTGAACTCCGTAATGTGTTAATAGAGCATTTATGGGAGAAACGTAATGTTCTTAAAAATTGAATATTTATATAATGTTTATGTAATTGTATTTCATTAATGATTTCACTTTTATTTGAATTGTCCATTAATTTGTATATTATATAATATTTGCTTCCAATTTATGTTATTTAGAAATTTAGAATAAAATATAATTTTATATTGAATAAAGAATTTAAAAAAATAAAATTTTATATCACATGTAAATTATATAAAGTGATTATTTGGAAAAAAACAAAGAAGGGATTTATATTATGAAATAAGAAAATACGAATGAAATAGAAATAATAATATAATATTGAGGAGAGAAAAGAAAATTCTTTTTTAGATAGTAAAATAGAGAATTGGATTGAAATTGATTGTCTGAAAAAACTAGAGAACTCTATATTTGGAAAGTAAAATAGAGAATAAGGTTGGAGATGCATATTTTAGACACTCTTGGCATAACAAGTTAGTGTAGCCTAGTGATTTCAGATGTCTTGAATGGGTTTAAAGACACAATGAATGAGCCGTGTTCGTGTGTTCGAATCTCTTACCTTCAATACCAGGAAGCCCACATGGGGATCATCTTCCCAACTTGTGTACAGTGGCAATAACCTACACGCCTGTATAGAAGAATACCAATTGAGTCATTCACAACAACATTCTCCCTTTAATAAGTCCAAAATCTTCTTCTTTTTTTTTTTAGAAAGAAGACCAGAGAGACATGGGTTAACAAAATGAATAAATACAATTTGAATGTAAGACACTGACAATGGAATAGTTGAGAGCATTAAGCACAGAAGGCCTGTTGAGTATAACAGTCGTCGTATTACAACTTTTCCTTTCAACCAACACCTGAAACAACAGAAAATCAAGAAGAATGTTGGTTGAAGATCAAGAGTAGAGGCGGAGCCAGAATTAGGAATTTGGGATTCTAAATTTTGGAACATGCTTCAAAACACTAGTGTGTAATACGGCCCCTTCATAACCACTAAGCCATGAATTAATTTTGTTAGGGGATTCATAAGTTAATATACATATATATTTATTTAATTTTCTAATACAAATACATAATTGTTCGTCCGAATCCACAAACTCCACTTAGCTCCACCCCTGATCAAAAGGGGAAATGTGAAAGAAATTGAAGGTGCTTACTGGGTCATCAATGGTGGACAGAGTTGTAGTAGAAAGGCTGCGTTGAGATATGAAGAGACAGTTGCGCACAAAAGGACGTAAAAGGAATGATGATTTGAATCTCTGCATTTCTCTGCCGGACAAATTTTGACAAACTTTCCAAATCTTCGAATGATGATTCCACTCTCTTTATATTTCAATCCAAACAACAAAGTTTCCTATATAAGTATTGAAAACACCTCAAACTCGACTGTCAATAGTTAATACCTCTGTACTACTTGACGGATTGAATTTAGATGCACTTTCAATCTTACAGCATGAGTGAAATATATTCAAGGTATTTTCAACACTTCTCTCCACTTTTTATTAAGAGTCTCTGATTCTTACAAGAATTTGACACCACTTGTTATGTCATGTGACAGACCAGGGTGTATCTAAGTTTAGTTAGTTAAGTAAGATGTGTTTTTAAAATTGTTAATAGTTTAAGGCCGAAAAATAATTTGTGTCAAGTTCGGGATGTTTTCAATATTTTTCTTCTTTGCTCTTTTAATTTTAAAATCTCAACTTATAGTTATACTAGTCTATGTTATGCGCAGACCTAACAATATTAATTATAAACCCTTAATTTTATAGCAATTGGTTATAATTTTAATATTATATAGAATAATATCCATGTCTGAATGTACTATTTATTTTAAAAGTGAGTTAGAAAATAAATTATGAATTGTTTTTGAAATTTGAAACATAACTTTAAATTATGTTTTAAATTTTTATAACCAAAAACTGATTTTCAAATAAAGTGAAAGGAATTAAGGGATTGCACAATTTATTTTTTTTGTCTTTTCCATTATAATAAAAAGAAAACGTAGTTGCTACAACAAAATTTCATTTGTGCTTTGGATTTTTGGATAAATCTTACCATTGAAAAATAAGAGAAAGTTGTCAAATACTTTTTCTATTTATTTTTATTTATCCGCTATATTTTAAAAAAATTCCTTTTGTTTTTCACTTTAGCATATTAATACTTTTTTTCTTTCATATTTTACCTTTAACATTAATTACTTATTTCCCAAATTATTTTTCAAGATCTAAAATTATATATCAAATAACATAAATATATGATAAAAGACTCATAATCATTTATTTAAGTGACACGCAAAATTTAAAGTGAATAAATAAAATTAAATAAATTGAGTACAAAATATAAATGAAGCTCACAAAATAATTTCTATGGGCTCCACCTTGTTAATGTCAGCCTCCAGTAGAATCATTCACATTTATTTTTATTAGTAAGTATATATAAGTAGGCATCTCTCTTGTTACCATTCTTACCGGAAAAAATTGGCACAATCAATAAAAAGTGTGAGTTTCGTTACATATATTTTTTTGGCACTTGAATAAGTGGGCCTTTTTTCTACTTTACTTCTAGAATAAAACAAACAATATATATAATTGATATGAGTCCACCAAACATACATTAAGGGCTTGTTTTGAAAGTCATTCTGATAAATGGATTTAGTGTAAGTGAGTATATTATATTGTCTAACATATTTGGTTGACCATATAATTACTTGGTGTAATTTGGTGTAATTTATAAGGGGTAATTACACTCTTCAATTCTTGGGAGATGGGCGTTGTTGTGAATTGTTGATAATTACACGGTGTAATTACTTCTTTTATTTCTATTTAATTTAATTTTTTATTTCTAGTATTTTAAATTCTTTTTATTTTTATTATTCTAATATTTTCTAAAAATATATTTTTATTTTATATTTTATTTTCTTCTCATTCTCAACATTAATTACTTCATGTGATTCCATACAATTTTTCGTATTTTTTTTAATTACTCTACGTTGATTTTTTTCATCAACATAATTTTGTTAGTATTCTAAATTTTAAATAAAAGTAGAATTCATTGTTGAATAAGGTTATAGACTTACGTTTTCCTTTTATTTTAAATCATATTTACGTTATGTTTAAATTTGACGTAAGAGTATTATGTTAAATTTTTTGTTTTGAATTTAGAACTTATATTATATTTTCAGTTTCATTTATTTTAGTAGTATTGACTTGATATTTAACATTGGATGCCATTTATTTTTGTTAAAGTTGATAAATATCTTTTTGTCAAATATTTTAATATTTTTATGACATTATATTATAATATTAATCTTTTTTTCAAACATGCATTTCATGATGTTCATAGAAATCTTGTACTTTTAGTTTTTATGATTAATTTAATTAAAATATACTAATTTGAAAACTATAAATCAATTTTTTTTTTTATATAAAATTAGTTAAGAACATATGTTTATTAATTAAAAGATTTCCAAAAAGACAATATATATCATAGATATTTAATTCAATCTCATTTATAAAGGTCCTATTTGTCTAATATAAATTTTTAATTTTAGATAATTGACTTTTATTTTTAAAATTTAATATAACCTTATGTACCTAAACTGTACACTTTATATTTCAATCCAAAGAACAAAGTTTCCTATATAAGTATTGAAAACACTCCAAAACTCAACGCGAATGGTTAGTTTCATTTCGAACTATTAACAGCCTTAAAAACACCTCGTTACTTGACTGATTGAACTTAGATACACCCCCGATCTTATAGCATGAGTGAAATACACCTCTAAATTTTCGTCAAATTTAGGGATGTTTTCAATACTTCTCTCGATTTTTTATTAAGAGCCCATGCTCTTACAAGAATTTGAGACCACTTGCTATGTCATGTGGTAGATCGGGAGTGTATTGAATGTGTATCTAAGTTTAGTTAGTCAAGTAGAAGGGTGTTTTTAAGCCTGTCAATAGTGCGGAGACAAAACTAATAATTTGCGCCAAGTTCGAGGTGTTTTCAATTCTTCTCTCTTTTACCTATTTAATTTTAAAATCCCAACTTATAGTTATACTAGTCTATTTTTTTAATCGAAATTTATACTAGTCTATGTTATGCACATACCCAACGATATTAATTTTAGACCTTAATTTTATAGCAGTTGGTTATAGTTTTTATATTATATTGAATAATATTCATATTTGAATATACTACTATTTTAAAAATGAGTTAGAAAATAAATTATGAACTGTTTTTCAAATTTGAAACATAACTTTAAATTATTTTTTATTATCAAACACTGATTTTCAAATAAAGTAAAAGGAAACGAGGAACCGCACAATTTTATTTTTTTTGTCTTTTCCATTACAACAAAAAAGAAAACGTAGTTGTTCCAACAAAATTTCATTTGTGCTTTGGATCTTTGGGTAAATCTTATCATTGAAAAATAGTAGAAGGTGTTGAATATTTCCTTTGTTTACTTTTATTTGTCCACTATATTAAAAAAAAAATTACTTTTATTTCTCACTTTAGCATATCAATAGTTTTTTTTCCCCATATTTTACCCTTAACATTAATTACATATTTCCCAAGCTATTTTTCAATATCTAAGATTATATATCAATTAATATAAATATATTGTAAAAGACTCATAATCATTTATTCAAGGGGTATACAAAATTTAAAGTGAATGAATAAAATTAGATGAATTGAGTATAAAATATAGATGGAGTCCGCAAAATAATTTCATGGGCTCCACCTTGTGAATGATCCTAAACAAACATGTTGTCGGCTTCCTGTAGGATCATTCACATTTATTAGTAAGTAGGTCTATTCATGGTTATGGTTAAAAAACTAAATCGAACAACAATTCGAACCAAACCGATTAAAATAACTGATATTTGATTTGGTTTGGTTTTAAATTTTGAAAATCGGTACTATTTGGTTTGGTTTTACTAAAATAAATCCGCAAATATAACCAAATCGAACCGATAAATTATATATAAAATTTTTATAATTATTATATATTATTCATAAATAAAATATAAATATTTTGTTAAATTTTAATTAACTTAAGTCTTTAACTTTACCATTTTCTCAAGCTCAACACTTAAATTTTAGCCCAACTATTATAACCCTAAGTCAAAATCCATTACTTTAGTCTTTACCTACCGCACCTCACATAAGATAGTCACACTTTCTCTTAATTGAATCACTTTGTTCGTGCAATAATAACTCTAGTATTGCTTAATTGAATCCACAATAGCTTTCCTGTGGATTGTTCATGTATTAGTTGTCTGTGTCTATCGAGATACGTATGTCCTCAAAAAATTTATTACTTTCAACCGAAAGAACCAAAAAATCGAACCAAACCGACGACTATTTTTTTTGTTTGGTTTGGTTTGACTTTAGAAATTTAAAAATTGACTAAATTGGTTTGATTTTGATTTTAACCAATAACCGATCCAAACCGAACCACGAACACCCCTATTAGTAAGTACTAGTTACAAGAGCCCGTGCTTATGTTACTTTATTTATTTCAGTTTATGTGGCACAGATAAAATTAAGAGAGTCAATTATATTTTTATATGATTTTTAAATATATTAAGTTGTTAATTATTGTGATTTCTAGTATTTTAACGTAATTTTAAAAAAAAAATATGATACTCCCTCTGTCCCATTTTATGTGGTTCATGTGAAGTTTTGAGAGTTAACCAATTTTTTAATATGTTTTTGAAACATTTTTAAGTTGTTAAATTTAAAATATTTAAAATTGTTAATTATTATGACTTATAGTATTTTTAACGTAATTTTCAAATAATATATGTTACTTCCTCTGTCTCAATTTATGCGGCACATGTGAAATTTTGAGAGTCACTCAAATTTTTAAATTTTTGAGTTGTTAATTATTTTAATTTATATTAATTTTAATGTAATTTTTAAATAATATATGTTACTATCTTTGTCCCAATTTATATAGTACAAGTGAAATTTTGAAAGTCAGTCAAATTTTTAATATATTTTTTAAACATCGTAAGTTGTTAATTATTATAATTTATAATATATGTTACTTCGTTTATCTCAATTTATGTGGCACAAGTGAAATTTTGAGAATCAATTAAATTTTTAATATATTTTTAAAAATATCATATATTATTATTTATTATAAAATGGTCTAAAGACCCCCCCAACCTATACCCGAAATCCCAACTACACACTCCAACTTCACGGGTGTCCTATCACCCCCCTGAACATTTTATTTTATCTATTTATTACACACTTGAGTGATGACCTATCATAGGAGGTGAGAACACCTCCTCTAGGAGTGTTAGAAGAGGAAAAAACGTTAGAAAAATTAATAAAATTGGGAGATGGACAACGGTCATCTTCCCCAAATTAAATAAACCATTGTTCCTTCTTCCCTACCATTAATCCTTGTTTCTTCTTCAATATTTTGACAATTTTCTTTTGGGCTTAGCTAGGGTTTAGTTGTTTATGTTCATTTCAACTTTAAATCTTGAAGTTAGGGTTTGTAACCTGCTCTAATTTCTTATTTAGGTTCTTTGAATTTTCTCTAAATTCATCAAAAATGGCAAATGAAAACTTGAATAAGCTTTGTATGGATGAATCAGACCCAATGCTCAACGCTGTAGTGAGATGCAAACATGGGATTTTGCAGAATTTGCAAACTTCTTGGTCGAAATTAAATCCGGGAAGAAGATTTTGGTCTTGCCCATGCTATGGTGCATGTGTTTTCCCTTGCGTTATTGCTTCACTTTATATTCAATTGATGCTAATGTACTATTTTTCAGTCTAAAAACTGTAAAAAATTTCGATGGAGGGACAAAGAAGAAGTGGATCCAAGATCAAATTTTATCCTTCCAAGATTGGTCAATAAAATCAATGAGTTGGAGCAAGAGTTATGGATTAGGTAGGTTCATATTGACAACTTGAGTAACTCTAATTTGATATTGGAGAGGAGGCTCAATGGAAGGTGGAAATGTTGTAGTAGGTTCCTATAGAAGATGTTTTTGTGTATTTTGATTTGTGTTGTTGCTATGTTCATCAGCAACCAATCTATTCCAAAGTAGTATTTGATTTGTATTATTTCTATGTTTAAATGAGTTGTCAATGTATGTGACAAATTTTGTATATATCTCTCATATATATATATATCAATCTATCTATGATTTCAATTGAAGCTTGTGTAAATTGCTTACACTTCATCTGTAAACTATAAATAGCCAACACAATTAAACACAACATCATATGTAAACACAACAGCCTAGCCAACAAAATAAAATAGTCAATTCAATAACCAACACAACACTATGTAAACACAACTGAATATCCAACACAATTGAATAGATAACACAACACCATTTATAAACACAGCTGAACACAACATCACCATTCATTCATACTTCAACATCACTATTCAATACCAAAATAAAGTCACATTCATAAGGCCTCACATAAGGCAGAATTTACCAACAAAAAAAAAAAGTAGGCCCTTAATGAAATAGTTTGCATGTCTACCGGACTAACTTAAAAAGTGCTTAAATACATCAACACCACTACAATTTCCATGGCATCTTTGACTGTGAAGAAGTGCTATTTTGACTTGGATTATTTGAACTACTTCCCACTGTCTTCTTTCTTTGATTCTCTCTAAGCTCTTGAAGTTTTCTTGTTGAGATTGTTGCTTTGCCATTCCATTTCAGTTTACTTGTAGTACTTGGTATATAACCAATGTCACCAGTTACATCAGCTGATCTTGTCACTTTTGCTTGACCCGTGGAGTAGATCTTACGAGTTGGCATGCCAGGCTTCAATAAAATTATGAATATATTTCAAATTTTAAACTGTTTAAATTAACAAAATAGTTTAGTTTATGATATAGCAAAGACTCACATTCATGACTTTGAAGCCATTTGCAGCTTGGAACACACCCATTCCCATGACTCTTGGCCTTTTGTTTGGAGATGTGTTTCCCCTGCCCCTACCTATTCCTCTTTTAGTAGTACCAGCAGAAGAGGATGCAAGAAAATCAGTAGGTGTGGTAGGTAGAGGAGGTGCAGTAGGTAGAGGAGGTGCACTAGGTGCTACTGCTGATGTTTTTTTTGGTCTTCCTCTACCTATTTTTAGTGGAGGCTCACCTTCTTATTGTGTTGATGGAGTGTTCTATACATATAAAGAAAGAGTAAGTTATAAACTAAGAAAAAGTAAAACTTGTTAGAAAATATTTAATGAGTTCAAATATTACCTTGGGTTTGCCTCTTCCCCTGCCTGAACCTGTTGGTTCTGCCCTTACTGATGCACTAGGTGCTGATGTTGGTGCACTAGGTGTTGATGATGGTTCACTATGTCTTGTTGATGACTCAACACCTTCTCTATGAGGACACCCTCTCTTGTTATGGCCTCTAACATGGCATATACTACATGTCATTGCAAGTCCAGTCCAATGCAGCTTTCCAGATTTCTTAATTTCTCCAGCTTCTTTCTTTCTAGCCTTAGATGGCCTACCAGGCATATTTGTGATTTCTGGTGGTGAAATAGTGGGGTTTGTAGAAACTGGCCACATCTCTATGTTTGTGAGTGGTTCAAGAACATTGGCATAAGTCCTCAAGTAAGTTTCCTTATTGTAGCAGTTGTCTATATAGTCATAAAGAGAAAACTTCTTAAAGTATAATGCAGCCACAACATGTGGACATGGTATGCCCCTTAACTGCCACACTCTACAACTACAAGTCCTCCTGGCAATTCCACTTTGTGTTGACAAAGCCCTTCTTTTACTTCAAACCCAGCAACTCCATTAAACTCAATGGTACAGTCCATAAACCTAGTAATGTTCTCCTCTAAAACCTTCATTGCCATTGGAGAGAAATTACACTTGCAAGTACTTGGAAACTCCCTTAAATTGGCTATTCTTGTCATCATCTTCACTCTTATTTCTTCAAGAATAGTAATGATGGTCTTGTGTCTAGCAGCCAAGATCCATGCATTAAAACACTCAGACATGTTGTTGTCTACAGAATCACACTTCACTTCAGTGTTAAAGTAAACTTTGCACTAATAATTAATGTTATAGTACATTAAGTCATCCATCATTTGTTCTGAACCCAACAACTTCATCTTCTCTATATTTTTCCTTAATTGAGACTCAAATGTACTCTTAGCTATCTTCCAAAATTGTTGTCTTCTTTGAAGACCCCTCCAATCCTTAGCCCAGTTAGCTAATATGTGCCTAGCACATTTTCTATGTTCACAATGAGGTAATACCTCTTCAATTGCTGCATATAGTCCCTGCAATAGATGATAATTAGGTCACAATTAGATATAGAAAGTGAAAATAAGTACATACAAATACATATGAAGTTCACATACCTTCTGCATATCTGTAATCAAGGTGAGACCTTCACCATCTCCAAGTCCTAGGTCATCCCTTATGCACTTCACAAACATGGCCCATGAGTTTCTGTTCTCCTTTTCAACTACTGCCCAAGCAAGTGGCAGCATCTGATTATTACCATCCTTGGCCACAACAACTAACAACTGGGCTTTACAAACACCTTTAAGGAAACAACTATCTAAGCCTATGCGCTTTCTACAATGTGCACATGCCTTCCTTAAAGCATCAAAACAGATGTAAAAACTCTGAAATATTGAATTGCCAAATGCATCAAGTTCACCAAGTTTTACAACACAACTGGTCCCTGGATTGGTCCTCAACAATTCATCCCTGTAGTCAAGAATTCTTCCAAATTCCACAACATGATCACCCATTATATCTTTCAACACTTTAGCTCTTGCTCTTCTCACAGTAGTCTTGCCAACATAAAGTTTAAACTTTTTCCTAATCATCTCCTGCAACTTGAAGACTCTTATGTTTGGTTGCTCAGTTATTCTTTCTTTGTAGGCTTCAGATAAAAACTTTGCATTGCATAAGTAATTTCTAGTTGTCTTGTTGCAAGTATGCTTTGGATTGTAAGTTTTTATCATGAAATTATTTGTTGTCTTGTCAAGACATGCATACAAAAGCCATGGACAACCATCCTTGCATCTAACTCTAACATTCTTTGGCTCATTCACCCACTTCTCCACCTGAACCCTCCTTCTTACTGCATATTTAGTTACTGCTTGTCTAAATTCTTTCACATCTTTAAACACCATATCCAACTGCCACACAACTTTCTTTGCAGTGGGGTCATGAATGATTGTAGTTGTTGTTGTCCTCTTTTTTCTTTACAACTTTACCCTTCTTGCTCTACCAGATTCAGCCACTTCATGTTCATCATCATCACAACACTCATCTTCATCTAACTCAAAACTATCCTCATCAGAACTTGCAATGTAACGCTCATCACCTCCTAGCCTTCCTTCATGACTTATTTTACCTGTTTCAGTTTCATCAAAACCTAGATCTGGTCCAGCTTCACCTACTGGTACCTCTTCATTGTCAGCTAGTACCCTTTCCCTTCTTTTCTTCCTTTGAAAAGTTCTTTGTTCAGCCGTCAATTCCCTAACCTCCTCCTGTACATCACTATCATACTCTTCCTCCTCATCATCTCCAACTAATTCACCTTCAGACTCAACACTATCCTTAGTTGAATAATCAGAATCCCCTACTTCTTCTGAGAAATCAGATCCAGCAGGACCAACATCTATATCATCATCTAGTGTAGTAGCACCATTTGCAGGAGCAGGAGCACCATCTGCAGTAGCATGAGGTGTGGTAGTGAAAGGAGGTGAGGTTGAAAAAGTAGCAAACGGGTTCTCACTGTTTAAATGGTCTTCACCTACCCCAGAGTTAAAGTTTTCACTCTGACTAGGCCTTGTATCAAAAGTTGAACCAGATTCTCCCATATCCACATGACTACCATTTTCTATTAGCATGGCCCCCACAATTGGCTCATCAATCGAATGCTTAACATATACCTCCACTACATCTCCATCTTCCAAGGAACACATCATGTCTAAAATATCCATATCATTATCAACATCTACCAAAATGCCACTGTTAGGTGGTTTAATACTAAAGGTGCAGGTTGTGCTATTTCCCAAGCTTCTAATATAGTCTCTCAACTCAAAATATGAAATCTTATCTACATCAACATCCAAAATTTCTGAAATTTTTCCACTATTATATATTGGTTCCCCACGACTTAAATCTAACACCCCACCATGGTACCACCTTAGAGTAATCAAAGTAAACCCATTCATCTCTTACCTGAAGGCAATCAAAAAACAGAATAGTAATTATAGACATAGTACCACAGTAGCATTATGAACATAATACTAAGACGACATAAATACAACATAGTAGCCTCTTTCTATCTGCATAAACACAATACTAAAACAAACATAAATACAACATTACGCGACTTAGATGAGAAAGAGTAAAATCTAATTTCATGAAAACTGTGATATAATATGGTGTAAATTGAATACCTACACACTATAATAGTAAGCCACACATAATATTTCACACAATGTTGCTATTAATTTTACGAATTAACAGAAAACCCTAATAAAACACAAACTCGAAATAAGGGACAAAGAACTAACCTTTACTGAATCAGTTGATAAACTACGTAATCAAGTTGAAAATACACACAAGAACTCTTGGATCATCACCAGAAATTCGTATTCAGATGTGTTAATCAGATGAAAAGGAGAAAAGAGAAAAGAGAACAGAGAAAAGAAAGAATTGGCGGTGAGGGTTGGAGGGTCGTTCAATGTTTAGGAGGGAAAAGAAAAGGTTGAGAAATGGGGCCCGCGCGTGAAAATCACGTCACAAAAAGAGAAATGAAATGTTTGATTTATGTGTATAGGTCAGCACTCAAGTGTGTAATAAATAGAGAAATAAAATGTTCAGGGGGGGTGATAGGACACCCGTGAAGTTGGAGTGTATAGTTGAAATTTCGGGTATAGATTGGAGGGGGCTTTAGACCATTTTCTCTTATAATATATATATATATATATATTTGGGATATATAACAGCCAAAGGTTTGTAAGCAAAAGCAAACATTTATATATGTGTTAAATGAATAAGCCCACAAAATTAAATAAAGTGATAGATATTGAAACAAAATTAAATTATAGAGTAACACATAATGAAGGTTAAACTCCAAACACACCTCTTGACCCCACGTGGCCATTCATGAAAAAACCAAAAAAATATGAAGATGCAATTTAACACTAACAGGAGAAATTTAAGTGCATAAAAAATTAATAAATTTGGCATAATCAATAAAAAGTGTGTAAGGCTTACACAAAAAATTCGTAAATTTGGCACAATCAATAAAAAGTGTGTGAGGTTTCATTATTTTTTTTGACACTTGAATAAGTGGGCCCTTTGCCTACTTTAAATCTAGAATAAAACTAACAAAAAAGAAAATATATTTATAATTGATATGAGTCCACCCGACATACATTAAGGACATGTTTGAAAAGTTATCCTAGTAATTGGATTTGGTGTAATTGAGTAAATTACATTGTCTGACATATTTGGTTGACTATGTAATTACTTGGTCAGCAGGTAATTGGGTGTAATTGACAAGAGGTGATTACATTATTTAATTCTCTGGGAGGGGGATGCTGTAAATTGGTGGTGTAATTACAAGCTGGTTATTTTTTCCTTTTATTTTATTTTTTATTTCTATTATTTTAAATTCTTTTTATATTATTCTAATATTTTTTAAAAATATATTTTTATTTTATATTATTTATATTTCATTTCCTTCTCATTCTCCACATTAATTAGTTCATGTAATTCCATGCAATTTTTCGTATTTTTTTAATTACTCTATGTTGATTTTGTTCATTAGCACAATTTTGTTAGTATTCTAAATTTTAAATTAAAGTAGAATTCATTGTTGAATAAGGTTATAGACTTACGTTTTTCTTTTATTTTAAATCATATTTATGTACGTTATGTTGAAATTTGACGTAAGAGTATTATGTTAAATTTTTTGTTTTGAATTTAGAACTTAAATTATATTTTCAGTTTCATTTATTTTAGTAGTATTGACTTGATATTTTATATTGCAAGCCATTTATTTTTGTTAAACTTGCTAAATTAACTTTTCGTTAAATATTTTAATATTTTATGACATTATATTTATAATATTAATCTTTTTTTCAAACATGCATTCATGATGTTTATAGAAATTTTGTACTTTTAGTTTTTGTGATTAATTTAATTAAAATATACAAATTTGAAAACTATAAATCAATTTTTTATAACATTAGTTAAGAACATATGTTTATTAATTAATATATTTTCAAAAAAAAACAATATACATCTTAAATATTTAATTTAATCTCATTTATAAAGGTCCTATTTGTCTAATATAAATTTTTAATTTTAGATAATTGACTTTTATTTTTAAAATTTAATATAACCTTATGATTGCACTTATGCACCCAAACTGTACATTTGTAATTGTAACAAACAAACAGGTCATCATAATTTTGTGTAATTACTAGGCTGCTAATTATTACCCTAATAATTAACACCAATTTCAATTACCAGGTGACTTTTCAAACCGACCCTAAAAGTGATTGTGGGGTTCATGTTTTATATCTTCTTTAATTTAATGCTCATTTATATCAAATAAAGTTTTGAACTTTTCTTCTCTTCGACGTTGTTTCTTCCTTCTAAACAAAATGATGGTACTATCGATTAATTTCCAAATGATTCTATTAAAAATCAAAACTATATGTTCAGAAATTCTAACTAAACTTGTGATCTTTTAAAAAATTTTAGCGTCCTTGCTGATGTTAAAAAAAAAACGACATCCTTGTTGATGCTAAGCTAGTTGCTTGGTCATAGATTTTCAAATTTTTGGCAAGTCATTGTTTGGTGAAGTTTCATCATGCATTTGGTCATAGATTTTGAAGAAATATTTAACTTTTTAAAGAAATATGATTTATACTCATAAGTTATAAAAACTATTAAAAATACTCATATGTTGGTATTATCATTTTATAATGAACATGTTTCATGAAAAGTCATGACAACGAACACAATTAATATAAATTTGACAAAAGAGGAAGAAAACAAAAGAAAAATATCATTGATTTGTACAAAAAACTTCTGTTACTACTTGTAATTGGAAGTGACTTCGGAGAGAAAACTTGGATAAAAACTGATATAATATATATATATATATATATATATATATATATATAAAATTATATAAAATTGTATAAATTTTGTCAACGAAATAAAATTGAAATTCAGTCCAACACTATAAATGATGGGTGTTTTTATATAATATAAAAGTTTTGGGTAATTTTTAATTTTTTAAAAGTTCCCAAATAATAGAATTTGACCAAATACTAGTTTTTTTTTTCTTTCTAATATTTGAGAATTTGTATTGTTTGCCAAAATAATTTCCAAATAATGACAAAGTTATATTGCCAAATAAGATTTGCCAAATTTTTTCTCAAATATTTTTTGGAATATATGGCCAAACAGGTCCTAAAAATGTCAAAAAATTTGATAATAAGATCTTGGTCTTTCTATCAAAATCTAGCAAATTTTTTACCTGCATAAATTGTTATTTTAAATATTTAACAAAAATAATATAATATTTTAAAATTATCTATATTAAATTAAATGTATTTTGAAGAATGTTTTAAAAGCATTTTATTCAAAATATTTCACGATAAAAAATAATAATTGATAAAAAATGTGGATATAAAATTTGTCAAATCGATATTTACATAAACACTACAACATCAACTTAAAACCTTATATAAATTGGACCTGAAATGTAATGACACTTTATCAAAACGTTACTATGAACAGTGATACTCCACTTTAAACAAAACTCTTCATATCGGTGATGATATGATCAATTTTTTGAGGAAAAAAGGCAACAATTTCAGACTCATAATCGAAATAATATGTGTGTTTCAAAATCGCAACAATTATAAAAGAATTAAAAAAACTCACATCTACAACAATTAAAATAGAATGATTGCATTTCAGAATCGCAATAATTATAGAAAAATAATTTTATTTTAGAAAGACCCACAATCTTTCAACAAATTTGGCATTTCAAATGGATCGCAACATATATACATCAAGAAAAAAATAACATACCAAAATAAATCCTCCAAAACTAACATAATATTTGAGGGGGGGGGGGGGGGGACAACAAACAATTGAATCGTGCAACCCATGATCCTATTGTGCTGGTCAACCTCCGTAGTCTGCAACGACGCCTGAAACGGGCGATTGGACTGACCCGGCTGGAACCTCTGATAGACCCGATCCCGAGTATCTCTGGGCCTAGAACGGGACCCACTGAACCTATCATCCTGCCTGGCCCTCTTGCCGCTGCCCCCTTGGGCCTCTTGACGGAGCTGCTCAAGCGTGTAGGCGTGGTCCACAACATCAAGAAAAGAGCGGCCCGCTGATACCATAGACTGAGACTCAATATGCAGCTGTAATCTCAACCCTCTAACGAAGCACCTGACTCTCTCCTCCTCTGTGGGCAAGATCATAGTGGCATGACGGGATAACTCATGAAATCTAGCCTCGTACTCAGATACCGTCATAGAGCCCTGTTCCAACCTCGAGAACTCATCACGAAGACGATCTCTGACGCTCCACGAGATAAACCGAGCTAGGAAAGCCTCCAAAAACTCTGTCAATGTCACTAGCGGGGACCCAGCTGGCCTGGTCTCCATGAAAGAAAGCTACCACTGCCTGGCCGGTCCATCCAACTGATAGGTAGTGAAGTCGGCTCCTCTTGACTCCACTAATCCCAGAGCCTACAATCGCTCCTGGTAGGAAGTAATGAACTCATGGGCGTCCTCCCCAATCGTTGCAAAAAGCCTCGGTGGTGACAATCTCATAAACACCTCGAGCATCTTCTGCTCTCGTAGTGGCATGACCCCATCTAAAGCGTCCGGCTGAACGGCGGTCGGTGCTGGCGGTTGCTTAACCTCTAGGCCGCTACTGCAGGCTGACCGAAGAATCTCTAGAGCCGTTAGGGCAGGCTGACCCTGCGGTGCTTGCACTGGCTCTGGAATTGGTATTGGGGCCTGCTGTTGCATACCCCTTATCGCTACCAAAATCTGAGCAAGCATAGCCTGAAGGTCAGGGGCGACAACTGGTGCGGATGGTGGCTGGGCTGGTCCCGGCCCCACCGGCTGAGGAGGAATCTGGTCAAACTTAGGCTCCGCCTCCGGCTCTGGAGTCCTCGCTCTATCTCGGGCTAGCACCACCACGGCCCTACCTCGACCTCGAGGTCGGCCTCTACCCCTAGCTGGGGCTCTATCCGCGGGCCCGGATGCATCACACCTGGCCGCTCTACCGCTCGTGCGAGCCATCCTGTGACAGAGTGAAACAAGTAAGATTTCATGAAACCAATCGAACAGCAACGCACGGAAATGATACAAAACATTAAAAAAAACCCTAAGGTCATCCTATAGCCTCCCGAAGAAAAGTCACGGACGTTTAGTGCCGATCTGCAGGACTCAACTAGATGCCAACTCTGTACAAGTGAGACTGACGAACCTGGGGCTTTGATACCAACTTGTCACGATCCGATTCCTCGAGTCATGATGGCACCTACCAACCCGCCAGTAGACAAGCCAAACCCTGTTCCGAAACTTAACAGTAATTGGACTGAGGATGGAAACTAACCTTAACTAAGCGGAAGCATAAATAAAGGAACACATAAGGGAAAGGCGGAAGCGAAACCAACTATATACAACAAACGATACCTCCCAGAACCTGGAAGTCACATGTACAGAGCTACTACAAAATGAGTACAAGTCCCAAAAGTGGACCACCGAAACAAGACTGTCTCAAAAACAAATGACAAGCCAAAATATAAGTACAGAAGGAGGCAGGTAATCTCAGGACGCCATGTGCTCGCCCTCGCCTCCGGAACAGACCGCAGCAGGCTCAAACTCAACGCTGATAACTGGTGCTCGGACCTGCATCACGAAAACAAATGCAGAGTGTAGCATGAGTACCAATACAACAGGTACCCAGTAGGCATCATAGGCCGACTGAGCAAGAAAGGTAAAAACAAACTAAAATGATAGAATCTACAATAACAGAGGTCAACGGAAATAAGCACAAACTAATCGACAACAAATTTAGGAAATACCTAAACTAAACCTAACTAGGCCCCTCATAAGACCTAGAAGGTACACTCAAGGTTATGACCGAGTGTATCTTTTGGGTCATTTACCTAACCACTCCGGAGCTGATGGAACCGTCAGAATCCTATTCTGAGGTCGTTTATCTGAGGTAGTGACCGAAATCAACTTTTCAAGGTTCAAAAGCTCCCAAACAAGGAAACGGGCATAAAACCCAAACGAATGACCAGGCGACCGAACAGTCAGTGCCAACAAGTCATAAATGACTTGGGATCGCTACAGGAACGCTCTAAACGACGGAGAGAAGACATTAAAACAAAAATGACCTAGAGGGTCATTACATATCATTTTATAATGAACATGTTCCATGAGATATTATCATTTTATAATGAACATGTTCCAAGAGAAGTCATGACAACAAACACAGTTAATATAACTTTGACAAAAGAGGAAGACAACAAAAAAAATATCATTGATTTGTATACGAAAAACTTCTATTACTACTCGTAATTGGAAGTGACTTCAGAGAGAAAGCTTGGATAAAAACTAATAAAATATATACATAACTGTATAAATTTAGTAAACGAACTAGAATTGAAATTCGGGGTCCAACACCATAAAATGATGGACGTTTTTATATAATATAAACATTTTGGGTAATTTTTAATTTTTTAAAAGTTCCTAAATAATAGAATTTAACCAATATTAATTTTTCTAGTATTTGAGAATTTGGACTCTTTGCCCAAATATTTGCCAAATAATGACAAGTTGTATGGCCAAATTGGACAGATCGGGCGGATAATTATGCTTAACGGATTGACTTATCGGATATCAGCTTTTAAGTTTACTAATCTGCTAGACAATCAATAAGCTATCGATTGGTTCGGTACCGAATTAGTAATTAATGGGCGGTTATCGAGTGGTGTATTGGCTCAATCATTTCATGCTCCCTTCTTTCACTTCCACTCACCCATATATTGATCCCCAATAAACAAAATATTTTTTAGCTCTACTTAACTTAGTAATTCTGTAATTGTAAATCATAATGAGAAATATATGAAAGTCTAAATTTTGAAGGTGCATGCACATAAACATTTATTTAACAAATATACTTACGATAAAAATGTAACTAGATAATTTTATCGATTAACAATTTACTCAATACGGAAATTGAGTAATTCACCCCTAGTGTTATCTTTAAAATTTTAATCAGATAATCTAATATCAGTAAATTAATTTTGTCATTGAATTATCGGTTTAGATTCGAATTCGAATAAGGTTTGGAAAAGGGAGAAAAGTTGTTTGACTTGTCAAAAGAAGGGGTATTAGTAATTGAGTTTCCACTTAGGATTTTAGTAGTAAGAAAAATCTGGAGATGGGAGACGACAAGGTGAAGAAGGAGGCGATGGAGATATTGGGGATGTTTCAGGTGCTTCCTCGTCTCGTCGTCTTCGATCTCGATTACACTCTCTGGCCTTTTTTCTGGTATAGTTATCCCCCTCTCTCTTTCCTTCTTTCACTATTCACTAATTCTGTTTTTAGGATCAGGTTTGCAAAATAGGTGTTTGTTCGGAGTTAATAATTTGTATATCACTATGTTTACGATATTTTCTCTTAAGGCAAAATTTGAAGTTTGCTGGCGATAGTACAGAGCTTGTAGAGGCTATTTAATTGATGATGTTTGGAGTGGGGTTCAGACAAATCCAGTAGTTTTTCCGTAGATCATGTATTTGTATTAGAAAATTAAATAAATATATATGTACATCAACTTGTGAACCCCTAATAAAACTGATTGATGGCGGATAGGGCCGTGGAAATGCTTTCTACACTAGATTTGTGCGTTCGAACCCTACTATACTCCTAATCCTGACTCCGCCTCTGAATACTTTGACTGAGAGGACTCATTTTACATATGCTATTGTCATATGGTAGATTTGTTGGAAAGCTAGGAAAACATCCATGAAACCTTTGATATGAAGAGAAGTCAGTTATATAAGCATCTTTTCAATGCCAAAAACTATGATGGCGTAGATAAAAGGTCTTACTGCAGTTTTGTCCTCTCTATTTTGTTTGGAAGCTAGTTACAGAGCTTGGTCCATAAAAGTCTTAGTGCAGTTCTGGCATCTCTATTTTGTTTATAAACTAGTTACAAAGCTTGGTCGATAAAAATTTGATTAATGGTGAGCATGTTTCCCGTCCTATGGAGGACTACTTGGTTTTGATATGCATGTGGTTTTGATGATCTGAGGTCATTATGATTCTGCAAATAAATACATGTAATAGTTGATAGAAGGATAAAAGTTTTATTACTAATAAAGGTTTGATTATTAGTTAAAGACGATTCTCTAATATAAATAAGCAAATACCAATGATAGATGAATAAAGTTCAGTTAATAAAAGATAGTGGTTTAATAAACTTAATAAACAAACGATATCAATGCCACTAATGGCTTGTGATGCCATTGGTCGAAATATGAAGGTAGATTATCCATCAATTCCATGTTACGAATATGGGGATTTGAGAAGTAAGAGATGTTTGAATGAGAATTTTGTTTATGGCGAGGTTTGCTTCGAGTTGGCTGATGTATAATGGTATTATCTAATACTTTGACTTTGTACATGGAATTGTTTGTGGATCTGCTCATTGTTGATTACAGAGGTGGATTCTTAGGACGTGTTTCTTAACTTTCTATACTTGTGCTTTTGAGAACCAAAATGATAAAAACAACTCTCGAGCTCTTCGTCACTAAAAAATGTTTGAAGTGAAAGTCATTGTCCATAGTATCTCCATGTCTTGACTTGAATAGTTTCCTAACCTCTTTCTTCCTTAAAATGTTACGCCATTGTGTCTACTTTCAACATTGCTTTTTTTTTTTTTGGTTGTTGTTAAAATTCTGCTTAGATTTTGTTGTCTTATATTTTATTATCTGTTATCATTTAGTGAATGCCTCTCAAAGCAGCTAATGCCATCTTTATATCCTCATGGAAAAGATATTTTATATGCCCTCAAGGACAAGGGAGTTAATATTGCTATTGCCTCAAGATCACCGACTCCCGATATAGCAAACACTTTTCTTGATAAGTTGGGGCTATCGTCACTGTTTGTAGCGAAGGTGAGATGATGGAAACTTTTACACTAATTTTCACCTTACCTTTATTTGGTTCAATCGCATGGCAAACTTTATTCTCCATTTTGGTTATTCAATTTCTCTTTTACAACAAACATCTACTTCCTTTTGTAGTGTTAATGGACTTCCGTCAACTCCTCTCTGTGGTTTTAGAAAGCAAAATACAGAAGGAGCAAAAATGTAGAGAGGCAAATTAAAAGAGTTACTCCGTCTGTTTCACCTTATGCATCTTAGTGTGACTAGATATGAAGTTAAAGAATATAAGGAACACTTTTGAATATTGTGATTTTAAACTAAAGCTATATATAATGTATGGAAAGAACCCACTGAATCTTATGGTCGTAAACATGTTGTGTCATTCTAGAAAGACATAATATATAAATATGCCCTTTAACTTGGCTTTAGCTAACATCTATGCCCTTTTTACTTTGGTGTACACAAATAGACACTTAAACTTGTATATGATTGAACAAGTAGCACACGTCCTACATGGCATAATACACATAGGACACAAAATTGTCATGTAGGACGCCACGTAGGACGAATGTGTCTATTTGTTCAATTTTATACATGTTTAAGTGCCTACTTGTGCACACCCAAAGTTAGAGGACATAAATGTCAGTTGAGGCCAAGTTAAATGACATGTTTATGTATTATGCCTTCTAGAAAGGAGTGTCATTAAGGGCAAAATGGGAATGTTGGAATTGAAAACATACTAAATAAAATAATATGATATTCTTTTTAAGCAATCTAAAATGCAAGTAGTACAGAAAAGTTGTAATGGAGGAAGTATGTTAGTACGTCTTCATATGGTATGCTGAAGTTGAGTTGTGCCCCCATTTAATTAAGAGTTATAGTATCGTATGATACATGTACGCGTATGCAGTACGTTTCTAATAGATAATGTGCTTAGTATGGGCATGTCAGTATGTTTCAACTTTTAGTGGATTTTTAAAAAATATGCATGAAGTACCCACACCCTTATTGTCCCAAGGGCTTTGATCTAGTGGGAAGAGTGCAACGTTTAATGTGTGGGTTAGTCATATCTCACGGGTTGGAACTTCGTCGCAGCCAAAAGCCTGGTATTTAAGCGGAGAACGGTAGAGGAATAGACCCATTATCCAGCCAGTTTGAAACCAAGTGCTTATCAAAAAAAAGTACTCACACCCTCCCGTTTGACATTGACGCCAAACAATATGAAAAGCATGTGCCACAAATGCTAGAAGACTTGGTGGCTCATATTGTAACATGTATCTTTTACAAGGAAGACATGACTTTGATGTTATGAGTAGGTTTACAAGAATGGAGTCTCCAGAGGCTGGGAATTAGAATGCGCAAAGCCGGAAAAAACCCATGAACTAGGATTTTGAAATCTTTAAAAGTAAGAAACTCTTGAAAAGGAAAAAGAAAAAGTATAACATAATGCTCCTACAGCAAAGATCATGACTGAGGCAAGATCTTCTTTTTTTTTTCATGGACATAAAGCTGCTGATATACGTTGGTTGCCATAATCTGAATACTTAGAGTTGCAGGAGATATTTTCCAGTTGGACACACAAGACTGAACATTTTCAGAAGATCAATAGGAGGACAGGGGTGCCTTATAAGGAGATGCTGTTTTTTGATGACGAGGATCGTAATATAGAGGCGGTAAAGTATCTTCATTGTGAATTTGCTCCCAAAAAAAAGAGAAGAAAAAAACCACGTCACTCATGTTTTTAGTTCATCCTTCAATCATTTCCAATCTGTTGCATGGAATATTATTTGTAGTACTGTCATGTAATTCGGAGACTCACTTGGTTGTTTTATTCTGGTAGGTTTCAAAGATGGGTGTGACGAGCATATTGGTGGACGATGGGGTAAATCTTGAGGCTTTGCGGCAAGGGCTCTCAGAGTTTGCTCAGAATTCATCTTCAGGCAAAAAGAACAAAGAAAAACGATTAACAGACTCATCACAAAGTGAGTGTTAATTGCCGCTAAAAATATATATTTAGCAGCAATTAAGCTATTGCTGTTAATTAATTGCTAAAGATCATTTTTGGCTACTGTAATCCAACTGCCACAAGATCCCTCGGCAGTTCAGACATTTGCATTTTAATACATCTATAAAATTCTTTTATGCCAAAAAGGAATTGTTTGAAGAATTAAAAGAGGTTATTTCAAGCAGCTTTGAATGCTAGGAATTTCAAATATCAATTTTCTTTCACAATAAAACGACTGAATATGTAGAGAAAAGTTATGATATGACATTGCTCGAGCCATATTCTTTGCTAGTTATCTTGTCCTACATATCTTTTTTTATGTTATAATTTTGATGTTACAGTGTGTCAAATACATTTCTAATGTGAATAACCACAAAAAAAAAATTCTCAACACCCATAGCTTGTCTAAGAAGGGTTAGTTGAAACATTTTATGACCCTTTTTTGTTCAAAAAGTTTTGAATTACAATAACTTGACCTATACAACAAAAAAAAAAGAGGTTTTCCTACATAACTATACAGACAACAAAAAATTATGTATTTGTAAAATATCGATATTGTATAAATAGTGTATATTGTGTATATATAATGTATAACTCTGTATCACAGATGTATATACATCTGCATATGCTATTTATACAATATATAAGATTTTCCCCCAATCTCGACAATGCAAATCCCCTCTAAACAATTTCAAATTTTACATATGAGTTCTTTGCGATGTTTCGAGTCTTTTGATATATTATTCACTCAAAACGATTCACATTTGCAGCTTATCGAATTTTTTTATCAAACTTTGAAAAAGCTTTAATGGATGAACATGGAGTCTTTCAATCCCGACCAACTCAAACCTCCTCTAAACAATTCCAAATTTCATTTAGGAAAAATTACAAGAATATACTATTTAAGACGTTAATTTACATAATATTATTTTAGTCTTTTTATTTACAACATTAACATTTTAATTACAAATATGACAATTTATTATAAAATAAATAGCTACACGATTTATAATCTATTTTATTGGTTAGTGGGCTGATTTTATGGGACTCATATTTTACCTTTTATTTTTTTTACTTTTTAGAATCACAATCACAATTATTTTTGGATACGTTCCTTTAATAAATATCTCACTTTCTATCTCTTGTTACCCTTTTCACAAAGCAGCTCTATCGTTGGTCAAGGCAAGGTTACAGAATTTATCTTTCAAAATTTCCCTGAAGATCATCCTCTCTTTGGTTTTTTTTTCTTCGAAATGGATCACTCTCGACCTTGATCACATGTTCTCATCGCCCTATTTTCCTTGGGACATTGGCTCTGTTAGGTGCACCATTGATGTCTTGCACATACACAACACAAACTTCACTTGTGAAGGTAGCAAGAAGGTCTGCTTTTGATTTTCAGTTCGAGATCAAATTTCAAGTTGAATGCATTTACTTCATCGTGAGTAAATATGAAAGAGAAATCTTGTTATCGATCTGTTGATTCGAAGGAGTATTCATATGATAGTGATTTTATGTGAAGTTCATCTTGGAACAACTCATACAATCAATTTTTATTATTTTGAAAAAGTTTTTTGTCATACAGTTGAATAAAATTTTATTGTTTTGATGATTTTTTATCTTTGTACTTCATTGTACCTAATTTTTAGTCCTTCTTCAAATTCTGAAAATTTATACTTCTCAAAATGTGGTATTGTTTATTCTAATGTTGGAACTGAAAGGTAATATTTGATAAAGATATTAGTGTTCGTTGTGGTATAAAATTACTAGTTGGATAATGAAATATTTATAAAATTATTAACAAGCAATACATTAGATGATATAAATTGTGGTATAAAGTTGGTGTTCAGGCTATCAATTTAGCAAGAATATTACACCATATTTTAATCCAACAACATACCTCAATATATATCATTTTATATAAGAATCTGTTAAAATTTTTACAATTTTTTTTTACATATAAGTGTTTAATAGGTATAAAGTTGAATGAGTGTCAAATGAAATATGCATATAACTTTAAGAGGTCCTCGATAAGTTAAGCCTATAATATACTAATCTATACCATATTTTAGTGTATACACTTTGATGGCTGATTTGGTACAGTTGTTGATGATATGTTATTTTAAATAGTAATATGTATTAAGAAATATATGTTGGTGGTTGATCTGGTACAAAAAATGGTGACTTGTTTAAATTTGATGGATGGTGTGAGTGATTTTTTGGTGATATGTTGGTTTAGAACTATAAAAGAAATTGATTTATAATTTAATGGTAAGGTTGATTTTATTTATATGTTTCAACCCTACAATGCATAACGCCATAATCTAATCAAGTATATACCAACTTTTTAGTATCATCAAGTTAACTTACATAGTGTACAATGTGGTGTAACCTTTGTGTCAAGTTCAAATTTTAATAACTATAACAATTAAAAATAATTGGTGAATTTGTTGGTTAAAAAATAATGGTGATTTGTTGATTTAAAGTTACAATATGTTATAGTGTATAAATTTTGATGTATGGTATGACTAACTTTTTTAGTGATATGTTGGTTTAGAACTATAAAAGATATTGATTTATAATTGATGGTAAAGTTGATTTTAGTTATATGTTACAACCATATAATACATATCATCATAATCTAATCAACTATATACCAACTTTTTAGTATCATCAAATTAGTTTACATGGTGTATAATATGATTTCACGTTGGTGTCAAGTTCAAATTAATTTAATTCAATTTTATCATAATGAATGAATTATACCAAATTATAACAAAATAAATTTAAAAAATTAATTCATACATTAATGATAAAGTTAATTTTTGGTTATATGTTTCCACCTACAATGGTTTAAAAAATGATTTAAACAAAAAAAATAATGAAAGGAGAAAATAAAAAAGAACAAAGAAAATTTTTGAAAAATAAAATGGGATAAAAAATGGTTAAAAAGAAAAGAAAATAAAAGAAAGGAGAAACAGACGACTGAGAGAGAGAGAAAAAAAAAAGAAAAAAATGGTGGACAGAAAAAAAAAGAATCTGCTTATTCAATATTTTAGCAGAAGAATAGAAAAAAGGAGAAAGATTAGGAAGTAAAAATATAGAGGGGAGATATTTTAGGGCAACTCCAGCCCTAATTTCTATTTTACACTCCAAATATAGAGTTTTCTATTTTTTAGACAATCAACTCCAACTCAATTCTCTATTTTACTCTCTAAAAAAGAATCTTTTTCTCTCTCCTTAATATTATATTATTATTTCTATTTCATTCTTATTTTCTTATTTCATAATATAAATCATTTCTTCCTTTTGCAAATAATCACCTTATAATCCATATAATCTTCATGTAATATAAAATTTAATTCTTTTCAAATTCTTCGTTTAATATAAAATTATATTTTATTCTAAATTTCTAAATAACATAAATTGCAACAAATACTATGTATAATATATATTAACAAACGATTCAAATAAAAGTGAAATCATTGATTAAATACAATTACATAATAAATATTGCATCATCGTAAAATTTATTTTAAATTTTACATAAATACTCAACTTTCACGATTACGTTGCTTTTATAAATGCCCTATTAATGCATTACAGAGTTCAAAAATGAGCAATTCTTTATCCTTATTTTTTTACGTGTAGCTAAAAGAAATTTTAATTAACAATTTCATCTTGTATCCAATTATTTCGTGTAGTAATTTACTTTCCCTATTCCATTTTAAACTATTGCATCAAGTATTTTAATGCTCATTAAAAAGTGTAGTTTAACAATTTATCATTATAACATAAAACAAGATTGTTTGAATTATCATGTAAGTTTTGTGCATTCTTCATAGTGAAAATAATTATAATTTTAAGGCACATATTTAAAGTGACAAAAAAATTTAAAAAATTAAATTTAAAAAATTATTAATTCGGGATGGAAGTAGTAAACTTATCAATAATATATTTTTAGATGTTATATTACTTAGAAAATAATTACAAATATTAAAGACTTAATCAATAGTTTTATATAATATAATAATATTAAAATAATTTAAAATTACATATTTAAAGTGACGATTTTTTTTAAAAATAAAATAGAAAAATTATTAATTGAGGTGGAAGCAGTAACTTGTCAATAATATAATGTTATATTACATGAGAAAATAATTACAAATAATAAAGACTTAGTTAATGATATAATAGAAATAATGGAGAATGGAGAGTAATTTGGAGATGGGTTGGAGAAGGGATTCTCTATTTTAGCCTCCAAATATAGAGAATGGAGGGTAAAATAGAGATGGGTTGGAGATGGTCTTAGGAAGAAGATTAAAAAAGAGAGATTTTCTAGGACTAAAAACCGTGTGTTTTTAAAATCTCTTTATTATATTTATTTTTTATTTTTTTTAATTTTTTCTATTTTTGTAAAGATTGTATTGCTATGTTATTGAAAAGTCAAACTATTGCTATATAGGAGTAATTTGGTTGCTTAAATTGTATAGTTAAGTTTTTTTCCAAGAAAAATGAGCTCTTCTCAATGTTTTGATAGCTAATGAGTTTCATACATAGTACTACAGTTATGCTAACAGGCTTTCAATGGTTGCAATTTGCATGATTCAAGTATGTTTAATATTCAGTCCCAAGATAATATGGATGAGTCTTTTCATGATCGATGTAATTTGAATAGTTCCAGCAAGTTTGCCACAATTTTAAGGAAAGCAGAAAACGAAATTATACTTCCTTTGCAACTAAAAGTGGACGAATGGTCATTTATCGGGTGTTCATGGTTTGATTTGGATCAGTTATTGGTTAAAAACATAACCAAATTAATTTAGTCGATTTTTAAATTTCTAAAATCAAACTAAACCAAAGCAAATAAAAAAAATCATCGGTTTGGTTCAATTTTTTTGGTTTGAAAGTAAAAAGTTTGTTGAGGAAAATACACATATCGATAGACACAGACTCCTAGTACATGAACAAGCCACAAAAAAGCTACTTGGATTCAATTAAGCAATACTAACTTAATTATTACACGAACAAAGTGATTTAGTTAAACAATACTAAAGTCATTATATTCCAAGATCAAAAGATCAAATCTTTATAGGAAAGAAAATAACCCCAAGTTCAACAATTGAGGAACTACCCGGGGAGGGGTACAAGAAAATTATATATCAAAACACTAACAAAAGTTTTTATATTTTATTTATGAATAGTATATAAATAATTATAAAACTTATATATAATTTCTCAGTTAGGTTTAGTTATTTTTACAATTTTTTTAAAAGGAAAACCAAAACCAAATCAAATAGTATCGGTTTTCAAAATTTAAAATCACCAAATCAAATCAAATATTTATTTTTTAATCGGTTTGGTTCGAATTGCGGTTCAATTTAATTTTTTTCCCCAAAATAGCAGTTTTGCATTCCAAAAGCTTGGTCAAACAGACTATTCATGTAAGATTACTATTCTAAAATATTTAAAAACCTCGGGATAAAATATCAAAATGATAAAGATGCCCCTCGCCATACATTTGAAAGTTTAGGTCAAAATGGAAAAAATATATTATTTAAACTTATCGTGTAAAATTATTCTGTTCCAAATACACACGCAAGTGCACATGGTCATACAAGTAATATAAAATTTTAAGTCCAGATATCATATTCACATGGCACAGAGACTTGTGGATTAATTATTTACTACATTAAATTATTGTTATTATTTATACCAGCGGTAAAATCTAAATTATATTTTGAATTAACTGAACTAAAATAAAAAGAAGTTAACTAATGAACAATTAACCAAGCAAAGAGCACATTTACTACATTAAATTATTGTTATTATTTATACCAGCGGTAAAATCTAAATTATATTTTGAATTAACTGAACTAAAATAAAAAGAAGTTAACTAATGAACAATTAACCATGCAAAGAGCACATTTTTTCGTTATCAATGAGATGAAATCGATCTAGATAAGTTGATTCACTAACAATCATGTTGATTAATCACTTGAATTGACTCTGACTTTTCATTGGGTTACTAGTTGGAGGTTGATAATATTTATTCAGCGTTTTACCAACAACTCTAAGACAACTCGATTATTCATAATGCCTATATTTCTATGGTCGTCGATCGATAGTGAAGTGCATGTGATATGTCATATGTATCAACTGAGCAAGGCTAACGGGTACATTCCTATCCATGTTAGATAATTATTTCCCTTTCCCTATAAGGATCACAACCAAACTCTATTTTTTCTTATTACACTTACAAATTTTCTCTTTTGAGTCTAATTTACGAGTCACAGATAGTATTTGAATGGTATTCAAACAAAAAATAATTAAGCTGAAGAAGAAGAAGTAACCACACGAGCCATAGTACGATGATAAATATCTTAACAAATCAATTCTAGTTCATACGCTAACAATTATGCAATTACCATAATTCTAGGTGAGAAATTTAGCTCCACATAGACCGGAAGAAATTACAACAAATCATCCAAAAAAAAATATAAAAATAAATAAATACGAAGAAGAAAAGATGAACCCAAATTTCTCTTACTCCACGGTGGCTCTTAGCTTTTTCTAGGTAAAAAACGATGTTAAAATCGTATTTATGGAATAATAATAGGTATAAGAAAAAGTCCAAAACAAAATAATTTAACTCCAAAATTAGTTGAGAAAAATTAGCGCCCACATTGGCTTGTCCATTTGTCTTCAAATTTTCGAGTAAAATTCGGCCACATCTTTATGTGAATATTTCATGAATTTATGAAATTTTCGAGATGTCTTTTCGAGTAAAATATAATACCCTTTATATTTGAACACGTTTTATAGAGTTTCATAAAATTTCGATGTCTACAATAAATTGTGCTAGCTATTGTTAGGTTTTTCTTCACTCTGTTTTTACATTCTTTTTCTTTTAGTTTCCTCTTAAATTGTTTATATCATGAAAAGCCAATACTTTTTTTTTGCTTCAGTAAACAACTTTATTATATTATCTCATAATGTGTTTCAAATGTTCATACGATGCCAGCGCATCATTTACAATCTAACTTGGGAAAGCCAATATTTTCAACTTTCCCCCGTTTTGATAGTGCAATTCGTTGGGTTCTAAAATATTCTTGTTTTCGTTTATAAGTTAATTCGTTGAGTTCTAGTTATTTATTTTAAATTTAAATTATCTATTTAAATAGGTTGAAACTGTGAAAGTGAAGGTGATATAATTACGAAATTGTTAATTTAATTGAAAATTCATAAACTTAAAATTCTGTCTAATTTTGAAGTCACTATAATGTCTATTAAGTTTATTATATTTGTGAAGATATACTAGTTTAGAATTCATTTTAATGATTTCCAATACATATTTTATTTGTGATTTAGAGTAGCAAATATATGTAGTTTTTATCATTCAATATTACATAAGCCGACCGATAATCGCTAAATTTGTATCAAACCAACTGATATCTTATTGGTTCGGTTGGCGATTTAGTATAATTAAAAATTAATTACTAATAAGCTGAATTGTTAAGCACAAATATTTACCAATATCCTGATAAGCACCTCAATAGGAAGTAACCCACAAACTTAAAATTCTGAATCCGCCTCTGCTTAGAGTTAGAGTGACCTCCAATTTCACCTGGTGAAGGTATAGGAGAAAGTATTTTCATAATACTTTCCTTCAGCTTCCAAACAAGCAATATATCCAAGCTTAGAACCTCCATATATATAATTTCTTACAATATTACACAGCTCTAAAGCCAAAGACTACACAATAGATGAATTATTATTGTAAGTGCAAAATACATTGTTTATACAGATGAACATATCACAAACTGAAGAACATACAAGCTATGGCCATAATCAAGAAGACAACAACCATGAAATACAGATATCGATTGAAGAATTATGAAAATACTTAATATATAGAGGCTCTTTCTTTATCCAAGCTAGGCTACCAGACTCAAAATGTGATTCATTGAGGACCTGCACAAATCACAAAATAATCAGCTTTCATTTTCTAAATAAAATACACTGTAGTATGGAACCCTGTGCCAAGAAAGGTGTGATCTAGTACGTATTCATCGCAATCCTCAGGTTAAGCAACAAATGTGGAAAGAATCAAAGGGGAAACACAGATTGTAAAAGAAGAAAACAAAAAAGAGTTTGTAATTTTTAAACATCTGTATCATATTGCTAATTGATAAAGCTTGTCAGAGGAAGGGCTATGCAGCATCTGATGATGACTAATTGTTGAGAACACAATTAACTAATAAAAGTGTGTTGTCTCTGACAACTTAAGCTTTTAGATGAGATAGTCACACTTCAACATAGTATCAGAGCAGGCAGAAGTTTTGGGATCAAATCTCACCGACACCCATATCAAAAAGAATTTCCACGTGCTTGGCCCATGAAAAAGAATCATGCCCGCATGTGAGAGGCTCTCTCTAGCTAACAACTTAATCTTTTAGATGAGATGGTCACACACTTCAACACTAATACTACTTTGAATGTCGAAAAAGATTGTGATTTGTCAGTTCTGCTATCTTATTATATGGAACAGTTGGAGAATAGATTATAGATTTTAACTGACCTGTCAAGGAGAACTGCACATCCAGTTGCAAATGGGATAGCAAAGTAGGGGGTTGAGGAAATCTCTAAAATTTATGAACAAGAAATTAATCAATCTAATTAAGGTCAGTGAATGCTTTAACTGACCTGTCAAGGAGAAATGCCCATCCAGTTGCAATCAGAGATCAGGAGGGAATATGGAAAGCTTGAACCCGATGTTTTTAGTCCCTTGTTGAGTTTGATTGTCTTTTTTGGTTCGTATTTCACGTGCAGATATTGCTGCTGTTTTGGTGGAATTTTGCAACATCATCACTTGGAAGCTGCGTATATCAGCTAGGCCGATGGGGACTTCCTTAAGCTTATCACAGCAGATGAGAACAAGATGCTTAAGTCTTGGAAAGTCATCAGCTGATGCTTTCCAAGAAACTAAGTTTGTCCTTTCAATCCACAACACCAGTAGGGAACAAAAACCACCAGCAGACTCCCAGCACTCTCCCATGAACCCATTTTCTTTCATCTTCAGGACTTCAAGGTGTTCCAACTGACCCAATATAGACATATCTTTCCACTCCAACCACGTGTCTAATAAAGTCAGCTTCCTCAACTTTGTTGGAAATATATATGCAGGTGGAAGCCGTAACTTTCCTGTTTGAATACTACTATCATTTATCAGCTTCAAGTTTTCAAGGTATTCTAGCCTCTTCACATTTTTTAACGACGCAGCAGACTTATTATCAAGAAGCACAGCTATTTTCCCACGGATCCCCAGCTTTTTCAGGTTTGGAGTCCTTGCAAACACTTCTTCAGTGCAGCTTTCGGGAGCTATTGTGGAGAGAGTTTGCAGGCTTTGATTTACCAATGTAACTTTACTATTTTTTGGAGCAACAGGCACAGGCAATTTAGCAGAAGAGTTAGTGTGAAGATGCCTTAGTCGTTCCATATTCCAAATGTTTGCTTGAATATCAAGAGTGCGTTGTTGCGTGTTAATTATGATGGTTTGGATGTTCCAAAGTTCTCCCATGAGTTTAGGAAGAATCTTGATCGAGTCAGATGAAAAAGCAACATACCTCAAATGATATAACTGGTAAAACTCCTTGGAGAAGCGACTGAAGTTGATGGATTCTACATCCAAAATCCTAAGCAACGGAAAGCCTTTTGGTATGGTTGGGATGTCAGCAGATGGCATTTCACTCTTTTTTGAAGAAAAAGATAAGAATGACCTGACATGTTCACCTGAGGGTTTTGTAGAGATAAAATCCAAAACTGAGGAATGAATGCATAAGCGACGGTAGGTGGATAGTTCTCGTTTTCCAGGAAAATATTGCTCAGATCCTAGCTTTATTTCTTGGAAAAGATTCTCTTCCTTCATAGCTTCTTGCCTGCAAAACTCATGCAACATGTCATGAAGACGACATGTTTTGATTTGACCATCGGACGTTCTTTCCATTACCATCACTAGATTCCTGTTGATGAGATCATTCAAGTTGTCCTCTCCTTTACACTCAAGAGATAAGTGGCCTTTATACTGTATGAATCCTTCCGCAATCCACAAACGGATTAATTTCCAAGCAGGGATTTCAAAGCCTCCGGGAAATGCACCACAATATAAAAAGCACGCTTTTAAGTCGTAAGGTAAACGATCATAACTCAGTTTCACCAGTTCGTTACATTTCTCAGGTTGGTCTCTATTTATGAGGTGTTCACCCACACTATCATCCACTTGGTTCCACTCTCTTGGTGTCTTGCCTTTCCCTATTAGTGCTCCTGCAATAACAACAATCGCAAGGGGTAGTCCCTTACATTTTTTTGCTATACTCTTTCCAGATAGTACCAATTCAGGAGGACATTTATTCTTGTGGAAAACCTTCTTCTCCAGTAAAATCCAACTTTCATCTTCAGTCAGAAATTTTAAATCATGAGGCATGGGAGTGCATTGTTTAGCAACTTTGGAATCTCGAGTGGTCAACAATACTCGATTGGGTTTGTTGTTATTTGGGAAAGCTATCTTGATACGTTCCCAAGCTTCATCGGACCATACATCATCCAAGACAACCAAGTAGTTTCCTCCCTTTCCCAAGAATTCTTGTATTACATCAGCCAAATCCTCCTCACACATCCCATGATATTGTTTCGTATTTCGAGTGAATTTACTGATGATGTTGAGAAATAATTCTCTTCTCCTGTATGATTGAGATACATAAACCCAAATACGAGTAAAAAATTCATACCCGATTTTAGGATGCTTGTAAATTTTATTTGCTAGGGTCGTTTTGCCGAGACCAGGCATACCAACAACTGTAACAATTTCCAGACGATTCGATCCTCCAAGAAGGCGTTTGATTACGTTATCTGCTTCTTCGTCAAATCCAACCACATCATCTTCCTCTACCACTGGAGGCTTTAAATTAATATAGCCAAGCTAAAGATTAGATATTTGAACAAGTAAGAGGTTAAAAAGCAGATATAGAAGAGTGACATTTATCAAGAGTGGTACATACATACATGTACTCTCAATAAAGGCACTATATATAAATGTGTTATGTAACTTGGATTCAGCTGACAACGAGTAGACACTTAAACTTATATAAAGTCGAACAAATAGACTCATGCATACTACGTGGCGTCCTACATAGCAATTCACATCCTATGTGGTGTCCTACATGCAAATTATAATATAAGGTGAACCCCATTCGGCAGAAAATTATATTATTTATACTGTTGGATATTTTGTAATATATAGAGGTCTTAAATTGAACAGACAGATTTGTTCGTGAAAGAACATGACTGTTATGAAAAGTCATCATTGAAAGAACATGACCTTTATGAAAAGTCATATGTTCATGAATAAACATGACTCTTATGAAAAGACATATCTATTCATGAAAGAACATAACTCTTATGAAAGGATGCATCTGTTCATGAAAGAACATGACTCTTATGAAAGGACACATCTGTTCATGAAAGAACATAACTCTTATGAAGAGTCATCTCTTAACTTCTATAAATATAAAGACTCTCTAGAAGTAGCATAAGAAAAATCTGCATGTATAAACAAAGGGCTTTGTTGTATTCTTGAAGAGAATTGTTTGTATTTACCTCAATATATATATGGGCAATATTTCTTTAAAGAAAGTGTTTTCACGTCTCAAAGCCATCTTCTTCTTCAATTATATTTCCTACTATTATTTTTTCTAACAATTTTAAAGAGATATTGGAATTGAAGAAGATAAACGACACAAGATCCTTGAATTCTTGAAGAAGTGAGCAGCAAAAAAAAAAAAATTCGACTGATTTAAAGTATGATTCTAAGGCAGCAAGTCATATGGAAAAGGTGAGTCAACAATGGATCACGAAGGAAATGACATATATCAGGTTCTGCTTTCTTAACTTCTCTTATTATTTATTTATGAAGTTTTATCCTTTGAAATTTTTGAGAAATGATTTTTCATAAATGTACTTAGGATAAATTAATTCACTTGTGATGATCTTTAAATGCCTTTTAAATAAGTTTAGGAATAGCATATTTGGTATGCCTATTATAAATTTGTTATTTGGGACAAAAAAAATATTAGGCATAATAGTGTTGCATAAAGATTATGTGAATTGTATTTTCAAGTTGTGAGATGATATATAAATTCCTTTATTTTGATGGACAATATCTATACTTGAAAGTTACTAGAATAATTGAAATTAAGAGAAATGATTATTTTTTATTAGATCATTTGTGTTCATTAAAGGTTGAAGATTTTGTCTTCTTATTAAATGTTCATGTGTTATAGTATTGGAACGCTATAAATTTGATAACAAGATAATTTACTGATGTTAATTAGATGTCCACAAAAGTTATGAAAAGGACATTTGAAACATTTAAAGTGTGAGGGTGATTGAATTATGATTAATAATCAATAATATTTGAAGGATTTTTAAGATATAAATGATTTCTTCAACACCCACAAGATATATCTTTGTTGTATTTGCCAGCATAGTTATATTTATAACTTGATAATTTTAGTGGTACCTAGTTGATTAAACTACTAGTGTGATGATTAGGCTATAAGCCTTCATAAAAATATTTTGTAATTTCGTGAAGTAATGTCACTTGAAATATTGTGACTTTTCATGAAAAGAAATATCTGTTGTATGATAACTTTTGTATAGACATGACCATTTATACATAGATAAATTGGTGTGTTGGTCTATAAATAATGAATCTTCTAATGATAATGATAAAATCCATATAAGTTGGTTTTGTAACATGTATGAAGATATCATAAATTTTGCATCAAAATAGGCTTGAATTCCATAGTGGAAATAAGAGTATTTTTAGCATATAAATGCTTGAAAAGAAATGTAATGATTGGAAAAAGTATATGATTTTGAAATGTTGTGGCCACAACTGATGCAATCATTCAAAGCTATTGAGATAATGATGCTATAGGTGATATGCCTATATGAAAGATTTGTTTATGATTTATGTTAATCTTGTAAAATTTAGTTTCAAAAGATGCAGTATAATAAATGTATGAATGAATAAGGCTAAAATCCTTAAACTAGACACAAGTGATGGGAACCCAACTTTGAGTTAGTATACACTCTAACAATACAAGTTCAACGGGTAATAACAAGTTCCTTTGTGTTGCTAAAGCACGAGTCTTCTTTTTAGAGCCTTGATTCAAGTGTACTGCATACTGTTATGTGAGAAGTGAAGGAGTTGTTAAATGCTTGAAATAACAGGGGCATAGTAACAAACTCCATAGTGCAGACTGTTAGACGGAGGTTGATTTAGTTCTTAATGAAATTAGTAAATGTCTACAGTAACAGGGACATAGCAGCTAATTTCACCTATATGTATATTGAAGTGGTGCCGCTTCAAACAAGATCTAAAGGGTTGGTCTTGTAAATATTCATGAATCAGGATGAGCACATGGCTATAAACGTGCTAAAGTAAATTCTGGGGTTTCTAAGCTACAAATAATATTATGTGTGTGATGTTTTCGATTTTGACACATGGAATTGTGATTCAAATCTTTTAAGATACCAATTACTTCGTCAGAACTTTAAAGTATTTGCACTAACATAAAGTTCAAATCTATTATAAGATACTCTCTGGTATGCATGATATTATGAGAAATATTACAAACTAGTGGGGGATTGTTGGATATTTTGTAATATATAGAGGTCTTAAATTGAACAGACAGATTTGTTCGTGAAAGAACATGACTGTAATGAAAAGTCATCATGAAAGAACATGACCTTTATGAAAAGTCATATGTTCATGAAAGAACATGACTCTTATGAAAAGACACATTTATTCATGAAAGAACATGACTCTTATGAAATGACGCATCTGTTCATGAAAGAACATGACTCTTCATAAGAGTCATCTCTTAAGTTCTATAAATATAAAAACTCTCTAGAAGTAGCCTAAGAAAAATCTGCATGTATAAACAAAGTGTTTTGTTGTATCCTTAAAGAGAATTGTTTGTATTTACCTCAATATATATATGGGCAATATCTCTTTAAAGAAAGTGTTTTCACGCCTCAAAGCCATCTTCTTCTTCAATTATATTTCCTACTATTATTTTTTCTAACATATACATGGTTAAAATAATTTTTTAGGTATATATAGTAGATGTTGAATTCTCTTCGACTACTTCGTGTGTCTATTTTTTCAGATTTTGAAGCCCGTATTGAAAATTCTGACCCCGACAGTGCCTACATGTATTATGTCACATAGAACGTGTGTGTCTACTTGTTTAATTTTATACAAGTTTAAGTGTCTACCGGTGTACATCCAAAGTTGGAGGACATAAATGCGAGTTGAAGCAAAATTAAAAGGCACATTTTTATTGATTTTTATCCCTAGATTACTCACTTTCCCAAATCATCAAAAAAAAAAAAGTGTTAAGGATGTGATACCTTTCTTTCTTCGAAACCTCCAGCGGATAAATCATCATCTTGAAGGGCTTGAAGGCCAATGGCATCATTCTGTCGAATCTCTTTGACTTTGTTTCGTATAGCTTTAATCTCTCCAGCTACCTCCCTGACTCTTTTATAATGGGGAAGGTCTAATACCCTAGTCATTCCTTTATCCTTGTGTAGCTTAGCTTCAATCACAAATTTATCAATAGCATCTTCAGCGGAGTTAACTACCGTTCTGATTTTCTTTACAAGTTCTCTGAGAACTTCGTTCTTGTTGTTGCGGCACTTGGCAGCTTGCTTAAGAAAGGCGTTGAAATCATTTAGATCTTGAAGTAAACTCTCAGCAGCATCTTTAACTCCAAGAATCAACTCTGCGTTGTCTCGCAGCAGCTGCATCAAGTTCTCCACAAGAAATTCTACTGCTACGTTCGCCATTTTCTGATTCTTCCAACAAAGACCACACACTTTAATTGCAATATATATAATGCAAATGATGGGTGGTTGATTCCAATTAAGTCTTTCTTTAATTTTTTAGTCTTCCTCTTTATTTCCCCAGTCTTAATTAGCTTCAAAAAGAAAAGGAAAAAAGACCCCACACCAGCTTAAGACAGTACAATAATTGCAAGTTGATGCCTTCTGGCCGTGTCTTTCCACGCAATTGCTAGCATAATTAGCTTTTTTAAAGCAAGTAATACGACTCGATAAAAATGAATTTTTTCAAAGTACGACACAATTGCTAGAGCCCGATTGGATTGGCTGAAAAAAAAAGGGTAGATTTTAAGTAAAAAAAAAAAAAAAAAGTCAAATTTAAATAACTTTTACATAAAAATAAAAATAAAATAGAGAAAATCCTACTTTTAATTTTTTTAAAAGTTATTTTAAACTTATTTTAATAGAAGGTTTACTTTTGAGGAAGAGATTAGAATGCTTGAGCATATGAATGTCTTGCCCAGCAATTCTGCAAATTATGTTAAATTTCAAAACTTTTTAAAATGAAATAATGAATATTTTAATTTTTTTAAAAATGTTTAGCATATATATATGTTGGATTACACTATATTCTCCACTACTACTACTTTACCCTTATATATAAGCTAGTAAGATTGGGACGAACACAACATCATATAGTAGTACACATAGGAGTCTAAAGTGTACCATGAAAGCCTTTAAATTTTAGCTTTGTCTGGTCCAATTTTATTGGCTATAGTTATTTTATATCCACGTGGAAAGAACTGAAAGTAACTCTTGTTTACATTTCTACTTTATTCAAATAAAGCGAAACGTTGTGGTAACTCAAAAAAAAAAATTAATTCAATTTTAAAGGAATTTAAAGAATAAAAGAATTTTAAGAGAGTCGTCACCTAATTTTAAGAAAAACTAGGAAATCAATTAATTAAAAAAAATAGTCTACGAAACCAAAATATTCTAGGTAAGGGTTCAAGTCATTTCGAAGGGAAGGTATTAGGCATCCTTCAAAATTCACAACTATGGGTCCCGACTGAATTCATTTTTTCAAATTGAGGAGATAAAATATAATGTATAAGTATAATAAACATAAAATATAAATAAATAATGAAGTAAAACAATAATATAAGACACGGCCTAAGTTTGCCTAACGTCAATAATATATACAATAATGAAATAAAAAAATAATTAATTCGAACTACATTCGAATAGCTCCCTTGGAAAGCAACTCCGGCTACTTGTAAAGACACTTAATAAAAGTGTTAGTAATAAATAAATATGAATAAAAATAAATGAGTTAAATAATAATTTAGAAATAAAAATCCGTCTTATGAACATGGGAGGCCTTGTAAATAGATGGTAATTTCTTCATCGACCAATTTTAACACACAATAAATATGAACTTAAACTAAATTTCTGTTTTTTACAATTGGGAGGCCTCGAAAACCAACGGAGAGATTTTTTCATTGGCCAATTTTAATGTATAACAAATGTTCAAACAAGTTTAATAATATAACAAAAAATGACATTCCAAGATAGTGGTAAACAAATTATAGTGAAAAGTATTACTGGATAAGGCAAACTAATTTCTTAACAAAAAATTTCAAAGTAACGTACAATTTGTCCCAAGCACATAAATATTAACCATAGAATAAAATAAAAGGTAATGGAAACAATCAACAACAAACTCATTCAACAGTCTCTTAAAACCCCAAAAAGACTCAACAATTTCCCTAACAGAGAAAACCGTAGCAACTCTACCTAAAACAACTTGAATTGTTCTGGGTGTTATCAAAGATTGATCTTTTCTCTTCATTACCACTAAAGCCTCCCAACACTTACCGAATTTACGATTCCTACCAAGTACATACAAAATGGTATCTAAAGAAAACCCAGTATAATAAAACTTTTTTAGCTTATCTGCATATTTAAAAAACTCTAAAGCTAGTAATGGGTTTGAGTGAGAAAAACGTACCCTTTTGAGAACTATGTCGACTAAGCCGTTTGATAGTTTGATTTTTGATGATTTCAACGATTGTTTCAGTCCTTTTGGTGTATGTGTTATTGTTATGATGCGGTAAAGGGCTTCAATTTCTTTATCTATGGGAAGAGAGGATTGAGAATGGAGATAAGAAGGAAGAAAATGGGTCGTTGTCCTTTTTTAGTTGAGGAGGTACATAGAGATTCTTGTAGTAGAAAATTCGAGTCATTGCTGGAGGTGCTTGTGGAGTGTTGGAGGTCTGTTATCGATTATGCTCCGGCGGAGCTTGGTTGATTGTTCGCTGGAGCTTAGAACTTGGGGTCGTTTGCTGTACAAATAAGGGTTTTCGGATGGAGTTTGGGTTGTTGGAGAAGGCACCGACGATCTGTTTGCGTCTGCGTTAAGGGTTCGTTTATGATTGATTTTGGTTGGGGAAGAAGGGAAAACAGAGGTTGTTTGGGTGAGGTTCAGAGCTGCTGTTTTTGCTGGATTCCATGACTTAGCAAACTGCGAACAGTGAGAAAAATAATAGGGCAAACTTTGATTTGCTGAAGAAAATAGAGGAATCAGCAGGGCTTGTTTGGTGTTTGTTTCACCGGCAAAAATGGGAAAAGGAAAAGGGGTTTTTGGGTGGTGGACTTGCCGGATTCCGGCGAAACTCCGGTGAGCTTGTAACCAATAAAATATGAACACTTGAAGAATTTATTAAACACTAAAAAATCTGAAAATTACCCCTAAAATCTTATCCACCACCACTTAACTTAATGGCCAAGCTATTGCTTAAATAGAAAATCGAAAACCACCTATAGTACAATACAATTATCTTAAAACCGTGGGCCAAATCCATATTTGAATGAATTTCTGGACATCACAAAAAATATTAAAATGAATATTAACAAATGTAACGAATAAAATGAATATTAAAAAATGTGACGAATGTAACCAATGGCATGTCAAAAATGCAATTTAACAAAAATGATGATTTAATCAAATTGAACAAATATTCACAACATATTCAACTGACTGTGATAAAAAATAATGTAATCAAGATTAACTAATAAAAATTCTAAAATTTTGAAAAATATGGATAAGTATCGATAAACTTATTTAAAAATGTATTTTGAACCATTGAATGAATACAACTTAAAAGTATGAATTTTGAAAATGTTAGGCCAAAATTAGGTGTCAACAGTTGTCTCTTTCATTGGATATGATTGATGAAAAAAATCATGGACAAAGAAAAATTGACAAATCCAGTTTTGGCCGAACACATAACCTTCATATAAAAGTGTGGTTTGAGTGTGATGGAAGTCGCTCCTCGACTTGCTTTCAAAAGGTCCCACATTGTGATGCGTCCTTATTGACGTAGTCCACACCAGTGGCTTAATTGAGATGCATTCTCTTGGATGTTCTCAAAAAAATAAAGAAAAAACTCATTAGTAGAGCATAAATTAAAGAAAAAGGTAGCATCCCTTACGATACTTTCTGACATCTCCTTCGCATGTTTTTGTGGATACATTGTTGTCTTGGTGCTTTGAAGTCATTCTTAATTCGAACATCAGGTACGTCCACACTCCTCGTCAGATTGTTGAAGCATGGTGTGAGTCCATTGAAAGGATGAATAATATCCATCGACAGGATATGAGTATGGTAGAAAAATGATTGCAGTCCATTGATAGGACAAATACGAATCCATTGGTAGAATATTTGGCAAAATAAATGCATGTCCATTGGTAGGACACATGAGAATGATCCATCGGTAGAATATGAATGTATGTCCTTTGGTAGGACGAATGAAGATAATCCATCGATAGGATATAAATGCATGTCCATCCATAGGACGAATGAAAATGATCCATCGGTAGGATATAAATGCATGTCCATCGGTAAGACGAATGAAGATAATCCATCGATAGAATATAAATGCATGTCCATCGGTAGGACGAATGAACATAATCCATCTATAGGATATAAATACATGTCTATTGATAGGACGAATGAAAATGATCCATCGGTAGGATATAAATGCATGTCCATCGGTAGGATGAATGAAAATGATCCATCGGTAGGATATAAATGCATGTCCATCGGTAGGATGAATGAAAATGATCCATCGGTAGGATGAATGAAAATGATCCATCGGTAAGATATAAATGCATGTCCATCGGTAGGACGAATGAAGATAATCCATCGATGGGATATAAATGCATGTCCATCTATAGGACGAATGAAAAAGATCCAACGGTAGGATCTTTGGGCAAAATAAATGCATGTCCATCGGTAGGACATGTGAGAACACTACCACTTCCGCTAATGTAATATAAATATCTTTCAACGCCAGTCTTCTTCGACTTCAACGTGGAATAGATAGGGTGCACATAATTCACCTCCGAATAGATGCGACTTAAAATATCTTTCAACGTCTGCCTCCTCCAACTTCAACGTGGAACAGATAGGGTGCACATCCTTTACCTCCGAATAGATGTGACTTAAAAATATCTTTCAATGTCATCCTCCTCCGACTTGAACGTGGAATAGATAAAGTGCACATCCTTCACCTTCGAATAGATGTGACTTACACAATATCTTTCAATGTCAGCCTCCTCCGATTTGAACGTTGAATAGATAGGGTGCATATCCTTCACCTCCGAATAGATGTGACTTGAAAAAAAACTTCAATGTTAGCCTCTTCCGACTTCAACGTGGAATAGATAGGGTGCACATCCTTCACCTTCGAATAGATGTGACTTAAAAAATATCTTTCAACGTCAGCCTCCTTCGACTTCAACGTGGAATAGATAGGGTGCACATCCTTCACCTCCGAATAGATGTGACTTGAAAAAACCTTCAATGTTATCCTCCTCCGACTAATTATGCAATGGCCATCTCGGTAAATGAAAAATGCAATGACCCTTCGGTAAATAAAAAATGCAATGACCCTCTCACCTAATGAAAAATGTGATGGCCCTCTCGGCAAATGAAAAATACAATGGTCCTCTCGGCAAATGAAAAACGCAATGGCCCTCTCGGCAAATGAAAAATGCAATAGTCCTCTTGGCAAATGAAAAATATAATGGCCCTCTCGGCAAATGAAAAATGCAATGGCCCTCTCGGCAATGAAAAATGCAAATAATGGATGGCTCGATGATTGTCTACTGTAACGAAGTGGATGGCTCGATGATTGTCCACTGTAATGAGGTGGATGACTCGATGATTGTCCATTGTAACGAGGTGAATGACTTGTGCATCTTGAAAGTGTCATCCTCTCGATGCTTTCACCTATTTCTATGCTAGAAAAGGAACGATTAGTAGACACGATGTCGCCTTAGCTAGCGACTTAGTCAAGAAATCTTGAGAAAAGATTCTTTAAAATAAAATATGTACAATATGCCTGATCACTTTGACACATCTGAGCAACCATCATTTTGCTCTTGAACACTTAATGTTTATTGTGACTCATGTCTTATTGGGGGATTTGTACGAGGCGCCGGTGGCTCACATCTCGAATTTATTTTTTCTTCATTATGGCAATGCTGCAGATTTTGAAGTTGACTTTGGACTTCAAGCGATGCTGGATTATTTGAAGTTGACTATCAAACTTCTGACAGTACTTGATGGAATTTTTTAGGTTTTCCTCAAAAATTCTGTCCCAGTTAGATATCTTGGCAAATATCACAATAATCTCCAATCTTGACTTGCTGAAGATAACATCTTTATTGCGAATTTTTGAGATCTTCTCAAAAATTCTGTCCTAGTTTCTGTTATAAAGAGAAAGAAAATCGCACAGGGTACATGATCAAGCCGTTGTGGGGCCGACATATCTTGTTTATGATGAATAATACAAAATTTGAGACAAGATCGTCAGTAGAAAATGTACAATATGAATTTGAAAAAATAGGAAAATAATATACTTTGCAATATTCAAAACCTAAAGACAAAAGATATGTCATATTTTGTGATGGACGACCCAAAGAAGTAAAAAAATAGACATCTCACAATGACGAGATTATGTCACATTTTACAACGAACAAACAAATATTAAAAGAAAATAAAAATTATTATTTTTAAAAAAAGAATAAGAAAATGCTTTGAAAAATATTAAGGGTTGATGCTTGCTCACCCTTTTTTTTTTAAAAAAAATAAAAATAAATAAAGAATGTGAAAAGATAGTCAAATCTTGACTGCAATTGGTACCAACAGTTAGGAATGCATGTAAATCACTCTTTTATTTTTCTAACTAAGATTGAATTCAAGGTAATTCCTATAGCTTCAAGTGGTACCTCAAACATACTTAAGTATCAGCAAGAGTTGTTCATCTTTCTTCAAACAAAGATTTTGAATTGTATCAATCCTCATATTTCAAGTTCCCTCAACACAATAAAAGTCCTATTTCACACATATTTGAAACATTTGATTTGAGGACATTTTTCAAAGTGCACTCACACTCACAAGAATGTTCAACGCATGCAATTGTGATACCATATGCTTGACCCTTATGTAAATCTCAACTAATGTGAGAACATTTGAAATGAGATCATGTAGGGCTTGTCATTGGCTTGTAATGTAGGCTTAGGTATGGGTAGGATATTTATTTGAGATAAGAGTGACTTAATCCCTCCTTGAGCGTCACATTGAATTTGTGCTTTTGACGATTGATACGTCTTTGGCGTCTGATCCTCTTTTTTGTCCCTTTCTTTTGTTTCGACTTCTTTTGAATCCTTATTTGTTGGAGTTTTTCCTTTTTTCACCCCTTTCTTTTGTTTAGACTTCTTATGAGTCCTTATTTGTTGGGACTTTTCCTTTTTCCACCCCTTTCTTCTGAAGTTTTCTCCTATTTTGTCGGAGTATTTTCCTTCTTGTCTTTCATTGACCTTATAGGGGTGTTTTTGTCTTTCTCTATTTCTTTCAGCCCTTTTTTTCTCTTTCTTTTTTCTGTTCTCTAGAAGTCATTTTTGCTTCTTTGAGTTTGGAGATTTTGCATCCTCTGTCTTTGATAACTTCAAACTTGGATCTTCTCATATAATTTGAACGTCTTTGGTGCGCTCAAGAAGGTTTGGCCAAGAGAGGGATGGTGCATATAAGCACTCAGAAGGGGTAATGGCTAGGATGTGGTTGTCTAAAGAAAAAGCTTTAGGCTCAAAGTGGGGAAAACTAGGGATAAATGTGATTTGGTAGGCTTTGAAAGGCACAATCGAGTCAAAGAAGACCTACAATCCTTTCCCAAACCAAACATTACTCAGGATTTCGCCTCTATAAAATATCAAGCCAAGTTCTAGATCAACAGTGCGATGCTATTGAATTTTAATCTTTAAAGCTCACCACACAATGCACTTGAAACCATGAGGTTGGTTTTATTCTTATCTCGATTGCCTGCAAGAGAATTTTCAAGCATCACAAAAGTACAAAGGAGAGGTACCAAAAGAATCTATCGTTTACCAAAAGTCAGTCCTATACATTATATCGAATATTTTTACATGCTCCTAACTGCATTGGTCCCAACTGAGTTGAAGACCTGACTCTTACAATATGTAAACAATATTTTTTTTTTGAAATTTAAAAGAATGAGTGAATACCGAACCCAAGAAGGGTTGTCTACGTATCTCACCGAGATGAGAATCAGGTTCGCGTAGTTCATAAAGATATGTCTTTGAAAATATGCACACAATATCATCTTTTTTTTGAAATTTAAAAGAATGCATAACGAACACAAGAAGGGTTGCCTACGTATCTCATCGAGATGAGAATCAGGTTTGCGTAGTTCGTGAAGATATGTCTTTGAAAATATACACACAATATCTTTTTTTTTGAAATTTAAAAGAATGCTTATCGAACCCAAGAAGGGCTGCCTACGTATCTCACCGAGATGAGAATCAGGTTCGCGTAGTTCATTCAGATAAGGTATAAAATTATTCAAAATTTTAGACAAACTCAAAGTGATGCCTCGTAAGTTTTGTGCCGCTAACATCTTTAGTCAAATAGTGTCTTCTGATATTTGTTTGCACATATTTTGTGACCTCTCAATTGTCTGCAAGGGCACCTAACTTTGTACTGTTTCTCAAAGTGTGTTTAGAGACTGTGTATGAATGTGGCCTCCCAATTTTAACCACTTGTTGTATTCTCTCTTGAACGTCTCTTGGGACTGTGTGTTCTTTCAATTATTCACAAGAATCATGCATTGTTATAATCATCCCCGCCTGTTGTCATGGACTGTTTCCCTGATTTGTCCATTTTGACTGTGTATTAATGTCTTGTGAAATACAAAGACTCAAATTTAGTGAGTCCTCCTGTCCCTTGCAATTTCGGATGAGCAATGACCTCCAAATACGTTTCTGACCTTGTAGAAATTGTACCAGCTTTGTTATTTGAAAAGTGAACAAGTTTGATTTTCGACACAAAAATTAGCCTCTCGATGAAAAAAAGAAGGTTACTCAAAAGGTAAAAGTGTTAGTTAATGTTCATAATGAATGAAACAAAATATCACACAAAGAACTAAACACACAATCACTGCTTTGATTGAAGACAAACTCAGTTATATCACATAACACACAAATAATTATTGCGCGTTCTATACAAATATGTGACCCTTTTGTGCCAAGGGTAAGCCTAGCGATTTGAAGGATGTATTATGCCATTTGAAAACATTCCATTGCCCCCAAAAATAATTTATACAAATTTTATGAATAAAACAAATGGGAATACAAAATGAGGGAAAATGATATAAATAATCAGTTCCATGCAAGGGTACAATCTTAAACTGAGCCTTCATGGAGGGTCCTTCCTTCTTGAACTTCTTGTCATCTCCGAATGCTAACACCTTTTGGATGAAATGGTAGCTTGTGAAGATCCGTTTTCGACTAGAGTAAGCTAAAAATAAACCCCCCAACCCCAAGGGACAATTTGCCAAATGACATATACATCCTTCAAATTTAAACACACAAGTATGATCGTCCGTTTAGGTCGGGGGCCATTTTGAACTTAAGGTGGTCTCTCTAATGGGTCCAAAATGCCTTGGGTGTTGGTTCATCTCAGGTCAATGTGCTAAATCAGGGTTTTGGCTTCGCTTTACTCTAGTTTACTAAGAGTGTACTTTATTTGAAGTGGACCGGTGACCCAAGTGGACTACTCAGGCTGAGGAAGATAGCAACTATTTACCACCCAATGGTCAACTACATTCGCCAGGGTACCCCGATAAGCAATTTGGAATGAATGATCGTGGCCCGCATAATCGCCCTTTAGTCTTTCAAATAAAAGAGTGCCAATTGGCGGAGTAATGTTATAAATGCAATGCCAGCGTACATATAATTAAATAAATAATGAATTAATAACAAGTATAATATGTAAATAATCAATAAAATATACAATATACAAGGTATAACATAATAAAAGAAAGGTCTCCTCAATTTGAAAAAATGAATCTATAATGGTTAGAACCTCTAAATCCCCAGCAGAGTCGCCATTCTGTTTAAATCCCTACTTTATTCAAATAAGGCGAAATGTCGTGGTAACTCAAAATAATCAATTCATTCAATTTTAAAAGAATTTAAAGAATAAAAGAATTTTAAGAGAGTCGCCACCAAAGTTTAGGAAAAACTGGGAAACCAATTAATTAATAAAAAATAGTCAACGAAACTAAAATATTCTAGGTAAAGGTTCAAGTCATTTCAAAGGGAAGATATTAGGTATCCTTCAAAATCCACAACTATGGGTCCCGACTGAATTTATTTTTTCAAATTGTGGAGATAAAATATAATGTACAAGTATAATAAACATAAAATATAAATAAATAATGAAATAAAGCAATAATATGAGAAACGGCCTAAGTTTGCCTAACGTCAATAATATTTACAATAATGAAATAAAAAAAATAATTTGAACTCCATTCGAATAACTTTCTTGGAAAACAACTCCAGCTACCTGTAAAGACATTTAGTAAAAGTAGTAGTAATAAATAAATATGAATAAAAATAAATGAATTAAATAATAATTTAGAAATAAAAATCCGTCTTATGAACATGGGAGGCCTTCTAAATCGAAGGTAATTTCTTAATCGGTCAATTTTAACATACAATAAATATGAACTTAAACTAAATTTTCGTTTTTACAATTGGGAGGCCTCGAAAACCAACGGAGAGATTTTTTCATTGGCCAATTTTAATGTATAACATATGTTCAAACAAGTTTAATAATATAACAAAAAATGACATTCCAAGATAATGGCAAACAAACTACAGTGAAAAGTATTACTGGATAAGACAAACTAATTTCTTAACAAAAAATTTCAAAGTAACATACGATTTGTCCCAAGCACATAAATATTAACAATAGAATAAAATAAAAGGTAATGAAAATAATCAACAGTCTCTTAAAACCTCGAAAAGACTCAACAATTTCCCTAATAGACCAAACCTTAGCAACTCTACCTAAAACAACTTGAACTGGGTGTTATCAAAGATTGATCTTTTCTCTTCATTTCCACTAAAACCTCTCAACTTTTATCGAATTTAAGACTCCTACCAAGTACATACAAAATTGTATCTAAAGAAAACCAATATTATAAAACCCTTTTAGCTTATCTGCATATCTAAAGAACTCTAAAGCTAGTAATGGATTTGAGTGAGAAAAACGTACCCTTTTGAGAACTCTGTCGATTAAGCCATTTGATAGTTTGATTTGTGATGATTTCAGTGATTGTTTTAGTCCTTCTGGTGTCTGTGTTATTGTTATGATGTAGTAAAGGGTTTCAATTTCTTTGTCTATGGGAAGAGAGGATTTAGAATGGAGATAAGAAGGAAGAAAATGAGTCGTTGACCTTTTCAGGTTAGGAGGTACAGAGAGATTCTTGTAGTAGAAAATTCAAGCCATTGCTGGAGGTGCTTGTGGAGTGTTGGAGGTCTGCTATCGATTGTGCTCCGACAGAGCTTGGTTGGTTGTTCGCCGGAGCTTAGAACTTGGGGTCATTTGCTGGAGAAATAAAGGTTTTGGGATGGAGTTTGGGTTGTTGAAGATGGCACCGGCAATCTATTTGTGTCTTCATTTTTGATTCGTTCATGATGGATTTTTGGTTGGGGAAGAAGGGAAAACGGAGGTCGTTTAGGTGAGGTTTGGAGCTGCTATTTTTGTCGGATTCCATGACTTAGCAAATTGTGAACAGTGAGAAAAATAATAGGGCAAACTTTGATTTGCTGAAGAAAATGGAGGAATCAGCAAGGCTTGTTTGGTGTTTGTTTCGCTAGCAAAAATGGGTAAAGGAAAAGGGGTTTTTGGGTGGTGGACTTGTCGGAACTCCGGTGAGCTTGTAACCCAAAAAATATGAACTCTTGAAGAATTTATTAAACACTAAAAAATCTTAAAATTACCTCTGAAATATTATCCACTACTACTTAACTTAATGACCAAGATATTGCTTAAATAAAAAATCGAAAACCACTTATAGTACAATACAATTATCTTAAAACTGTGGGTCAAAACCACCGGTTAATAAAATATCTGTGTATACAATCTTATCAATATTTGAATGAATTTCTGAACTGCACAAAAAATATTAAAATGAATATTAGTAAATGTAACGAATAAAATGAATATTAAAAAATGTGATAAATGTAACCAATGGTATGTCAAAAATGTAATTTAACAAAAAATGATGATTTAATCAAATTGAACAAATATTCACAATATATTCAACTGATTGTGACAAAAAATAATGTAATCAAGATTAACAAATAAAAATCCTAAAATTTTGAAAAATATGGATAAGTATCGATAAACTTATTTAAAAAATTATATAAAACTCTAATTTGAACCATTGAACGGATACAACTTAAAAGTATGAATTTTGAAAATGTTAGGCCAAAGTTGGGTGTCATCAGCTGTCCCTTTCGTTGGATATGATTGATGAAGGAAATCATGGACAAAGAAAAATTGACAAATTCAATTTTGGCCGAACGCATGACTTTCATATAAAAGTGTGGTTTGAGTGTGATGGAAGTCACTCCTCAACTTGCTTCCAAAAGGTTTCACGTTGTGATGCGTCCTTATTGACGTAGTCGACACCTGTGGCTTAATTGAGATGCATCCTCTTGGATGTTCTCGAAAAAACAAAGATAAAACTCATTAGTAGAGCATAAATTAAAGAAAAAGGTAGCATCTCTTACGATACTTTCTAACAACTCCTTCGCATGTTTTTTTGGATACATTGTTGTCTTGGTGCTTTGAAGTTATTCTTACTTCGAACATCAGGCACGTCAACTCTCCTTGTCAGATTATTGAAGCATGGTGTGATTCCATTGAAAGGACAAATAATATCCATCGACAGTATATGAGTATGTGGGAAAATGATTGCCAGTCCATTGATAGGACAAATACGAATCCATTGGTAGAATATTTGACAAAATAAATGCATGTCCATCGGTAGGACGCATGAGAATGATCCATCGGTAGAATATAAATGTATGTCCATCGGTAGGACGAATTAAGATAATTCATCGATAGGATATAAATGCATGTCCATCGATAGGACGAATGAAAATGATCCATCGATAGGATATAAATGCATGTCCATCGGTAGGACGAAAGAAGATAATCCATCGATAGGATATAAATGCATGTCCATCGGTAGGACGAATGAACATAATCCATCGATAGGATATAAATGCATGTCCATCGATATGACGAATGAAAATGATCCATCGGTAGGATATAAATGCATGTCCATCGATAGGACGAATGAAAATGATCTATCGGTAAGATATAAATGTATATCCATCGGTAGGATGAATGAAGATAATCCATCGATGGGATATAAATGCATGCCCATCGATAGGACAAATGAAAATGACCCATTGGTAGGATCTTTGGGCAAAATAAATACATGTCCATCGGTAGGACATGTGAGAACACTACCACTTCCGCTAATGTAATATAAATATCCTTCAATGCCAGCCTCCCTCGACTTCAATGTGGAATAGATAGGGTGCACATCCTTCACCTCCGAATAGATGCGACTTAAAATATCTTTCAACGTCAACCTTCTCCGACTTCAACGTGGAACAAATAGGTGCACATCCTTCACCTCCTAATAGATGTGACTTAAAAATATCTTTCAACGTCAGCCTCCTCTGACTTGAACTTGGAATAGATTGGTGCACATCCTTCACCTCCGAATATATGTGACTTAAAAAATATCTTTCAACGTCAGCCTCCTCCGACTTGAACGTGGAATAGATAGGGTGCACATCATTCACCTCCGAATAGATGTGGCTTGAAAAAAAACTTCAATGTTAGCCTCCTCCTACTTCAACGTGGAATAGATAGGGTGCACATCCTTCACCTCCGTGACTTAAAAAATATCTTTCAACGTCAGCCTCCTTCGACTTCAACGTGGAATAAATAGGGTGCACATCCTTCACCTCCGAATATATGTGACTTGAAAAAAACTTCAATGTTAGCCTCCTCTAACTAATTATGCAATAGCCCTCTCGGCATATGAAAAATGCAATGACCCTCTCGGTAAATGAAAAATGCAATGACCCTCTCGACAAATGAAAAATGCAATGACCCTCTCGACAAATGAAAAATGCAATGGCCCTCTCGGCAAATGAAAAATGCAATGGCCCTCTTGGCAAATGAAAAATGCAATGGCCCTCTCGGAAAATAAAAAATGCAATGGCCCTCTCGGCAAATAAAAAATGTAATGGCCCTCTCGACAAATGAAAAATGCGATAGCCCTCTCGGCAAATGCAAAAATTGTAATGGCCCTCTTGGCAATATAAAAAATGCAATGGCTCTCTCGGAAAAGAAAAATTCAAATAATGGATGGCTCGATGATTGTCTACTGTAACGAGGTGGATGGCTCAATGATTGTCCACTGTAATGAGGTGGATAGCACGATGATTGTCCACTGTAACGAGGTGGATGGCTCGTGCGTCATCCTCTTGATGCTTTCACCTGTTCCTGTACTCGATAAGGAACGATTAGTAGACACGATATCGCCTTAGCTAGCGACTTTGTCAAGAAACCTTGAGAAAGGATTCTTTAAAATAAAATATGTACAATATGCCTGATCACTTTGACACATGTGAGCAACCATCATTTTGCTCTTGAACTCTTTGTGCTTATTGTGACTCATGTCTTATTGGGGGATTTGTATGAGGCGTCGGTGGGTCACTTCCCGAATTTATTTTTGCTTCACTATGGCAATGCTGGAGATTTTGAAGTTGACTTTACACTTCAAGCGATGCTGGATTATTTAAAGTTGACTATCAAACTTTTGACAGTACTTGATGGAATTTTGGAGGTCTAGTTCCTCAAAAATTCTATCCCAGTTAGATCTCTCGGCAAATCTCACAATAATCTCCAATCTTGACTTGCTGAAGATAACATCTTTATTGTAAATTTTTTGAGATCTTCTCAAAAATTCTGTCTCAGTTTCTGTTATACAAAGAAAGAAAATCGCACAGGGTACATGATCAAGCCATTGTAGGGTTGACATATCCTGTTTATGATGAATAATATAAAATCTGAGACAAGATCGTCACCAGAAAATGTACAATATGAATATGAAAAAAATAGAATAATAATATTCTTTGCAATATTCAAAATCTAAAGACAAAAGATATGTCATATTTTGGGACGAGCGACCCAAAGAAGTAAAAAAAATAGGCATCTCACAATAACGAGATTATATCACATTTTACAATGAACAAACAAATATTAAAAAAACATAAATTATTATTTTAAAGAAAAGAATAAAAAAATGCTTTGAAAAATATTAAGAGTGGATACTTGCTCACCTTTTTTTTTTTGGAAAAATAAAGAATGTGAAAAGATAGTCAAATCTTGACTGCAATTGGTAGCAACAGTTAGGAATGCATGTAAATCTCTCTCTTTTATTTTTCTTTTTTATTTTTAACTAAGATTGAATTCAAGGTAATTCCTATAGCTTCAAAAGGTACCTCAAACATACTTAAGTATCAACAAGATTTGTTCATCTTTCTTCAAACAAAGATTTTGAATTGTATCAATCCTTATGTTTCAAGTGTTGTCACAACAACAAAAGTCCTATTTCACACATATTTGAAGTGTTTGATTTGAGGACATTTTTCAAAGTTCAATCACACTCACAAGGATGTTCAACGCATGCAATTGTGATACCATATGCTTGACCCTTATGTAAATCTCCACTAATGTGAGAACATTTGATTTCAAGTGCTCTAACAACAACAAAATTCCTATTTCACACATATTTGAAGTGTTTGATTGGAGGACATTTTTCAAAGTTCAATCACACTCACAAGAATGTTCAACGCATGCAATTGTGATACCATATGCTTGACCCTTATATAAATCTCAACTAATGTGAGAACATTTGAAATAAGATCATGTAGGGCTTGTCATCTGCTTGTAATGTAGGCTTAGGGACGGGTAGGATATTTATTTGGGACAAGAGTGACTTAATCCCTTCTTGAGCATCACGTTGAATTTGTGCTTTTGACGATTGATACGCCCTTGGCGTCTGATCCTCTTTTTTGTCCCTTTCTTTTGGTTTGACTTCTTTTGAATCCTTCTTTGTTGGAGTTTTTCCTTTTTTCACCCCTTTATTTTGTTTAGACTTCTTATGAGTCCTTATTTATTGGGGCTTTTCCTTTTTTCACCCCTTTCTTTTCAAGTTTTCTCCTATTTTGTCGGAGTATTTTCCTTCTTGTCTTTCATTGACCTTGGAGGGGTGTTTTTGTCTTTCTCTATTTCTTTCAGTCCCCCCCCCCCCTTCTTTTTTTTCTATTCTCTAGAAGTCATTTTTGCTTCTTTGAGTTTGGAGATTTTGCATCCTTTGTCTTTGACAACTTCAAACTTGGATCTTCTCATATAATTTGAACGTCTTTGGTGCGCTCAAGACGGTTGGGCCAAGAGAGGGATGGTGCATATAAGCACTTAGAATGGGTAATGGCTAGGATGTGATTGTCCATAAACAAAAGGCTTTAGACTCAAAGTGAGGAAAACGAGGGATTAAAGTGATTTGGTAGGATTTGAAAGGCACAATCGGGTCAAAGAAGGCCTACAATCCTTTCCCAAACCAAACATTACTCAGGATTTCACCTCGATAAACATTCAAGCCAAGTTCTAGATCAACAGTGCGATTCGATTGAATTTTAATCTTAAAAGCTCACCACACAATGCACCTGAAATCATGAGGTTGGTTTTATTCTTATCTCGAATGCTTGCAAGAGAATTTTCAAGTATCACAAAAGTACAAATGAGAGGTACCAAAAGAATTTATGATTTACCACAAGTCAGTCTTATACATCATATCAAATATTTTTACATGCTCCTAACTGCATTGGTCCCAACTGAGCTGAAAAAGGGCTGCCTATGTATCTCACCGAGATGAGAATCAGGTTCGCGTAGTTCGTGAAGATATATCTTTGAAAATATGCACACAATATCATCTTGTTTTTTTTTTAAAATTTAAAAGAATGAATACCAAACCCAAGAAGGGTTGTCTACGTATCTCATTGAGATAAGAATCAGGTTCGCGTAGTTCATGAAGATATGTCTTTGAAAATATGCACACGATATCTTCTTTTTTAAAAAATTTAAAAGAATGCTTACCGAACCCAAGATGGGCTGCCTACGTATCTCACCGAGATTAGAATCAGGTTTGCGTAGTTCGTTCAGATATGGTATAAAATTATTCAAAATTTTAGAAAAACTCAAAGTGATGCCTTGTAAGTCTGGTGCTGCTAACATCTTTAGTCAAAGAGTGTCTTCTGACTATTTGTACCCATATATTTTGTGACCTCTCAACTGTTTGCAAGGGCATTTAATTTTGTACTATTTCTCAAAGTGTTTCTAGAGATTGTGTATGAATATGGCCTCCTAGTTTTTACGATAACCACTTGTTGTATTCTCTTTTGAATGTCTCTTGGGACTGTGTATTCTTTCAATTATTCACAATAATCATGCATTGTTATAACCATCTCCGACTATTGTCCTGGACGATTTCCCTTATTTGTCCTTTTTGACTGTGTATTACTGTCTTGTGAAATACAAAGACTCAAATTTGGTGAGTCCTCCTGTCTCTTGCAATTTCGGATGAGCAATGACCTCCAAATACGTTTCTGACCTTGTAGAAATTGTACCAGCTTTGTTCTTTGAGAAGTGAACAAGTTTGATTTTTGACACAAATTAGTCTCTCGCTAAAAAAAAGGTTACTCAAAAGGTAAAAGTGTTAGTTAATGTTCATAATGGATGAAACAAAATATCACACAAAAAACTAAACACATAAGCACTGCTTTGATTGAAGAAAAACTCAGTTACATCACATAACACACAAACAATTATTGCGTGTTCTATACAAATATGTGACCCTTTTGTGCCAAGGGTAGGCCTTGCAATTTGAAGGATGTATTACGCCATTTGAAAACATTCAATTGCCCCCAAAAATAATTTATACAAATTTTATGAATAAAGCAAATAGGGATACAAAATGAGGGAAAAAGATATAAATAATCAGTTACACGCAGGGATACAATCCTAAACTAAGCCTTTATAGAGGGTCCTTCCTTCTTGAAATTCTTGTTATCTCCAAATGCTAATACCTTTTGGATGAAATTGTAGCTTGTGAAGATCCGCTTTCGACTTGAGTAAGCTAAAAATAAACCCCCAACCCCAAGGGACAATTTTCCAAATGACATACATCATTCAAATTTAAACACACAAGTATGATTGTCCGTTTAGGCCGGAGGCCATTTTGGACTTAAGGTGGTCTCTCTAATGGGCCCAACACACCTTGAGTGTTGGGTCATCTCATGTCAATGCGCTAAATGAGGGTTTTGACTTTGCTCTACTCTAGTTGACTAAGAGTGGACTTTCTTTGAAGTGGGCCGGTGACCCAAGTGGACTACTCAGGCTGGGGAAGATAGCGACTATTGACCATCCAGTGGCCAACTACATTCGCCAGGGTACCCCAATAAACAATTTGGTATGAATGAATGCGGCCCGCATAATCGTCCTTTAGGCTTTCAAATAAAAATGTGCCAATTGGCAGAGTAATGTTATGAATGCAATGCCAGCGTACATATAATTAAACAAATAATGAATAAATAACAAGTATAATATACAAATATTCAACAAAATATACAATATACAAGGTATAACATAATAAAAGAAAGGTCTCCTCAATTTAAAAAAATGAATCCATAATGGTTATAGCCTCTAAATCTCCGGTTGAGTCGTTGTAATGTCCCAATTCTTGTGAAATTACCTTTTTGTGTGAAATAACCATTTTGGCCTTTCCCTTAGAGATTTCATGCTTTTTTTGTGTTTCGGGAGTGGTTGGTATGTTCCTCGATACGATCGGGAGGGATTTTAGTAATTTTGAGACCTTGGGTGGAGTTTTTAAGGAGATAGTTGACTTAGGTCAATATTCTGAGATCCGAGCATCGGATGGTGATTCTATTAGTTCCATTGCGTTCGGAACGTCGAGTTTGGTCTAGTAGGGTGGTTGGTTAGAGCCCCGAGACCTCATAGTTCATTTTGGATATTTAGGCTAAAAGTTGAGTTTTAGGCCTAAAAGAGGTCCATAGGGGTAAAGCAATAATATAAGAAACAACTTAAGTTTGCCTAACGTCAATAATATATACAATAATAATATAAAAAAATAATTCGAACTCTATTCAAATAGCTTCCTTGGAAAGCAACTCCGGGTACCTGTAAAGACACTTAGTAAAAGTGTTAGTAATAAATAAATATGAATAAAAATAAATGAACTAAATAATAATTTAGAAATAAAAATCCGTCTTATGAACATGGGAGACTTTGTAAATCGACGATAATTTCTTCATCGGTCAATTTTAACATACAATAAATACGAACTTAAACTAAATTTTCGTTTTTTACAATTGGGAGGCCTCGAAAACAAATGGAGAGATTTTTTCATTGGCCAATTTTAATGTATAACAATGTTCAAACAAGTTTAATAATATAACAAAAAATGACATTCCAAGATAGTGGCAAACAAATTACAGTGAAAAGTATTACTGGATAAGGCAAACTAATTTCTTAACAATTTTTTTTAAAGTAACGCACAATTTGTCCGAAGCACATAAATATTAACAATAGAATAAAATAAAAGGTAATGGAAATAATCAACACCAACCCCATTCAACAGTCTCTTAAAACCCCAAAAAGACTCAACAATTTCCCTAACAGAGCAAACCTTAGCAACTCTACCTAAAACTATTTGAACTGTTCTGGGTGTTATCAAAGATTGATCTTTTCTATTCATTTTCACTAAAACCTCCGAACTCTTATCGAATTTACGATTCCTACCAAGTACATACAAAATGGTATCTAAAGAAAACCCAGCATGATAAAACCCTTTTAGCTTATCTGCATATTTAAAGAACTCTGAAGCTAGTAATGGGTTTGAGTGAGAAAAACGCACCTTTTTGAGAACTTTGTCGATTAAGCCTTTTGATAGTTTGATTTGTGATGATTTCAGTGATTGTTTCAGTCCTTATGGTGTCTGTGTTATTGTTATGATACGGTAAAGGGTTTCAATTTCTTTGTCTATGGGAAGAGAGGATTGAGAATGGAGATAAGAAGGAAGAAAATGGGTCGTTGGCCTTTTCAATTGAGGAGGCACTGAGAGATTCTTGTAGTAAAGAATTTGAGCCATTGTTGGAGGTGCTTGTGGAGTGTTGGAGGTCTGCTATCGATTGTGCTCCGGCAAAGCTTGGTTGGTTGTGTGCCGGAGCTTAGAACTTGGGGTCGTTTACCGGAGAAATAAGGGTTTTGGGATGGAGTTTGGGTTGTTGGAGATGGCTCCGGTGATCTGTTTGTGTCTGCGTTTTGGGTTTTTTTCCTGATGGATTTTTGGTTGGGGAAGAAGGGAAAACGAAGGTCGTTTGGGTGAGGTTCGGAGCTGCTATTTTTGCCGAATTCCGTGACTTAGCAAACTATGAACAGTGAGAAAAATAATAGGGCAAACTTTGATTTGCTGAAGAAAATAGAGGAATCAGCAGGGCCAGTTTGGTGTTTGTTTCAGCGGCAAAAATGGGTAAAGGAAAAGGGGTTTTTGGGTGGTGTACTTGTCGGATTTCAACGGAACTTCGGTGAGCTTATAACCGGAAAAATATGAACACTTGAAGAATTTATTAAACACTAAAAAATTTGAAAAGTACCCCTAAAATCTTATCCATCACCACTTAACTTAATGACCAAGCTATTGCTTAAATAGAAAATTGAAAACCACCTATAATACAATACCATTATATTAAAACTGTGGGTCAAAACCACTTGTTAATAAAATATCTGTGTATGCAATCTTATCCATATTTGAATGAATTTCTAGACTGCATAAAAAATATTAAAATGAATATTAACAAATGTAACGAATAAAATGAATATTAAAAAAATGTGACGAATGTAACCAATGGTATGTCAAAAATGCAATTTAACAAAAAATGATGATTTAATCAAATTGAACACATATTCACAACATATTCAACTGACTGTGACAAAAAATAATGTAATCAAGATTAACTAATAAAAATCCTAAAATTTTGAGAAATATGGATAAGTATCGATAAACTTATTTAAAAAATTATTAAAAAATGTATTTTGAACCATTGAATGAATACAACTTACAAGTATAAATTTTGAAAATGTTAGGCAAAAATTGGATATCAATAGCTCTCCCTTTTTATCAAAACATATTATCCATTCCTCTCTTTCAACTTCTCAGTTCTCTCTTTTTTCCTTGGCAAGTTTACATTTTTGATAGTCACAATTTGTTGGGTATTTTGTTTCCAGTTCTTTTATCATGCATTTTCTGCTTTTTGAATAGTTTATTGTAGAATTTTGTAATTTCAAGTTCCTAATTAGGTTTTATTTACTCATTTATGTTTCAAAATTATGTTTTAATGTGCACAAATCCTCCACCTTAATTTGTATACTGTCATTAATTTGAAGCAAACACTCATTGAGTCTCTGTGTGCTCTGTTTCAAATCCCCTCCATATTAGCCATCTCCATGCAGAGAACCCTCAATTGCTTCAAACTCTTGCAACCATGGCTGCCGTATCGACACTTCAAAGCTTAACCATCACTTCTCTTCATCAAGGTCTGTTTTTTACCCATTATTTTGTAAAAATTACCTTTAATTTGATGTTTTTAGCTGTGAACTTTGCTCCTTTTATTCAATGTTAAATATTATATGAGGTTTTTGATGGGCTTATAAATAGGATTAGTATACTGGGGGTGGTTAGTGTGTGAAAAAGTTATTAGGTTTTGAAGTTTATCTCAAATCATGAATTTTGGTTTCAGATTTTTTAGTATTTCACCTTCATGATTATTGACATTTTGAGTACTTTGAGTGTTTTGGTTTCAGATTTTGAAATTAGAAAGAGATTTCACATGGTATAACTTACATTCTTCATAAAAGGAGATAAATATTACATGAATAGCACAGAAAAGAAAGAACGACAAGCACAATCCTTATTTAATCTATTCACCATCTTGGTGAATCTATATAAGGGACCATTTACATGTAGCCTATTTATATGCTTCAACCCCTACCAACATCTACGTACATTGATGTATATAAACAATTTAGATTTGCAACTTAGTTTTACTGTAAAATTGGAGAAACACTTGCCTTAAAATCGTCGATTAATTCAACCTAAATTGGTACTTGCCCTCTCTCAATAGAAACATGTTTTCTGCATTATGATTAATGATGTGTACTATTTTTCTTCTCCATAAAATACACATAAAACATTGAACCTTATTCACTCTTTTTCACCAGCAATTTTAAGAGAATTAACTCCACAAATTTTGTTCACTTTCTTAAATTTCTCAGTATACTTTTTCCCCGCAATGGAGATTCATATTAAGGTTGTTTGTACTTCTCTCTGCCACAAGATGTCACTGCTTGATTGTCATAGGGTTGATATTTTCTTCTTCTTTTTGTTTATACTTGTGACATTAAAAATTTTCCCCAACAAGTCATCCATCTGTGCAAGGCCTCACTTGAATGTCTAAAGAAACATTGCATTGGAATTTTCAAAAAAAAATTTGATCTTAAATAGAACCATTCCTACAAATATCACATTGAATTATCGAGTACTCAATGTGACCTAATTTCTTAGAGATGCAGTTGTTTTTTAGCATAAAAATTAGCAAGTTCTAAAGATTGCAATTTTAATTGACTCTCTTTTGAATTTTACAAAGAAAAATAGTTCTTCCCAATCTCATTTTGGATTTCTCAGATGTAAAATCTTGAACTTGGTTTTACATTTATCAAAAGAAAAATCTTAACTTATGTTTTTTATTATTGCTTTATTACCCATTCTTTGTACAAAATTTTGGTATCAAAACAATATCATTCTTAACTTACTCTACTCATGTTATAACATGCCAGTATGTGTTTGTTGTTTTATCTTTCTGGTGGCCTTTATGAAGAATGTGAAATCTGTTGATGACATATTTGAGACTACTAAGGCCGGCGATGAATTCTTTCATTAGTTAAGAGAATGAATAGGCCTACAGTTGAGTGGCAGTATGCTGGAAATATAATCTGTTACATTGATAGTGGAAAACTTATTGCAAAAGTTAAAAACGGAGGTATGTCACATACTGTTTTCTGGTCACAAAGAGAGGGTTCTACTTTTTTGAACCTTGGACCACTGCATTTTCCTCATGAATGTGGCTCAAGGATACTCTATCCATTGTTGCCGCTACTTTTCTAGATTTTGGTATCTAATTGTTCGAATTTCAAATGTACAACGAAAGTAGCCGTGGTGTGTTCTAGATAACATGCTTTCTTTTATCGAGGTTGGGAGCATGGCGTGGTCATTATGGAGGCTTTTTGTTGATTCTGGAAACTCTCTCATGCACTTTCTCAAAGTAAGTGTTTCAGACTCAAATAAGGAAAACTTGTGGGTTTTAGCCTTTCCAAAGTCCGTTTACTTCAGTTTGAGTCCAACTTGCGAACGCTTCTCTTCCTATGGCTTGTTGTGCATTTCTTGGAAACTCTACTTCTTTCCGTAAGTAGATTCCATGAGATTCAATATCCAGTGTAAACACTAATATCTGGTTACATCCAATCTTTTATTATCAATGCATATGAGATTGTAGGGAAGATAAGGGATACAAATGTGCTAGCTCTAAGCGATGTTGGTATTCTAATAATATTGTTCAAAGTAGAACCCTGGTAAAATAACAATATAATAATTGTTACTAGATCCACATGCTATGCAACTTATTTTTCTTTAGCGTTATGTGTTAGAAGAAAATAGGGAAACTGAAGTTTGACTTTGAACATGAAAAATTGTAATGGTTGCCCGTCATTTGCATGACAATTGATGATAATTTTAATGAGAAGATTTACGTAATAAGAGTACAAAGAAGAATTCTGAGAGTAAAGCAGCAGAAGAGTCTAAGGTTGTTGAAAGAAAGTAATTCTTCTCTCTTGCTCAACCTCTGCCTCTTTTCGGAGAATAATTTTCTAGATATAGATGCTTCATAAGTTATTTCATTGATTAGCCATTTTATCTAGCTTCATAAGTTTGTAATATAGTATGCATAAAAGTCACTTGAAGAACTTTTGTTAGTACAATCTCCCTTCAAATTAGTGTCACATGATATTGAGGAAAATAATGAATGACTAAAATGATTAAATTTTGGATTGAGCCTCAATCCAAATGTATATTTCAGATTTGTAATGAAAAAAATAGTTCTATAACTTTTTCCTCTTCACGTATAGCACATGTCTATATTTGAAAAGTTATGCATATTTTAAATTTGTAATGAAAAAACAGTTTTATCACATGTAAAAAATTAAAAATTAGAAAATATTTGACACATTTAATGATAAATGATCGTCTCAGAAACTAAACTCTCTGTTTTTCGCCCAGTTAAAATAACAAGGGGATTAGGTGTGTAGAGATTGGAGAAACAATTGTAGATGAATTATAAAGCATGTAGAAAGCTTTATATTTGTTTTAGCTTCGTGTATGAATTTTCTTTGTTGTGATATGTGGATGTTGAACTGAATGTGTTGGGAGGTTTTCTATTTCAAAATATATCAGGTATTGTCATGTTGTATAACTTCCTTTTGGTGTGGCTTTGAATCTACTGAAATAATTTTTACTTTCTGAGATCAAATCTGAAATAAATGATTCTCAGGTAATTTTGCTTATTTTTTCTTTATTTCTAGATAAACAACTTGAATATAATAAGAATGAGATCACTTTCTAATATAATTTTTTATCTTCAAAAAAGACATTCATGTGGCAATGTGTGCTTATATTTTGGTAAAATTGTGTTTTTCACTTGTGCATTTTGATACTGTTTGTAAATTGACTTTACCTCCTTTTTTGATAGATCTCATTTGAATCGGTCTCTGCACAAGAAATACTTGGGTTATGCTCACGGCTTGAAGCCAGATGAAGTGTGATGATGGCATATGAATTTGAGTGATTGATATAAATATTGCAATACTGAGTTTTCTTGCAATAGGTTGTGAATTGTGATATTTTTTAACTTAGCTCTCTAAGTCTTTTACAATTTTCTACGGAAAGTTGTTCTCTGTTTTATCAAGCCAGCCAGAATTGTCATTACAAGAAACAACTCCTAATAATGTCTCCTTTGTTATATTATATAATTCATTGAGACATGTAAACTTTTACCAATTTTTATTAGAGAAAACGACCAAATGGCCCCCCAACCTATTATCGGATTTCCAACTACACACTTATACTTTATGGAGTCCTATTAGCCCCTGAGCTATTTTAAAGTGAAATTATTTCCTCCCTAAAACGTCATTACCAAGCATGTGTTTTGTGGTGAAATGCACGCACTTGACACGTGTATTTCATCATTTAATAAATTTTTTTAAAAAAAAAACTCTTCTTCCTCCTCCTTTCTTCTTCAATCATTTCTTCAACCCTAACTATAATAAACACCATTTTTTATCTCAATATATTTCTAAATCTAACAATTAATAAGAATGAAAATTCAAGCAAACTTTCCATCCACTCCGAATCTCTAGAGCCTAGAATATAGCGGTCCTAATCAAATCTTTCATTCAACCAAATTCAACAATCTTTTCATATTTTTTATTCAGTTTTCTTCATTACACATTGAATGGGTCATGAAAATTTGATATCTGATTTAACCCACAATGATATCGTCGATGGCTCAAAACCACCGCGGATGAGAAGACCAATTTGAGAAACCTCTCTCTCTTCCATAATCTTTCATCCTCTAAAATTTTCATGATTAATTTATAATTGAGTTTTTGATTTTGATTCTTCATGGATTTTGGGAGAACATTTAGTAAATGTAGAAAAAATTATTTTGTTTAAGTTCTTTCTAATAAGTTTGAAAATATTTTTAAAAAATACAGTTACTTTACTTTAATTTCATCACTCTTGAGTTCATGACTTGAAAAAAAAAATCAATTAATGGGTATGTTTTTTTAAAAAAATGAATTTAATTTGTTAGATATGTTCTAAATAAGTCTAATATTGAAAAATTATTTATTCATAAAATGCATTAATTGTTGATAATTTTTATACCAAACATCCATTGATAAAGCTTCAACAATGATAATGGTGAAGAAGGTATAGTTGTTTAGATAAATAAGAAGAAAGAAAGAGAAAGCAAAAAGAAAAAGAGAAAAAAAAATGGAAATTAAAAAAATAGGCAACTCACTCTCTCAAAGAGAGTGAAATACACTCTCTATGCCAACTCAACACTTGAGGGGTTATTTATTCCATTTTAAAGTAGTCCAGGGGGGTAATAGGACTCCCGTGAAGTATAGGTGTGTAGTTGGAAATCCGGTAATAGACCGGGGGGTCATTTGACCATTTTCTCATTTTTATTACTATCACTATTATTATTATTTTTATAAACTAAAGATTACTTGCGAGAGTCTGTTGGCACGGGCCATGCCTCTCTAGTAATATATAAGCGTTACAAGTTCAATAGTTTAGTTACATTAACTATATCTTTTAGATATAATAAGGAGTCCTATTATATTTGTCAATTGTTTGTGGCTATTTGGATAATTAATAATATTTGGATAATTAATAATTATCAATAAAAAAATTATTATTGTAGAGAGGTATTTTGAAAAATACAAAATTAAAGTAGGACAATTATAGTTTTCTAATATTTATAGAGATCGACTACGTTTCATTGCACAAAGGCAAGGAGTGTAATTTCACTGTTCTATTTAATTAATGTCACGACCCGATTTCTTGAGTCATAATGGCGTCTACCAACCCACCAGTAGGCAAGCCAAGACCCTACCCCAGAACTTAGAAGTAATGGGACCAAGGGTGGAAACTAACCTCAACTAAGCGGAAGCATATATAAAGGAAAAGATAAAGGAAAGGCGGAAGCGAAACATCTATATACAATAACAATACCTCCCAAAACCTGAAAGTCACTGTACAGAACTACTAAACGAGTACAAGCCCCAAAAGTGGACCACAAAAACAAGTTGTCTCAAAAGCAAAAGACAAGGCAAAATATGTAACAGAATGAGACAGGTAATCCAGCACACCATGTGCTCACTCTCGTCTCCGGAACAGACCGTTGTAGGCTCGAACTCAACGCTGATAGCTGGTGCTCGGACATGCATCACGAAAACAGATGCAGGGTGTAGCATGAGCACCAGTACAATAGGTACCCAGTAGGCATCCTAGGCCGATTGAGCAAGAAAGGTTAAAGCAGACTGAAAAGATAGAATCTACAATAACAGAGGTCAAGCAAAATCGAAACAAAGCACACAAGCGCACCGTAAATAAAACTAAGTACATTTAATCTAAACCTAACTGGACCCCCATAATCCCAGAAGGTACACTCGTGCATAAGTTTAATAAAATCCGAACGGACCCCAAAAGCCCGACAGGTACACAGAAGAGTTATTCTACGAAAACGAAGGAAGACCCAAGCCACGAACCAAATCCACCAACCAACTCAACCGAACCAACCAGCCAACTCCAAGCCTTTGTACTCCGCTGCCCAATCAGCCAACACTCCCGAGGGCCCTACCCAAGCCAGTAGAGTGCGCTGGTACTCCTTTGGGCCCTACCCAAGCCAGTAGAGCACGCTGGACTACCCAAGTACCTCATATCCAATAACCTTGAAATGGAACAACCAGTCAATCCCAAGCATTAATACTCCGTTGCCCAATCAACTAACACTCTCGAGGGACCTACCCAAGCCAGTAGAGTGCGCCAGTACTCCCGGGGGCCCTACCTAGCCAGTATAGTACACTGGACAACCCAATCATCTCATATCCAATCGCCCACTTCGCCAATACTCTCGGGGGCCTTACCCAGCCAGCATAATACGCGGGGCCATCCAAATAACTTCAACATCAGGCCAAGGTGGATCACCGTCCACTACCAACCACATCACAACGAGTGTAAAACTTGTAAGCCATCGTGGATCGATGTCCACTACCAACCATAGTACCGCTGAGCCGATCTCGAAACATCCGAAAGCCGAGGAGAGACAACACGCCTCCGATGACCCATCGGCACCACAGAAAGGGGAGAGAAGACAGAAGGATCACAACAATACGAAACTATAACCAGGCTTAACTATCAGACACAAGTCTGCTATTCCAGTCTACAAGGACCTAGTCCATCCAAATCGACGTCGGATATATACCAAGGTCAACAGTTACATGGGTCTAAGTTAACTCTAACCTAACATAATCTAAGGCCAAAGATATAACTCAACATAAATAAACAGCCAACCAAAACTATGCATGCAATAACAAATAAACAGCCCAACAGATAATTCACAAATATCCACAGATAAATAACCCCTCCGATAGCATGGTTCTAACCCCGAAATAGCTCGAAAATCAACCCTAAAGCAAGAAGTCGAGAAGAAGAGAAGACATACTAGCTACCCAACACAAATTCACACAAATCAGCATGCATTTACACAATGAAGCTCAATCTAAAGGAAGGGAAGCCGTAACCTACCAAAAGGCCAACCGCGCGCGCTCCAAATCACTCTGCTGGAGCTTTTCCCTTTTGAAAGGCCTCAGAACGCTGCCACGCTATCAAAAACAGAATCACAACGTCAGCACGGTCGTTTAGACACTAAAATCATCAAAATCGGAGACAACCCAATTTCGAAGTCAAAATTGGGAATTGTGGGACCCGCTCTGGAATTTCCAAAATTGACTCCGTGAAGAGGTACTAAACCCTCCTCCGAGCTTGTGTTCCAAAACTGGACACCTCTCGGGGCTCGGAACAGCTCCATGCAACAACAAACAAATATGCAAAAGTTATCACAAAAAGAGACTTGGGGCAGCCACTTACACTACAGATACACTACAATCAGAGACTTTCCAACACGCTACGGACAGTCACCCACATAGCCAACAAGATTTCTTTCACCTGGGACTTCGAATCACCCAAAACGGAGCTCTAGAACTCGAGATATCGAAGTTTTAAAATGAGGGCAGAATCTGATTTTTCGCTATTTAAATAGCAGCAGTTCTGGTCGCGAAAAGATATATCTGGTCACTAAAAGTCTAAATACTAGTCGCTAAAGTTCTGCACCAGCAACACCAGAATTTGCTATTTTTTCAAAGTCTTCGAACGGATCCTCAGAATTCGTTCGGGACCTGATGAAAATAAACCAGATATGATACCCCACTAAATTCGACATTCATGACTCAATGGCACAGTTGAAATTTCCATACGAGGTCGTTTCGACCAAAAGTGGGTCCTACACCCAAATCGCCAATTTAGCCAACTTCTACCGAGGGCCTCGAAATTAGATCAAACGCCTCGGGAAGCGCACAAAGGGTCATTTTAGACCAAAATCGACATTCCAAAACTAACCGCGCTGACGGAATTCTCATCCGAGCGCGTTTACCAAGAATGTTGACCAAAGTCAACTTCTAGCCAAATTTTAAAGGCTAAAGAGCCAAATGGCCCCAAAGTCACACCGGAAGCCTTGGGACTCGGGGCAACCATGCTTCTAACCTAATTTGGCCACTCCGGAGCTGATGGAACCGTCAGAATTCCCTTATGAGGTCGTTTACCTGAGGTCATGACCGAAATCAACTTTTCAGGCTTCAAAAGCTCCAAATAAGGAAAACAGGCACAAAACCTAAACGAACGACCAGTCAACCGAACCTAAAGTGCCAGAAAGTCAGAAATGACTTGGGGTCGCTACAGGATAGCTCTAAACGACAGAAAAGATGCACAAACACACAAATGACCTGAAGGGTCATTACAACATCCACTACTAAAAGAACTTTCGTCCACGAAAGTAAGAGCCAAGAAGTACCTGAGGGCTCAAGTAAGCTGGGGAACTGCTCCCGCATCTCCCGCTCGGTCTCCCAGGTAGCCTCCTCAACTAGATGGTGCCTCCAACGGACCTTAACTACAGGAATGGCTCACGACCTCAGCTTCCTCACATCTCAGGCTAAAATAGCAACTGGCTCCTCAACATAGGTTAGGCGATCATCAAACTCAATAGCATCATACTGGAGCACATGAGGCTCATCTAGAACATATCGATGCAGCATCGAAACATGGAAGACTGGATGAATAGCTGAGAATGCCAGGGGTAAAGCTAACTCATAGGCCACATCACCCACTGCCCTCAAGATCTCAAAAGGTCAATATACCTGGGGCTAAGCTTACCCCGCCTTCCAAATCTCATCATGCCTTTCATAGGCGATACTCGGAGGAATACTCTATCACCAATGGAAAATCTCAGTGGTCGTCACCTGCGATCCGTGTAACTCTGTTGTCTACTCTGGGCCGTTCTGAGTCGATCCTGAATCATCCTCACATGCGCTAAGGTCTCCTGAAACAGATTTGTACCCCACAGTCTAGGCTCCGTAGACTCAAACCATCCAATTGGACTGCGATAATGCCTACCATATAAGGCCTCAAACGGGGCCATCTGAATGCTAGAATGGTAGCTGTTGTTGTACGCAAACTCCGCCAAAGGCAAGAACTGGTCCCAATATATCCTCAAGAACCTGGATAGTGCGCTCCGATTGGCCATCAGTATGTGGGTGGAATGTTGTACTAAGATCCACATGGGTGCCCAACTTCTCCTGAAATACTCACCAAAAGCTGAAGGTGAACTGTGAACACCGGTCTGAAATGATAGAAACAGGCACCCCATGAAGACAGGCCACCTCTCGAATGTAGATACGAGCTAACTCTCAGCACTGAAAGATGTATGAACTGGAATGAAATGTGGTGACTTGTTCAATTGATCCACGATGACCCAGATGTTGTCAACACCTCTAGAAGTCCGAGGCAAGCCCACAATGAAATCAATGGTGATGTGCTCCCACTTCCACTCAGGAATGGGTAATCTCTGCAACTCGCCACCAGGCCTCAAATGCTCGGCCTTCACCTGCTGGCAACACAAGCAATGGGACACATAATCAGAGATGTCCTTCCTCATACCGCTCCACCAGTAGTGCTGCCTCAGATCACGATACATCTTAGCGGTGCCCGGATGGATAGAATATCTGGAATCATGGGCCTCGCTAAGGATCAACTGAATCAGGTCCCCAACTCTCAGAACACAAATTCGGCCAGCAAATCTCAAAACCCCATCTAAATCTAAGGTAGCCTGCCCGGCATCACCAGCCAAAACTCTATCTCTGAGTGCCACCAAAAACTTATCCTCGAACTGGCGTCTGTAGATCTGATCTAGCAGAGATGACTGAACACCCACATATGCTAACACCCGAATGGAATCTGAAATATCTAGCATGATCATCTGATTGGCTAAAGACTAGATGTCCAAAGCCAAAGTTCGCTCTGAAACTGAAAGGAAGGCTAGGCTACCCATACTCACTGTCTTCCGACTCAAGGCGACCGCTACTACATTCGCCTTGCCCGAATGGTAGAGAATAGAGAGATCATAGTCCTTCAGGAGCTCAATCCAGCGGCGCTGCCTCGAATTAAGATCCCTCTGGATCTTAGTATACTAAAGGCTCCTGTGATCGGTGTAGATCTCACAATGAACTCCATATAGGTAATGCCTCTAGATCTTAAGCTCGAAAACTACCGCTGCCAACTCCAAATCATAAGTGGGGTAGTTGCGCTCATACAACTTAAGCTGCCTCGATGCATAAGTAATAACCCGGCCCTGCTGCATCAGAACAAAACCTAAACAAACGCTGTCTGCATCACAATAAACCGTGAAGCCCTCGCCCTCAACTGGAAGAGTCAATATAGGAGCGGTGGTAAGAAACTCCTTAAGCCTCAGAAAGCTCCTTTCACACTCCTCCGACCACACAAAGGGAACATCTTGGTGAGTCAACTGAGTTAGAGGCGCTGCTATAGTAGAGAAACTCTAAAAAAAAAGTCTATAGTACCCTACCAATCTGACGAAGCTCCGAACCTCAATCACAGAAGTAGGCCTAGCCCAATCACGGATAACCTCAATCTTCGCCGAATCCACCATAATGCCATCCTTGGATACCACGTGCCCCAAGAATGCTACACACTCAAGCCAGAACTCGCACTTTGAGAACTTGTCATAAAGCCGATGGTCTCTCAAAGTCTGGAGCACTATCCTTAGATGTTGCTCATGCTCACCATGGCTCCGCAAGTATACCAAGATATCATTAATGAAAACTATGATGAAGGAGTCCAGATACGGCCTGAATACACGAGTCATCAAGTCCATGAAAGTGGTAGGGGCATTAGTCAACCCAAAAGACATCACTAGGAACTCATAATGGTCGTAACGAGTCCTAAATACTGTCTTAGGGATGTCCGCTGCTCTAACCCTCAAATAATGATAGCAAGATCTCAAGTCAATCTTAGAAAACACTGCGGCACCCTGAAGCTGGTCGAACAAATCATCAATACGAGGCATGGGGTGATGGTTCCTCACCGTCACCTTATTCAGCTACCTATAATCAATACACATCCACATGGTACCGTCCTTCTTCTTCACAAGCAAGGCGATACAATAGGCTGAATGAACCCCTTACCTAAGAGGTCCTGAAGCTGAACACTGAGCTCTTTGAGCTCTGCAGGGGCCATACGGTACGGTGGGATGGAAATAGGACAAGTATCCGGCTCCACATCAATGGAAAAATCAATATCTCACCCCGGGGTTAGGCTGGAAGGTCGACAGAAAACACATCAGCAAACTCTCGGACTATAGGCACTGACTCCACCATAGGGCTCTCCCTACTAACATCTCTAACATAGGCCAAATAAGCCAAACATCTGCTATCCACAAGCCTCTAGGCCTGAATACAAGAAATCACCCCAAAACTGGTGTGGGACTGCGAGAGCCCTGCCACACTACTGGCGGAATACCAGGCCTAGCTAAAGTAACGGTTTTGGCATAGCAATCCAAGACCACTTAGTGAGGGGATAACCAACCCATTCTTAAAATCATATTAAAATCCAGCATACTCAACACAATAAGATCAGCCCGAGTGTCCTACCCCCAGATAGTCACCACACAGGATCTACACACCTTATCCACTACTAAAGAATCCCCTACCGGGGTCAAAACACGCAAGGATACCGCTAAAGGCTCTGACTCGCCCTCAATCGAGGAACACAATAAGTAGATAAATATGAATATGTGGAACCAGGATCAAATAAGGCTGAAGAGGACTGATGGTATATGAGAATCGTACTTGTGATCACATCATCAGACGCCTCGGCCTCTGCTCTGGCTGGAGTTGCATAGAAATAGCCATGGGCGCCTCTACCACGAGCATCCACCCTGCCACCTGTCATGCCTAGCCCTCTTGCCGCTGCTCCCTTGGGCTTCACGGCGGAGCTTCTCAATTGTGTAGGCATGGTTCATAACATCCAGAAAAGAACGGCCCACTGATAACATAGGTTGCGACTCAATACGCAGCGGCGATCTCAAACCCTGGACAAAGCATCTAACTCTCTCCTCTTCCGTGGGCAGGATCATAGTAGCATGACGTGACAACTCATGAAATCTGGCCTCATACTCGGACACCGTCATGGAGCCCTACTCCAACCTCAAGAACTCATCACGGAGGTGATCCCTGACGCTCCGTGGGATGAATCTAGCCAGAAAGGCCTCTGAAAACTCTGCCCATGATACTGGCAGGGACCCAGCTGACCTAGTCTCAATGAAGGAATGCCACCACTGTCTGGACGGTCCGTCTAGTTGATAAGCAGTGAAGTCGGCCCCTCTCGACTCCACCAACCCCAAAGCCTGTAATCTCTCCCGGCATGAAGTAATGAACTCATGGGCGTCCTCCCCAACAGCCCCAGAAAACCTCGGCGGTGTTAGTCTAAGGAACACTCCGAGCATCTTCTGCTCCCTCAATGGCATAACTCCATCTACTGCATCCAGCTGAACGACGGTCAGTGCTGGCGGTTGCTGGCCCTCTGGGGCCGCTGCTGCAGACTGACCCTGATGTTGAATCTCTGGAACCGCTGAGGCAGACTAACCCTATTGTGCTGGAGTTGGCTCTGGAAGTGCTGCTGTTGTTGTAAACCTCTTATCGCAGCCAAAACTGCGCAAGCATACCTTGAAGGTCAGGGGCGGCAGCTGGTGCGGGCGGTGGCTGGGCGCCCCAGCCCCACCAGCTGAGGAGGAATCTGCTCTCTATAAGGCTCCGCCTCTAGCTCCGGAGTCCTCGCTCTATCGTGGCCTGGTGCCGCAGCACAACCTCGACCTCGGGGTCGACCTCTACTGTGCGTGCAAGCCATCTTGCGAAAGAATGAAACAAGTGAGATTTCATGAAACCAAATCGAACAACGATGCACGAGCAGGAAACAAAACAAGAAAACCTCCTAAAGACATCCTGTAGCCTCCCGAAGATAAGTCACGGACGTCTCCGTGACAATCTGTAGGACTCTACTAGATGTTAGCTCTGTACAAGTGAGACCAACGAACTTGGGGCTCTGATACCAACTTGTCACGACCCAATTTCTCGAGTCATGATGGTGCCTACATACCCAACAATAGGCAAGTCAAGACCCTACCTCGGAACTTAGTAGTAATGGCACCGAGGGTGGAAACTAACCTCAACTAAGCGGAAGCATAAATAAAGTAACAAATAAAGGAAAGGCAGAAGCGAAACATCTATATTCAATAACAATACCTCCCAGAACCTGGAAGTCACATGTACAGAACTACTAAATGAGTACAAGCCCCAAAAGTGAACCACAGAAACAAGTTGTCTCAAAAGCAAAAGACAAGGCAAAATATGTAACAGAAGGAGATAGGTAATCCAGAACGCCATGTGCTCACCCTCGTCTCCGGAACAGACCGTTGTAGGCTCGAACTAAACACTGATAGCTGGTGCTCGGACCTGCATCACGAAAACAGATGCAGGGTGTAGCATGAGTACCAATACAATAGGTACCCAGTAGGCATCACAGGCCGACTGAGCAAGAAAGGTAAAAACAGACTGAAAAGATAGAATCTACAATAACAGAGTTCAAGCGAAAGCGAAACAAAGCACACAAGCGCACCGAAAATTAAATTAAGTACATCTAATCTAAACCTAACTGGACCCCATAAGCCCAAAAGGTACACTCGTGCACAAGTTTAAATAAAACCCGAACGGACCCCCATAAGCCCGATAGGTACGCAGAAGAGCTATTCTACGGAAACAAAGGAAGACCCAAGCCACGAACCGAATCCACCAACCAACTCTACCGAACCAACCAGCCAACTCCAAGCCTTTGTACTCTGCTGCCCAATCAACCAACACTCCCGGGGGCCCTACCTAAGCCAATAGAGTGCGTCGGTACTCCCGGGGGCCCTACCCAGCCAATAGAGTACACTGGACAACCCAAACATCTCATATCTAATCGCCCATTTCGCCAATATTCCCGTGGGGCCTACCCAGCCAGTAGAGTATGCGGGGCCATCCAAATAACTTCAGCATCAGGCCAAGGTGGATCGCCGTCCACTACCAACCACATCACAATGAGCATAAAACCTCCAAGCCATCGTGGATGGCCGTCCACTACCAACCACAGTACCGCCGAGCTGATCTCGAAACATCCAAAAGCCGAGGAGAGACAACACGCCTCCGATGACCCATCGACACCACAGAAAAGGGGAGAGAAGACAGAAGGATCACAACAATATAAAACTACAACCAGGCTCAACTATCAAACCCAAGTTTGTTATTCTAGTCTACAAGGACCTAGTCCATCCAAATCAACGTCGAATACATACCAAGGTCAACAGGTACATGGGTCTAAGTTAACTCTAACCTAACCTTATCTAAGGCCAAAGACATAACTCAACATAAATAAACAGCCAACCAAAACTACGCATGCAACAACAAATAAACAGCCTAACAGATAATTCACAAGTATCCACAGATAAATAACACCTCTGTTAGCATGGTTCTAACCTCGAAATAGCCCGAAAATCAACCCTAAAGCAAGAAATCGGAGAAGAAGAGTAGGCATTCTAGCTACCCAACCCAGATTCACACAAATCATCATGCATTTACAAAATCAAGCTCTATCTAAAGGAACGAAAGTCGTAACCTACAAAAAGGCCGCGCACGCTCCAAATCACTCTGCCAGAGCGTTTCCCTTCCAAACAGCCTCAGAACGCTACGCTGTCAAAAATAGAATCATAGCGTTAGCACGGTCGTTTAGACACTAAAATCATCAAAATCGGAGAACACCCAATTTCAGAGTCAAAATCGAGAAATGTGGGACCCGCTTTGGAATTTCTGGAATTGACTCTGTGAAGAGGTCCTAAACCCTCCCCCGTGCTTATGTTCCAAAACTGGACACCTCTTGGGGCTCGAAACAACTCCATGCAACAACAAACAAATATGCAAAACTTATCACAAAAAGGGACTTGGGGCATCCACTTACAACGCAGATACACCACAATCTGAGACTTTCTGACACGCTCCGGACAGTCACCCACACAACTAACAATATTCCGAGCACCTGGGAGTTCGAATCACCCAAAACGGAGCTCTAGAACTCGAGATATCGAAGTTTTAAAATGAGGGCGGAATCTGATTTTTCGCTATTTAAATAACAGCAGTTCTGGTCGCTATAAGCTATTGTTGGTCACTAAAAGGCTAAATTCTGGTCGCTAAAGGTCTGCACCAGCAACACAAGACTTTGCTATTTTCTCAAAGTCTCCGAACGGATCCTTGGAATTCGTTCAGGACCCGATGAAAATAAACCAGATATGCTATCCTACTAAATTCGACATTCAGGACTCAATGGCGCAGTCAAAATTTCCATACGAGGTCGTTTCGACAAAAAATGGATCCCACACCCAAAGCGCCAATTTAGCCAACTTCTACCGAGGGCCTCAAAATTAGATCGAAGGCCTCGGGAAGCGCACGAAGGGTCATTATAGACCAAACTCGGCATTCCGGAACTAACCGCGCTCACAGAATTCTCATCCGAGCACGTTTACCAAGAATGTTGACCAAAGTCAACTTCAAGCCAAATTTCAAAGGCTAAGGAGCCAAATGTCCCCAAAGTCACACCGAAAGCCTCGGGACTTGGGCCAACCATGCTTCTAGACAAATTTGGCCGCTCCGGAGCTGATGGAACCGTCAGAATTCCCTTCTGAGGTCGTTTACCTAAGGTTATGACCAAAATCAACTTTTCAGGCTTCAAAAGCTCCAAAACAGGAAAACAGGCACAAAACCCAAACGAACGACCAGGCAACCGAACCTACAGTGCCAGCAAGTCAGAAATGACTTGGGGTCGGTACATGAACGCTCTAAACAACATAAAAGAGGCACAAACACACAAATGACCTGAAGGGTCATTACAATTAATGTCCAAATTATTTTACGAGAATACTTAGTACTACTTAAATTTCAGCTAAATTGCATGTTTTTTTTTTACTTTTGTATTCAGATACATATGATTGAAATTTTAATTAATTTTAACATGTGTTTCAGTCGTATATAACTGAATATAAATGTATGTGAATTTTTTTAAAAAAATGTTAAATGTACTTATTATGTGTTGTTATTTTGACAAATTGACGAATGAAGTTTGTTTTTCATGACACATGTAACTTAAATAACAAATTTGAGCATATTTGGAGTAGATTTAATCCACATATTCTTTAAACTTTCCGTACAAAGTTAACTAAACCATTTTTTGGATAAATAATATCAAATATAATTACGCTACAAATGGTTCTGGAATACTTGATAGTACTAACCTTGCACTACAATAACTCTTGATATTCATGATTAATATATTAATTACTCTTCATATGCTTACTATGTTTTAATTATGTATTGCATTGAATACTTGTTTGGTTAAATATGTGTTGATTCTTAGGTGATTGAAAGCACTCAGTAGTCGGTCCGTTCAAGATAAGTCTAGCGCGAGATGATATAAGAGGTAATTTGACTCACCATGAAGTTTAAGAAGGAAAGGAAAACTTTTGAAACTTGTGGTCTAAAATAAGTGATAGATATTTGTATGACTATAAATCGTTTCATTAAGGATTAAATAAATATTTTAAATTAAGCTGTTACTTAATTTAAAAAGGAAAGTAAATTGTTACTTACTAAAAAGGAAAAATATTTATACTTTATTTACTAATAATTATAAAGATTTAATTATAAAAAATCATTTATATAAACAATAATGGTCAAATCATCTCCCTTGAATTTCTTTTCATCTTAGCACGTCTCTTGATTTTAACTTGCTCAACTTCTGGTCCAACATTCTCTTCTTCTTTTGGTACAAAAATTATCTTGTTTTTTTGTTTATTTTTTCTCAGACTTAAATCTACATTAAATTTGACTCTAATTAAACCACGTGAGTGACTTGTGTTGATGAGAAGATTCAATAAGAAAGACATATAGTTGCTTGGGTTAATTAGTCAATTAATTAAAAATTACTCTTTTCCTGCTCTTGCTTTTGCTATATTGGGTGCACTTGCATGACATACCCTATCTTTAATTTAAAAAAATGGATTTTACGGGATTTTGAGAGGGATTTTTTTAAAATAGGGATCTCTCCTCTCTTGTGTGTGTTATGCTTGTCTAATTCTTGTTTGCACGTCACACTCTGCTAAAATCGATCGTCAAATCAATAACTTTTCAACAAGCTATCCTTAATTGGCCGCCCACATCAAGTATAACAATAGTTAGTTAGCATCTTTTTTATTCAACTTTGCAATTAATTATAATGTGCGTAAGAGAACAAAAAGTCATTTTTTTGATATGCTAGCAGTAATACATTGTCAACGGAGGCAACTTAATTTGGATTAATACAAGATGATGAGTACAAAAGATAGATTTAATGAAAAAATAACTCTCAATTACAACATCACTACTACTACAACAAAATTGTTGTTTCATTACTAGCTATCATTACCTCTCCATCTACGTACCTACAATAATTGTAAAGTAAATAATATTGGTGATGATTTGGGCTGCTATAATGGGCTTGAGATTGTTGTAGAGAGATTAGGGCCCGATTGGGCCATAACAAGTGCAAAAAATTGTATATTATTATTGAAGAACATTTTAGAAAAAGAAAGGATGATCAAAGGTAGATTTCAATAGTTTACTTATACTAAATCGAATCAATTCCAAAAAAAAATCAAGTAGATAGAATAATATTGGTTATTGTGAGTTTTTTGAAAATTTTATAAAGTAATTGCTGAAATTTGTTCTAATCGCTCTTTCTCTTCTTTAAAATGTTCTTGGTGATAATGAATAATGTGAAAAGTTTTTCTGCAGTTAATATAACTAATCCGCTATAGCGGTCCAATCGGACCCCTCCAAAAAAAATTATGCTTGATTTTTTGATATTTTTTCAAATCAAATGGAACTAGAAGAAAAACATAATATTTTGTTGATAACTACCTTAGGTCATGTGCTAACACGGTTCCACCTATTGATGAAGTGAAACAATTTTTCAAATTTAGATCTTCTCCTTGTTATTATAATTTTTGTCAAAGATAAATTGTAGCTACAAGTTTAGACAGGTAAAGAAATAACAATTTTGTTTTAGTAGTACATATATAACAGTTTCAATAGTACATATATACCAGTTTCGTTAAAATATTGCATTGATAAATGTATTAATTGAGTTTTTGTTATTTTTATAAAAAAAATATAATATATATGTTAGTTATATCTCCATAATCAATTTTTAAAATTATTATTTTCCGTTTCGTCCTGTTGTTACGAGTAGAAAAATAAAAAAATATTAGTAATCGGTTCGGTCCACTATAATGAAAACTGGGTAACTATTAAAATGAAAAAAAATATTTCATGTTATTTTGTTTAAATTAAATCGTTTGTACACAGTTTATTGTTTGTTTAGAATAGCAGCATTAAAATATGACTTTTTTTAAAAAAAATTATGAACTTTCATTTAAAAATTATTATTCTTCTCAATATAACCTAATTAATATATATAAAAAATTAAATAAACATTACTCCCTTAAATTTTTTGATTTAGGCTACCAATTCTATTGAGTCACACCTGACGAGACGAGATGACGACATATCTAGTTCATTTGGATAAATCCATAGAACCTGCTGTTCTTTATCTGCCATTTTGGTAGGGCTTAGGGTATAAATAGAAATTTTCTTTTGGGTATGAAACAGTGGACAAAGACTGAGTTTTATATAGACAAGGATTTATTAATTAGGGAATGAGGAAAAAAAATTGATCTAGGTAATTTTGGACAGTTGTGCAACACCCGTATGTACGATGGTGAGTTTTTGGTTACCTAATAATTTGCATTTTCTAAATTTTATTATTACTGCTCCTATTATTTTTCCGTTAAGTTGTTACACAAAATGACAAAAATGGAATGGAAGAGGAAAAGGGGATTCACTTGCTCCACCAATAACACGTGGACAACAAAGGGACACTAGTTGTACATAGTTGATTTTATTAATTTTTTATTTTCTAATTAAAAAAAAAATATATATATATATATATATATATATATATATATATATATATTTTAAAGCTCTGATACCAATATGTGTCTTGTTTTGTCTCCATTTATGTAATACATATGGAACTTAAAATATTATTTAAATTTTATATGGTTTTTTAAAAATATTTTAAATTGTCAATTATTTGTGATTTATATTATTTTTTACATAATTTTGAAATAATATATATTATTCCATTTGTTCCAATTTATGTGACACAAATAGAATTTCAAAATTTAATCATTTTTATATATATGTCTTTAAAATATTTTAAGTTGTTAATTATTTTAATGTATAGTATCTTTTACGTAATTTTAATTTTAAAAAATATATGTTTCTCATGTCTCAATTTATGTGGCATTAATAGAATTTTGAGATTAACCGAATTTTTTATGTCTTCTGAATTTTTTATATTGTTAATTATTGTGATTTATAGTACTTTTACTTTATTCTTATATAATATATACTATTTCCTCTAACCCATTTTATGTGTCACTGATAGAATATCTAAAGTCAATCAAATTATTTTATATGACTTAAATATTTAGCGAAATGGTCTGGTGGACCCTTGTACTTGTATCGATTTGTATTGTGGACCCTTCTACTTACCCATTTGTCATCTGGACTCCTGAACCCACTGAAACCTAATATTTTAAACCCCTTTTTTCATACAATGGAGGGTGCATGTAATACAATCACTCCATGTCAAATTCCACGTCATTTTTAATTGCCACATAGAAAATAAAATATTTAAATTAAATTAAATCCGCAAAATTTTATTTGAAAAATCTTTTTATCTTTCTTCCAATTTTGTTCCATATTTCTCTTCTTTATCCTCTCTCATTCCAAAGGCTCTCATCAGTAAAATGGAGTACCAACAAGATCGATTGCACACCGCAACGTGATGGTGGAGCTACCACTCAAAGACAGAGAGGGCGACTGTGCCTTTGATTTGGAGAAAGTAGCGATGGACCCAAACTGTTGGGAGGCTCTCCAAAACCCTAAAACTCACTAATAATCTGTTCTCATCCAAATTACTCAACTTTCAAATTCTCTCTTTAACTCCTCATCTATGTTTGTTTTTCTTTTTCCTCCCTTATTTGTAATTTTGGATTACTTTTGACTTTTTAGCTTTTTATAATTTGTTCATCAAAGAAAGTATTTTGTGTTTTGAAGATTTGCAGAAATTGGTGTCGACGGCGGCTTCGACGTTGAGTAGGTCAGAGGAAACAAAATACTTGTTGAAGAGTAAGATTGATATGTCCATTTATTTTTTGTGGAACAAGAAAAGAAATTTGTACTTGTGGAAATTCTTTTGATGAGTAATAAAGAATTTGCACAATAAATAATGAGCCCTTTGAAGAAGAAGAAGAAAGGCAAAAATGAAAAAAAAAATGAAGAAAGAATTTGGACAGAAAGATTTGAAGAGTAGAAAAGCCCCAAAAAGCTTCTTCTTGGTTCAATAATGGTGAATGAGTAAATGGATGAAGAAGATGACTCTTAGATAGGTTAAAATTGACATTTGCTAGCTTTTTTGAAGACCTCACGCGTCTAAAAAATGTGCATCACACGCACTTTGAACAAAAGTGCCACATAGGATGACAGGTCAAAAAAATGGTTTAAAATTTTAGGTTTCAATGGGTCCAGATGACAAATGGGTAAGTAGAAGGGTCTACCAGACCTTTTCGCCTAAATATTTTAAGCTATTAATTATTGTGATTTATAGTATTATTTATGTAATCTTCAAATATATAACAAACTGTTTCTTTGAAATTATAATAATAAGAAGAAAATCTAAATCTCGAGAATGGGAGAGAGTTCCATGGGCTCAAGTAGTGAATAGCCAGATAATACATCAAGTAAAGTAAAATAGCAGCTCCGACGAAATTCAGCAACTGTTGATACCATGTCATAGGAAATTCATCCTTAAATGTAGCATAAAGCGCAACAACATTAAAAACAACACATACAAGTATGACATGAACTGCATTTCCATGGGTTGGTATCGTATCTTCGTCAACTGAAAGATTCCTCACATTTTTTTAATCCCGAGCAGTCATTCCACTAGGGCTAAACAAGAATAACAAAAAAAAATTTGATATAGAAGGGTGAATAGCGACTAAGGTTTATATAAGGAAGAGAAAATGATGTTCTGGCAGCAGATAAATTGGACAAGTGTCCAAGGGTAGAAATATAAAATGAAAAAATACTTGGCATGTACTTCAATTTTCACCATTGTGAAAGAATAAAGTTTGTTAGGATTGACAATACCAGTGGGCTTCTCAAAATAGAAAATATTTTACAAAATTAAAGGATTCCTGAGAATTTTCTATTTTCTATTCTAATAAAATTTTATTCTTAGATATACTAGCCTCATTTAATATTTTTTCATAATATATAATTATATATTGTTAGTCCTAAAGTCATAAAGAAAAAAACTCAAAAATCTATTTGCTTTTTTATTGTATTAACTATTATATTACTATTAATCTATTTGTTTTTTGCAATATAGAACAATTTTATAATTTGATTGCATTTAAAATAGTGAAAAAAATCCTTTTTTAAGGTGCGTTCATGAAAAAAAAAAAAGTGGAGGTTAGCCGATACACCATCCGATAATTGCTAATCCGTCGATTTCTTATTGGTCGACTAACAAATTAGTAAATTAAAAAATTGATATCCGATAGGCCAAATCGTTAAACGAATTTATCCGCTGATAAGCAGCCTATCAGACCCCATTTATAGCGCAACTATACTCGATATTATTTATCCAGAAAAATGATATAGTTAACTTTGTATGTAAGGTTTAAAGAATAGGTGGATTAAATCGATCGAGATGACTAAATGATAATCAGAAATACTTTTTTTTTCTTTTGATGCATGTGCAACTTATTTCTTTTCTTTTGATGTACACTTCATTTTTTCCGGCAAAAATCTAGAAAATGATGTAGCATTGAGTTTAATAGAACTCTACAAAAATTGTCATAACTAACAGATGAAAGTAATGAATTAAAATATCAGAACAAGTTTAAGTAGTCCAATGATTATCTATAACAGATTCGTCTCATTTGAAAATTATAAAAGCATCTCTCAATAGTCAAATTTATTTTTATATTTGAAGCGAATTTTCAAGAATCAACAAATTAAATTAAAACGATCATCTAAGAGTCATCAATTTATGGCATTGTTGCTCAATTGATGTTTATGAATAAGAACGAATCGAGCTAGGAACTTTCACCGCGGCATAAACAACCAAAAAATGGATAAAACGAGAAGTATTGTTCTATCTGCAAGATTTTTTGGGGAATTGACCATAAAAAAAAGCCAAATAATAATGGCTTCACTTCGGCGAACAAAGCTATTTGTAAGTAAAGTTATTCGCTCAGAAAAGGGATCTACTTTTAAATTCCTCATCTTCAGTTTGTTGTACTTCATACCTTTTATGAATGCATGTATTGCAAAAATACATATTATTATCAAACAAATAGAGTAGAACCAGTAGTAATAATAGTAGTATGTCTCATCTTTCTGTGCCAAAATGTTGTTATTTTTTCAATTGACATTAATTTGATGGATTGCATGTACCGATCGATCGATGTAAAGAATGAACAAATTAATGAAAAGAGATGAAAATGTAGGGTTATAATTAATTTCACACATTTACATAGGATGACACGTGTTGTTCAAATCATGTAACTACTGAGAGAAAATCTTTTTTTGAGCGGATACCATTTTATTTGTACTAGTCTTTAGGTAAGCTTGTGGCAAATATGTATTTTCTTGATTAAAAGTACATTAGAAAGAATTTTGGAATTGCAAAGTAAATATATCTTTTAAAAATAATGAATATTACTTAATTTTATTTACCTAACTTAATAATATATTAATCATGTATGTATGTGAGGGGATTGCTTGTGAGAGGTATTCAGTACATGTCTGTAAAATGAAAATGTATTGTGTGTCGAAATTCACATATAAGGTTATTTGGTTTAAATTAAATCGTTTGTATACAAAATTTATTGTTTGTTTAGAATAGAGACATTAAAATATGACGATTTGTTTTTAAAAAAATATGAGCTTCCGTTTGAAAATTGTTATTCTTCGCAATACAACCTAATTAGTATATTGCATTGTACGAAAATAAATGTGTTGTATAGTCTAACGATTGTTTAGATTTCTTGAGAATACAATTGATAATATACTTCAATTTTTTACTAATTAAATTATTTCAATATACGTCTAACGCGAGATGTTATTAAGCGAGTTACATTTTATTACATGTTTATATAAATTATAGATAATATAATCAAAATAAGTGAGAAACATATGTTTCTAATAATTAAAATGTGTTTGTTCATTTTCATAGGTTTATATATTATTGAAGCATTTTGCTTTAGATAAATAGTTGGCCATAAATATGACGATCCACGTTAAGTTGTACTTTATTCTAATTTCATGTGCACTATTTCTTCATCTGAAAATGATTCATGTGGCTCGAAATTCATATATATAGTGCCATTAATATCTATAATATCGTATATGGGGTCATTAATTTGGAGAAACTAATTAAGAATGTGTGTTGTTAATTGTTATTCATAATTTTCAGAGAAACTCATCTTACCTAGATAACATCAGGCAAATTTTATATCATAGAAATGTCAAAAGTGGTTCACTCCTTCGGGAAAGCCAATATGGTTATAGATCACAAAAAAATAAAAATTAGATTTAGCCTCAAAGTTCTTCCCTAAATTTGTCATTGTGTAACTCGTAGCTAATAATTTTTTTTGATAATCCGTTGTTATAGATTTATCTTTTGATGTGGATGTTCTTAATCAAGAGGTTATCTTCTTTTTTTTTTAGATTTTTAATAAACTACATCCATCATTAGATGTGAAACTTATTTTTTCCAGCAAAAACTTACAAATGATGTAACATTAAGTTTAATAGAACTCTCCAAAAATTGTCATAACGAAAGAGACTAATGAATAAAACAACAAAAGATCTAGTAAAAGAATTATCTATAACGGAATCGTCTCATTTGACATTCATAAAAAGCATGTTTCAATAATCAATTTTACAAAGCCAACTAACAATGGCTAAACTTAGTGGCTCAAAGCTGAATGTAAGTAAAAATATTTGGTAGGAAAAGGGATCTTGTTTTAAATGCAAAAATGCTTATCATTAACAGACAGATATATTGGAAGCAGTAGTAGTAGTATGATCAATGATGTCTCATCTTCTTCTTTTTTTCCAAGTTGCTGTTATTTTTTTCAATTGAACTTATTTATGTGCTGATCATCGATGTAAACAATGAATAAATTAATAATAAAAAGAGATGAAAATGAAGGATTATAGTTTTGCATATAGAGGATTACATGTACCGTACAAATCATGTAATTAACCAGAGAGAATCTTTTACCTAGCCTGATGGGATGCACTTTTGTTTGTACTTGTCTTTAGGTAAGTCATGGTGTAATTTTTTTTACAATTACGTTAGAAAACAGTTTGGAATTGAGATTCAAAATAAATATAAAAATTTTAAAATAAGAATATTAATCATGTGTACCTGACTCATTATATGTTAAATCATTTTTTGGTAAGATGTATTGTGATGAAATAAAAATGAGCGTGCCATAACCAAGTTATCTATACAGATGGACGTTTCAACCTTGTTATATATTGACAAACAAATATAATGAAGCTCATCTACTTCAAAAATTCTAGCCTTGTTCATCTGATTCAGGTACCTTTTTATTGTAGAATTGGTAATTTTTGGAAGAATAAATCAAATCAAGAAATGGAAAATTTCATAAAAGTACTACTCCTTTTCTTGCTGATCTTCTAAAAATATAGTCCAATTTCCAAATCATGCATTACAAATATTTAGCCCAAAACACAATTCGGTATACAAATATATACATATGATATACAACATTATATAAAACTATCAAAATTTCACCAAACTTTGTCGGCTGATTTCTCTCAAATGGCAAGATGAAATCTTCTGAAAATTTGTGGAGAGGTAGATCTAGTGATGGTGTGTCATCTCCAATAGGTGAGACCTCATGAATCACAACAGAAGATTAGAAAATATTTTGAAAATTGTTGGTATGCCACGGTAGCTGTGTCTGCAATTTGTGATTTTCTGAATTTGTGGATGGAATTTTGAGACGATTTTTGTTGCATTGAATTTGTCTCATCAAGATCTATCATTTAGCTTTGAGTTTGAATTAGTCGGGAGAGAGTTGCAGCCCTCTAGGGCCCTTAAGCTCCTCCTTTGGGCCAATTTAGGTAAACATTAAAAACTTTGAGTAAATTATTTAAACTAACTTTATGGACTGCATAAGAATGTAATTATCTCATAAAGAAATTTAAACCAACTTACAGAAATCTTGCTAGTTTAGTAACTAATTACCTTCCTTCCCTTCACTTTTCATTATTACGAAACTTATCATTTTTTCCCCTCGGATACATGTATCTATTGCGCCTAGTTATATGTATCCGAGATACATATTTGACAAATACATTTCAATCAATGTATTTATTTAAGGGATATAACTGAAGGCTATTAATTAAGGAAAAAATTATCATTGTAACTTAAATCCATTAATTAAGGAGACAATATCTATTTGATGTACCTGATAAGAATAAAGATGCAGAGTCTTAGTACGTTAGTATGTTTGAGTTATACGTAGTTATTTTCTCTTCTCTTTAGGTCTCTTATGTTCAGCAAACTCCTTTCTCTTCTAGACTTGTACATGTATAAATATCACACATTGTATCAATAATACTCATGCTTTCATAATCATATCCAACTGTTATATGGTATCAAGAGCCTAATAAACAATCTAACAACTATATCTGATCTTCTTCTCTTCTTTTTTTCTAGAATTCCAACTCTTCTTTTTGTTCTAGAATGTCTGCTTTTTCCTCTTCCTTATCCCCTAACTCTCCAACAATCACTCTCAATCAAAGGGGTGTCATTCAGCCCTCTCAATTGATCTCTTTTAACCCTACGTCCCAAATATCCTTCAAGTTAACAAGAAGTACAAATTATCCAACTTGTTAATCCCAAGTTATCACACTATTGTTTGGTTACAATCTTCTTACCTTTGTTGATGGATCACTTCCCGTACCAAATGCGCAGATTCTGGACAAAGACAATAACCAAATTCCCAACCCCAACTTGAGATTATGGTAGCGACAAGACAATCTTGTTCGCAATGCTATTATGGCATCAGTTGATGCTACAATCGCTCCTCTCATTGCCTATGCTTCCACTGCCAAAGAAGCTTGGGATATTCTCCAAACAACTTATGCCAACAAATTGCACTCAAGAATTTTCAGTTTGCGAGATACTCTGGCAAATGTCAAACGTGACGCACGTTCAATCAGTGATTATATGAGAGAAATCAAGTCCATTGCAGATGATTTGGCTTGCAGTGGTTCACCCGTTAATAGCGAGGGACTTGTCATTAAGGTGTTGAGTGGTCTAGGTCCCGAGTACAAGGAGTTATCTCCAGCAATAAGAGCTCACGATAATCCTATCACATTCGGAAAACTCTTCATTAAACTCCTTGCACAAGAAATGTTCATTAAACACTCTGAACCTAAAGTCGAAACACCAATGATCACTGCTCAACTTCATCAACATTCCACCAACAACGGACCCAAAAATAGACAGCCTAACTCTTCCAATCATAGGAACACTACTCCATCCAGTTCCTATAACTTTCGTAACTAATTTTCTGCCCCGTATAACAATTCCTTCACCCAGCAGAATACCACCAAAAGAAACAACCAGCAGGTCCAATGTCAAATTTGTGCTAAGTTTGATCACATTGCAAAGGTTTGTAGGTCCAAATCACACAATGCTACTGAAGCTTATGCTAATTTTGTCAACCGTCACTCTTACGCTTCCAATTCCCCAAGCCCTTGGGTTGTTGATTCTGGAGCTTCTCATCATATTACAAACAACTCTCAATCTCTCCAGACTCCAATTGAGTTCTCTGGAACGGATGCGATAATTATTGGTAATGGTAAAAGGATTCCTATTACTCATATTGGTCACACTACTTTATCTTCTCCTAGTCTTGCAGCCAAATTTCTTTTAAAAGACGTTCTTTGTTCTCCATTTATAAAAAAGAAGTTGATTTATGTTGCTCAATTTTGTAGACAAAATCTAACTTCCATTGAATTTTTTCCTTATTCTTTTGTTGTGAAGGATTTGAGCACGGGGGAATGTCTTCTTCAAAGCAAGAGTAATGGTGATCTCTATGAGTGGCCCGCGACATGACCAAATCATTCACACCTCGTCCTCAAGCACATTTTGTTGCATCAACATTCCATCATTGCATCTATGGCATGCTCGTCTTGACCATCCTCAACCTTGTATTACCAAAGCTTGTGTCTCTTCTTTCAACCTACCAGTGAACCATGTCGAGTCCTTTACATTCTGTAATTCATGTTTATGCAATAAGAGTCATCGTCTACCATTTGGTGACAATTCAATTACAAGTTTTAGGCCTTTTGATGTTATTTACTCAGATGTTTAGGGTCCTTCTCCAACTATCTCTTTTGATAATTTCAGATTCTATGTTATTTTTGTTGATCATTTCACGAAATATACTTGGTCGTTTCCTTTAAAATCCAAATCAGACGTGAAGGAAATTTTCACTAATTTTGTTCTAATTGTTCAAAATCAATTTCAATTGAGAATTAAAACATTGTACACTGATGGGGGAGGTGGAATACATTGGCCTTAAATCTTCTCTCTTTAACTTTGGGATCCAACATCTCATAAGTCCTCCATACACTCCCCAACTAGTTGGCATTGCCGAAAGAAAACATCGCCACTTTGTGGACACCGCTTTAACTCGTCTTCACCATGCTTCTGTCCCTCTCAAATTTTGGTCTCTTGCATTCCAATCTACAATCTACCTCATTAACAAGTTGCCAACACCACTTCTTGGTCTTAAATCTCCATTTCAGCGTCTCTTTAATACTACACAAAACCCTCTTAAACTAAGGGTCTTTGGTTATCTTTGTTATCCATGGTTAAAGCCATACACGTCAACCAAATTTGATCCCAAGTCCAATCCATATGTATTTATGGGATATTTCGCTGCCACAAATAGTTATCTTGCCTAGACCTTTCCACTTTTAAAGTCTATATCTCTAGGCATGTCGTATTCGTTGAACATATTTTTCCATTCACAACCAAGTATCCTCAACTCTCTCGTTCACAAGTCTCGCACATGGAAAAATGGTTGTGTCTAGATGATCCCTCTGGTCTTTCCTCTTCCTCACAACCTGTTTCACCTCATGTTGTTGCAGACCTTATTCCAATTCCTACTACTACTGATTTGGTCAACTCCACATTTACTCATGGATCGCAGACTTAAGGCCATCAAGATGACGTGCCAATCGGCTCAATTGTAAGTCCTCCTGCTCACTCTTTATCTTTTTCTCCTGCTCACTTTTTAACTTTTTTTCCTTCTCAAGATAGCAGTCCATATGCATCTCCACAGCCAACTCATGCAACACCATCAAATCGAATGGTCACTAGATCTCAAAATAATATTTTCAAACCTAAAGTGGTTTTTGATTACCTTGCAACATCAACAGTAAAACACCTTTCGCTTACCCTAAATACCTTCAGTCAAGCATCCAAATATCCTGAATGGCAGGTTGTAATGGCAGAAGAACACATGGCCTTACTTAAAAATAAAATTTGTTCATTGATTCCGTCTACTCCCTCTCAAAATGTAGTCGGGTGTAAATGGGTGTTTCATGTCAAACACAAACTTGATGGATCCGTAGAGCGTTATAAAGCCAGATTAGTGGCAAAAAGATTTCATCATGTCCTAGAATTGACTTTTATTCCACCTTCAGTTCAGTTATTAAAACCACAACCATTCGCCTCATCTTGTCCCTAGTTGTGTCTCTTAAATGGCCGTTGCGTCAACTTGACGTAAACAATGCCCTTTTACAAGGTACTCTTCATGATATTGTTTTCCTGCAACAACCACTTGGCTTTGTAGATTCCCGATTTTCAAATCATGTGTGTAAACTACACAAATCTATCTATGGACTTCACCAGGCACCATGAGTATGGTATATTGAAATCAAAGAGTTTCTCTTATCATGTGGTTTTGCTCATTCCAAATCTGATGATTCTTTATTCATCAAGTGGTCTCCTGATTCTCTCATTATTATTATGATCTATGTTGACGACATTGTTGTTACAAGCTCTAACAACTCCCATGTCCAGGCAACAATTAAGCTGTTGGGAGATAGATTTTCGATTAAGGACCTTGGTCCTTTACATTTTTTTCTAGGTGTTGAAGTTATACAACATGCTCATGGATTGACTCTCACACAAAGTAGCTTCACTGTGGACATACTCAGCAAGTTCAATATGCTGGATGTAAACAGTGTGAGCACTCCTCTGTCCACAAGTGACGTTTTATCCTTGGATGACAGTTCTCCTTCAGCAGACGCTACACTTTATAGGCAAGTCATTGGCTCATTGCAATACCTCACCTTCACACAGCCTGATATATGCTTTGCAGTAAACAAGCTTGCGCAATTCCAACACTCTCCATCAGCTCAACATTGGCAAGCAACAAAGAGGCTTCTTCGTTATCTGAAAGGAACGATAAACTATGGACTTCACTTCAAACATGGTAACTCTTCTCAATTACTCGCCTACTTAGATGCAGATTGGGGTGGTATTCCCGACAGTAGATACTCCACTTCAGTTTATATTATTTTTCTTGAAAAGAATCCCATTAGATGGTGCTCCAACAAGCAACGCACTGTTGCTAGATCTTCCACAGAGGCAGAATATAGGGCTGTAGCAAGTGTTGTAGCTGAGTTGAACTGGCTAACCAACCTATTGCAAGAACTTCGGGTCAAGTTGCCTTGTCCTGCTAAGGTTTTTTGCGATAACGTTGGTGTCACTTGCCTGTGTCGTAATTTAGTCTTTCACTGTCGAATGAAACATGTCGCAATTGACTTTCATTTTGTCCGTGACCAAGTGGAAATTAGACAAATTTCAGTTTATCACATTTCAACTGGAGCTCAACTAGCAGATGCATTAACTAAAGCACTTCCCAGAAGGTCCTTTGTCAACTTTGTTAGCAACATTGGTCTCAAGCAAATTGAGCCAATGTTGAGGGGGCATGATAAGGATAAAGATGCAGAGTCCTAGTACGTTTGTATGTTTGAGTTATACGTAGTTATTTCCTCTTCTTTTTAGGTCTCTTATGTTCAACAAACTCCTTTCTCTTCTATACTTGTACATGTATAAATACCACACATTGTATTAATAATACTCACGCTTTCATAATCATATCCAACTCTTATAGTACCTAACCATTTTTCCTGCATAAAACTGAGAACTTTTTTCATTTATATACCAAGTACAATTACATCCTTAATTACATGTATCTATATATCTATCTTATAATGTATATAATTATTTATCTAAGGTGTATCTTATCTATAATAATAGTGATGCATGTATTTGAAGTTTTTTTTCTTAGAATGATTTCCATAAGTACATTTGTATCTATTATACATGATCATGTATATGAGTTATATCCTTTAAATACATTTGCATATATAAACGTATATAACGACAATGTCTAAAGAAGAATCATTCAAATACACATGTATCTACTGTATAGTAAATATATGTGATTAAAGAGATGATTAATCAATCCTAATTTTAAGGGATGTGGGTATCTGATTGTATCTTCAATAATATATGATATAAAATATTAAAAGTGATAATATTTGTAATTGTTTAAAAGTAAAGATAATGCTAGTTTATATGGTAGTGATGTATATCTAATAAGGTAATTTATCCAATTTTAAAAGTATTTAATTTAGTAGGACAGAGGAATTGAATTCCTTATGTCACTTGAAGAAGTGCACCCAATCAATATTGACACCATTGGAGGGGAGCATGATTGCGCATGAACTCAAAATCTACTTAAATACATCCATGTAAGTAACTTTATTCATCAAGATTTGGACAGATAAAAAAGAAATCACTCGAGGGTTATTTGGTTGTTGGTTTAAAAAGGAGTTTCCTTTATTAGCAACTTTCCTTAATTTTTGAAAGAAACAAAAATTGAAAAATGCAAATCATCTAAGTTCTAATTCATTTAAGAAATATATATTCTTATGTTTTCATCCCTATACACTAAAGATTTTTGTATGGATGCGTATGGAAAAATTTACTACCTCTTCTCTATCAATTATATTTATAAAAAAATTATTTCTAAATCAATAAATTATCAATCACTAATCACTAGTAATAAAATAAAATTACACATAATTACATGAGTTATGTTCCAACTTTTTTTCACATTAGTCTCTAACTTGAAAAATAGAGTAGACATGGTCAAATTAATTATAGTGAGCACTTTGACAGGTGATGAAATATGTTCCAAAAGATAAAACCGAAATTCATGGTAAACCTCAAAATTTTGGTAAACTAATAGTCACAATTAATAATAGTCATGAAGGAAGTTGAAAGAAAAGAACTTGAATATTGTTGTGAGATTGAATAATACAGAATGGCCAAATGCCTTAGCTTCACAGCATCAAGAGATCGATTTTACCGATATTTCTTTTCGTTTTCTGGGCTTCGTTCTGTAACAACAGATCTTGAAGATGGCACAACAATGCATTGTTGGATACCTAAAGTTGATGAACCAACAAAACCTAACCTTTTTCTTGTTCATGGATTTGGTGCTAATGCAATGTGGCAATATAGTGATCTTCTAAGACATTTTACTCCTCATTTTAATGTCTACCTTCCTGATCTCCTCTTCTTTGGTGCTTCCTCCACTAAACGTCCTGAAAGGACGGAGAATTTTCAGGCAACGTGTGTTAAGAAATTGATGGAGGTTCATGGTGTTGTTAGGACGAGCCTGGTAGGTATTAGTTATGGAGGGTTTGTTGGTTACAGCGTTGCAGCTCAATATCCAGAAGCAGTGGAGAGATTGGTGTTGTGCTGTGCAGGCGTTTGTTTAGAGGAAAAAGATATGAAAGATGGATTGTTTCAGGTTTCTGATTTGGATGAAGCTGCTAGCATTTTATTGCCACAGACACCTGAGAAGCTCAGGGAATTGATGCGTTTCTCATTTTTTAAGCCAGTTAAAGTCATGCCTTCGTACTTTCTTTCTGATTTTATTGACGTAAGTATATCAATCAAACAAGTTCCCTACAATATAAGCTATTGCAAACGTGTTTATATGTACATTACACAGGTGATGTGCAACGATTATATGAACGAAAAAAGAGAGCTCATACAAAATTTACTAAAAGATAGACAGCTTTCCAATCTTCCCAAGATTTCCCAGGTTTGCATTTTCCTAACTTTATCTCTTATGATTACTGGTTTATTTTCACTTGTTCAATTATTTTATTTCTTATTCCCAATAGTCGACGTTAATTATCTGGGGAGAACAAGACAGGATATTCCCATTAGAACTGGGTTACAGACTGCAGAGGTAACAACATCATCCTCATTTTTTGTTTTCTGAAACAATAAACTTTATTTCATCGCTGATGATACAACACAAAATGATAGGCATATTGAAGGGAATGCTGAGTTAGTAGTTATCAGAAACGCGGGGCATGCAGTCAACTTGGAGAAACCAAAGGAGTTCACTAAACAATTGAAGGCATTTCTTGTTGATGATTGTTAGTTTGGACAGCTAGTGACGGATTTAGAATTCAAAGTTAAAATGTATAACTGTATATGCGCTTTGATAACTGGGTTTAACTGAACCCATTGTTGAATCAGTGAATCAGAAATTTTAAAAGACAAGTAGAAAAGAAAAAGATTGATATAAGAGAACATGGGATTGATGTACATTGTAGAATTTTCACTCAATTGAACTGTACGTTTGTGCCATAAAATTCGTTGTTTGTAATTTCACCTGGTCAGAAACCTACAAAATAAAGAGTTAAACATTGATGTCACCTGATAAGCGATAACCTTATTTTGAACCTCTAATAATCCCGTGACTGCACCAAAAGTTGATCAGGACAGTAGGTACAACACGCTAATAGTAACATCGAAGCAGTTCAATTTGACAGGGATTCGGTCCCTGAATCTACAACAGTCATATTCAGTTTGAATTGAGGTCCCAAACTACTAATGTAGCTCCAAATTCAAACTGATCTAGCCGATTCAATGGAGGTGAATAGAGATCCTACAGCAACGGATAAATTATTCCAACCAACCAATTTCACCCCAAAGTCACGTGTTAACATTTCTATCCTGCTCAGATCCCCTTCTAATTTGCTTAACTCCAGCACTAGTCTTCGGGAGATCAGGCTGTATAAATGTAAACATCTCTCCCCTTGCAATTCAACTCGTATTAAGCAATTAGACTCCAGGTCAGTTGACATAGGATCATACAACACACAGAAATTTCCAAATTTAAGGTCTGGAGTATCAAAGAACTTATCAACAACACTAGTGTTTTCTTGACTGCAAGTAGTTGATGTCTCAGCTGGAGATATCCTCCTTTCCGCAACTTTCAGTATGTGAGCAGCCTCTCTCATCCCACTGAGAAACGCCCCATGCATTGTTGCAGGATACTGTTTACTAGTTGCTTCACCTGCAAAGAAAACTCGGTCTCCAATACTCTCAGCAAGGATATCGTAGTCATCCCCTGAGGCTCCAATTGCAACATAGGAATAAGAACCATAACTTAATTGATCCTGTCCCCAACGCGTACAAACTGCTTGGAGTGGATCTGGAACAGCAATTCCTTTCGGACTGAATATGCCCTTCAGAATTTCCAGAACCCTCACAACAGATTCAAGAGGAGACATCTTTTCAAATTTTACTGCTGCTTCTCCAGCTACAAGAGCAATTAGAAGTGGTCCACCTGAAACTGAAGAATAACTATAGAACAGAAAAAACTCACCCCTCATATTCGGGTCATCAGTCAAGTGTCCAAAAGTATCAATCTCCCCACCCCAAAAGTCATAGGGAAAAAGAATTGCAACCTTATTCAACAATCCAAATCCTAATCTCTCAATTGCATCTTTCTTGCGCTGAGGAAGCTCTGGTACAAACTCAATGTTACCCTTCTTAAGCACTCCCAAGGGAATTGTGCATAGAACCATATCCCCATGATATTCCTGCCCACCAGCATACACTAAAACCCCATCAGTACCATATCTTACACTTTCAACTGTCCTATCATAGAAAATAGGAATGTCCTCTGCTAAAGCCCGAATTAACCTCTCATTTCCTCCAGGGATGAAGCAATGATCACCTCCCATTTCATAAGGATCATCCTGGTCCCAAAACGCCATAGACAAATTGGACATTAACGAAGCATTAGCATACTCCAAGTTGGCTAAATGCCAATCCAGAAGCATTTGCTCTTGGGGATCCTCAGCCACTCTATACACATGCCTAAACGCCTCTAATGCAGTACCTAACGAAACATCTACACTCTTAACCTCATCCAACATTGCCTGCCTAAGTTTACACACCCTATCTAATAATTTATTAAACGATGCTTCAACTTTGGAATCAATATCCGGATTGACAGTTCTACCATTTGGCAAATACAAAGGGCATATATCTCTCACCTTATGAAGTGGAACACTTAGCTGCCTTGCGAGAACACCCAACGGATTACCATTTATTCCAGTCAATACACTTCCACCTAAATCTGCAGCAGCAACAACCCCATTTTGTCCACCTGTCATTTTCTTGGATCGCACTCTACCACCAGGTCTACCCCTTCCTTCAAGAACCACAACTTTAAGTCCTAAAGAAATCAATTGCCTCGCAGCAACTAAACCCGATAGCCCCGCCCCAATAACGATCACATTCCCCTTTGAGGCCCCTTCAGGTAGCTTAAATTTCACTTCTTTTATCGCTGGAGCTACACCAAAATTGATATACCCATGTTGTAGGAGAAAAGTATAAGCAGAATGCACAAGATTTTTGTGTTCAGCTCGTATGGATTCCAAAGCATGATCTTTTGTAAGCCAAACAGTGACATTAGACCTCCAACGTGCGAGAATGTGGTTACGTACAACTATGTAATTGGCTTGTTCAACGCCCCCAATTTGAGAAACTACATTAGCTTCAATTTCTTCCTCTGTAAGGGAATCGACAGGGAACCCAACAGAGATAGCAATTAGGGCTTCAACATCGACTTCTTTAGCAAGATCAGACATCCTTCTCCGGCGATTGTGATTCTTAGAGAGGTCATCTCCGTTGGCCAATTCCGTCTCGGAATATGAATAAGCGGTGGAGGGTTTAGGGTTAGGGCGGAGAACACGAAGGCCATTCACGGCGGCGGCGGAAACAGAGGTAGGAATCAAGTCAGTGAAGAATCGTTTTCTACGACGTCGCCTTTTCACTTGGGGTGGGGTGACTCCGGTGGGAGGTGGCAAGTCGGAGGATATTTTCATTTCGGATGGTTCTGGAAGGTCGTCAAGCTGAGAGTCTGAAACGGCAGCTTCGGATGTCGTTTGGGGAGGGGAAGAATTGGCATTGTGGAGGTTGTCTTGTCGGACAATTTCGTCGGAGTTAACGTTGTGGGATGTTTCCGGCGGATGTCCGGCGGATGTTTCCATTGAGGAATGGAGAAGTTGAGCAGAGGTTAAAATTAGGGTGTATAAAATAAATGGAAAAAACAATGAAACAAACAAATTAAATCGATAAATATTATGCACAAATACTAAAATAGAGAATTTTGATGTGTTCAATTTTGTCCTTTATTCAATTTCAACTTTGAAACAGAAGATTTGAAGTTAATAATTTGAGTTAATCTTTTTAATTTCACTTTTACTTAATACATTCATTAAGAAAAAACCTATTGATATAAGTATTATACAAAATTATCCCCTATTAAATGATATCTTGAAAAACAAGTATTTAATGCTGAGAGTAAAACATGGATAAAAATTATCGTCTTTTCTTGATAGTCAAAAGTGACCAGAAAAAATAAAAATTTATTTTTAGAATAAGTAACAAGTAAAAGTGAACCAGGGGAGTATTATATAGAGCAAGTTTCATAATAGCGAGTTAACATATAATAAGCCTCTTCAACTACAGTTTGTCTAATTATGTAATGTAGCTATAGTTTCAGTAGTTATGTCTTACTCTATTAGTATATCTCAGTGGAAATTTTATTTTTATACAAATTAAACTATTAACTTAATTAAAATGGAAAATAATCCTACAAATCACGATTATTGTATCTTATTAGACTTTCTTACCAAATAAGATTTCTAGCAGACGAAGAACACCATATTCACCAAGTTCATGAGATTGAAAAAGCTTGATTAATCTAAAAACACTCCTTTAATTTCTTCATTCGCTATACAACAATATTTATTTGTATATGGGTACAATTGATTGAAATATACAAACAAGTAAAAAAAAATAAAAAAATAAAAAATAATAATAAAAAAGAAATATATATATATATATATATAAATGTTGAAATTATACAAATTATAAAGAGAACGTATACTGGTAGATAATATACAAATATGAACCCTAAAATATCACATGTGAGTCAAAAACTATGTAAATATACAAATCAAAATGTATACAATTATATTATAATATATAGAAAAATCTTTTTAAAAAAATATACAAATATTAAATGCCAGCCATATAACTTATATAAATAAGATCCAAAAATATGTGGATACAAACAAATTTATAGAGTCATATACAACATAATCTCGAATTTATTGATATAAATACAAATTACAAAAAAAATAATATACAAATGATAAATGCTAGCCATATAACTAATACAAATAAGGTCTAATAAAAAAACAAAAATGCAACAATAAACGTGGATACAAATAAATCCATAGATTTATATACAACACAATCTCGAATTTATTGATACAAAACAATCACCAAAAAAAATACAAAATTAAGTTACACAAATACATCAAATTATTTATTCTCGTCTTGGTGCATTGACCCAAAAGCAACACCATCAGTTGTATTCGATTAATTGTTACTAGAAGTAATTTCTTTTAGAGATGGGGTTTGTTCAGCCGTGATTCATATATAACTACTGATTTAATTAGAAAATTGAAGATGAGATGAAAATTTATGAATGGATCAACAAAACTATAAACATATATATAAACAATTTTTTTTGAGAACCGTTAAAAGTTACTTGAAAATTAGGAAGTACAACTACGAGGGAGAAATGATACCTTTCAAAATTCAAATTTTAATATGATTGAGTGATTTTAGGGGGAAAATTTTTTTAATGAACGATAAGATGAGAGAGAGAGTGAGTGATTTATATAAACGGGAAGATCAGCAAAATATAAGACAGTTACGTTTTAATACAAATTACTTTGATAAGTCTCAACCGTTCGTAGCAATTCTCATTAAACAGTAATGGTGAATTATAATTAGATGAATCCATAGCTATATTAATTAATTCACTCGTAAATGTTTGCTTAGTGACATAATCTTTCCAATATTATTACACCTACTCACTTAGATGTAGGGGTCAGTATTAGCCTTACTACAATATTCCCCTAAACCATGGTTAAAACTCAATTTTATTACACTTATTCATGTATTGACCTAGGTATGACGATCAACCACATTATCACACTATATACGCGTTATATAAATGCCACATGGCATAAAGTTGCTCATGTGGAGGACTTGCACAGGAGAAAGATTTGTCCTTGTGGATGATTCTATAGAAATATAGAGATTTTCTATGAAATTTTATTGAATTGCATAGAAGGTCCCTAGAATATTCTAGGTATATGAGAAGTTCTAGAAAATGGACCTAAATGTAAATATGTAGGGATTTATGTAGAAATTATTATTTACATTTTAGCACCTAGATGAATAGTATAAATTGAGAGCGCCCATTTGTAAAATCACCAACCAAAAATCCATCAAAGTTCTCTACTCAATTCTTCCTAACAATCTTCTTTTGTTCTCTCTTCCATTCTCTTAGCAATTCCTAGAGTTGTAAGCCGACTTAACATAACAAGATCGTGAGTAAATGGTGCAAGAATGTGAGGAAATTGTCAAGTGCTATACGTGTGCTTAGTAGAAGACTAGGGACGTGACATAGGGTCAATATTTACCTTACTATAATCCCCTAAATCATGGTTATAACTCAGTTATTCTTTGTTCTATCTTTATCGGCTGACAGCAGTAATGTAGACAAAAATTTTCAGCCAACATTCTATCCTACACTTTCTTCCCTCACAAAATATGTATTTTATTCTATTGGCAGTAGGGGTGGACATTTGGTATTCGATTTGGGATTCTCAAATTTTGGGTTCAATAATTCGGTAATTGATAGTTAAAAGTAGATACCAAGTATCAAAATTTTAAATTTGGATTTGGTAACTCGATAATTGGTAAATTAAATTTTTATTTGGTATTTGGTAATACCGTATTGAAGTTGTAGTCGATTGTATCACAAAGTTTATACAATTTCTCCAATTATTTCTACTTTTAAATGTGAAGGCATGATATAATAGAAGACCAACAAATAAGAAGACATCAAGACAAGTAAATTGATACAACTAAAAGACATATATTTGATTGTTTATGTTTATTCTTTAACTTTCTCTTTGGATTTGCACTAATGAGTAATGGACATGTTGATATATGAACTTCATTAAGTAAATAATTTGGGAAATACGAAATATCAAATGGTACTAATGTCTAATACCAAATCTAAACCCGAATACCATAATACTTCCTTTGTCCAACAAATAACAATAGTTGTCCACAATACTAAAAATAGTTGTCCAACAATACTTGTCCAATTTAAAAAATCAAGAGAGAATTTACCTTGTGTGTTTATCTTACCCTTACTATTAAATACTATTTATCATTCAACACATTTCTCAAAGCATTAAATTTAATAAAATCAAAGAATAATATAGTAATATTATTACTATTATTTATTGTTTCTTAAGGGGTGTGCCAAGTCAATAATGGACAACTATTGTTGGACAGAGAAAGCATTAAAATTTTAATCCCAAATATCATACCGAATACCAAATTATCAAAAATTTCGATTCAATTCGATAATTCGATATTTTATGTCCAACCCTAGTTGGCAATAATCTCATGGTTCCCGGTTAAGTCTTCAAAATTATTTTCCTGGCAAGAAACACTTCTAGAGTCGGAAGGAAATCCCAGCAATACTTCCGTTAGTACTGATCTAGAGATCTAACTGAATTTTAACTATGGTCCTTACATCTTCGTGTAATAAAAATACAACTAAACGGGAGGGGAGCTGTAAAGCAAATGATTCATTATACCACCATTTCTTCAAATTATAATGCAATTTTCCTCACTGAAAAACTTGTTGAAATTCAGATATAACACACATTGTTTCAATTATTGAAAATTTTAGTTTGCATAATAATATCAAAATTAAACCAATTGTACTATCTTTGCCTCCCTTTTGGAGGGAAAAAGAAAGTCTTTCCTTCACCAGATTGGTGCGACCGGAAACCTACACACCACAAAATCCAATAAAAGCTCTACACAACCACACAATAATGGCACAAACGGTTCTTTCTTTCTTTTCTGCAGTGGAATGCAACATTACAGTGGAAATTCCAAACATGCATATGTTCTCAACAACTCTAAAGAAACAAAACCAAAAGGATTCATCATCACACTATTTGCCACAAAGCTCACCTGAAAACCAAACTTCGAGATAAATAAGATTTGTAAAGGCAATTAACCATACAGGGGATAAGAAGCTACTGCTTTTAATGAAATGTCCCACCATCCAGAGGTATGTACGTCTACGGAAAAACAAAACAGAGTTTCAGAAGTAGGGGCTGTAACGCATCGGCGCCCTAGCCCTTGGAATCTTTCTGCAGCATAAATTAATGAAGTCATGTCACAAATTTAATTATATACAGAAAGTGAGGGTAGCAAACACAAATTTGTTTATAACTACTGATACTTTCATAAATGGAATTAGATCAAATAGAGTTACCCATATCCAAAAGGAGGGAAAAAATAAGGAGCAGGCATGAATGGTGTCCGGCCTCGAAATCCCATATACGGGTTAGGGTGCCTAGCACGGTATGGCTTCATACCAGGAACATTAGTCCTCTTTGCTGATACCTACACAACATTCGCAATCACAGATGACAAAGGGTATGAAGACAGAAATGAAAGGTTTTATGTTCAAATGTATCGACCATATAAAAACAAAGTCAATTTAGGGACGAATTGGTTGACCTTAAGTTGGCGGCCATGAAGTTCAGATTCATTCAAAAGAAGAGCTTCTTGGACAGCTTCCGGTTCAACAAACTCAACGTAAGCATATCCTTTAGGTTGCCCAAACTTGTTAGTTCGGATTGTAACTCTATTTACTGTCCCACATGCCTGAAAATGCTGCTGCACTTCCTCTGGAGTGCATGAATAATCCACCTATAAAACAAGTTTAGCATCTCAAACTGTTGGCCCCAAATAAACACACAAGAGATAGTCTCAGACTGGACCCAAAGGTCAAGATAACAGTGAAAAAAACAAATGGAACAACCACCTGGCTGACATGCTTAGTAAATAAAACCAACGAAAATAGCAACCACACTATCAATCATTTAACAAAACAACTACAGACAGGATAGTTGTACATAATCTACTTTTTACTGCATAAATATGAATCTTTATCCACAATAGCTACCGAAAAAGCAACTATGACTGGATATTCCTTTCCTGTCCCTATTACAAAGAGCAGTTTCAATATAATTACACGTGCATCCCTGATCAGATGTTAACTTAGTAGGCGTTTGGACATGCAATTTCATCTTGTGATGTGAAATCATGAGATGAAATCAGGTTTGGAATAATGAAATGAAATTACATCCCAAATTCTCCAAAAAGCTTGATTTGAGAATTTCATATCATGATTTCACATTTTTCAAATAGACCAATTAACTCACAAGTTTATATTTTGTAAAAAAAAACACCATTTTATATCTACTGGTGAGAATACCAAAGGAATGACGAAATATTCACGGAATATGCATGATGATATAGTTACTAATGATATTGACCAACAAACGGCTCACGGTTACAATGTTGGTTCGTCTTCTCGATCATCTGATCAAGAAATGCATGATCAACGTGAGAAGATTGTCCATACCGTGTGGGACGATTATATTAAAGAGTAATATACTAAAATTCATGTTCAATTTTACTTTCTTATTGAACTAAAGTTTGATCAATAAATGTTGTACTTTTTTGAGAATAACTTTGTGATAGTGTATTATACTTTTGTTATGAACTTTTGCTTATCTAGTAAGATTGTATAAAGAATTGAAGCAATTCTAATAGTTTTCACAACTTATGGGTTTTTATGTTTACGAGCAAAAGATGCAACTTTAAAATCCAAATTGCATGTCCAAACAAAATATCAACTTCATCTCATATAATTTCATATCATAATTTCATCAAACATGGCCAAACGGGCCCTTAAACTTTTAAATATAAGTCAGATAACGACTCCAAGAGAGGGACATGGAGATCGATGAAGTTGGATGAAGATTGTGGGAAACCAAGGTTTGGATCACTGTATAAGCAAAAAAGCTGGTAATTTCTTCCCATCAGACTAAATTTGAATTAACCAGTGCCTATACGAGTGGGAAGATGTAACTACACAGTAAAATAGTTGAGGTCTCTACAAAGTACAAACTGATCCACACACCACTGCTGTTAAAATAATGACTTTCTCCCAATACTATTAATCAGGAGCATCACAATATTGAAAACCATCCAGCATCCCCTAGTTTTGGCTATTGGTAGGGTTAATGTCTTATTCAGTCTTTGTCTTGGAGGCATGTTTTACAATTCTGATGACATCCAGTTGTACTCACCCAAACATATGAAGCTCCCTAGTATATTGGTCAAGATTCACCACCAATAATTTAATCTACAAGTAAATTATGTCTTTTAAGGTAAACTTATTAGATTCAGTACTATATCAATTCACATAATATCTTGAATGATTGAGAAGAAGAAAGAGTTATTACACAATCGCTTGAAAAAATCTTTTTTTTTTGGTTCAACTAGTAGTAATTTCTATTGGGTTCCACATTATCTCTTTCCATACTGTCCCATCCTTATAACCAATATAATATCATAATACAAGCTCTAATTCATATTTAGTATATGGAAGTCCCAAGCCCAAACCACTGGGCCACCCCAAAGGGTTTGTAATTAGTACTTTTTGTACGGTATTTAGTTGTCATTATATATTGGAAACACCTAATAATCAACAATTTTTCCATTTAAAAGAAAAATAAACTACTTTTATCTAAATCCTTACATTGCTTATAGTAGAACAAAAAATTGGATGTGTTTTCTGCTGTGTATGATTCTTGTAAATGTAGTATGCTATATTCATCTGGTTTATTGTAATTGAGGTTGATATACAAAACGTTTAACACATTTTTTTCTTTCTAACGCATTTTGTACAGATGTTTCTTTTTCTCCCTTACCTATTTAAGAAAGTAAGTTTCTTTCTCTCTTTTTTTAAATAAAGTTGTGACTTGTTTATAATGGAAGTCAAAATAATTCAATCCTGATCAACTTAAAAGATGTTAGTTAACACTGTAATTAACAAATATAAAAACTAAAAAGATAATTAGTAAAAACATGTTAGAAACTGTTAAGAAATGGCTCCTGTACTATGTTGAAGTGTGGGACCAGCATCTAAATCCCACACTTCAACATGGTTTCAGAGCATGCGGAGGTCGTGGGTTTGACTCTCACTGTCACCTATTATCAAAAAGAATTACCATGTATTTAGCCCATGAAAAAGAATCAGATTTGCATGAGAAGAGGTGAGTAGAAGTCATAATTAAGTAAATAAAATGCTCTCTCAAACAATTTAAACTTTTAGATGAGATGGTCACACATTTCAACATTCTTCTTGTTTCATCTTTTCTTAGGACCATCCTTCTATAAGAAGATAGTTTATCCAAACACAAGAGCTGACTGCAACCTTTACAAACTAAACCAAAGTACACCTGTTGCAAAGCTACTTTCCGACACATCCACCAAAATCTCTCCTTGTAACCTTCACATGTCAGTTCATCCAATTCCTAATCTCCAGATTAGTTTAATATTTGTTAAGGTAGATTGTGACACCAATAGAAACATTAGTTCATGAATATGTAAAGATGAGAAAAGAAGTCGGACTAGAAACATGTTAATGCCCCAAGGTTTTGGTCTATGGGTAAGAGTGTAGCTTGTAATGTTGGGCTAGGTCACATCACGAGCTTGAATCAGTCGCACATAAAAGCCTTGTATTTAAGCAAAGAAGGATAAAGGGGAACAGATTCATTATCCACAAAGTTTTGAACCATACATCATTGGCTCTCGGGGATTTATCCATTAAAAAATGCTATCACATACCTTTTCTCTTGTGTCTAATCACATCTTGTTTACTTTACGTAGGTCTACCATTCCTTAGATTTGAAGAGTCTCCTCAACTGTGAGCTATTTTTCCTTGGAATTCTGCTTCTTCCCCCCACCCCCTTTCCTAGAATTCTGCTCCTTGTGAGCACTGGGTGCTAAATACATAATAATATAGCTTCACACATCCCCATAGGCATCAAAAAACCAGGTGTGTTCACTCTGTTCCTTTTTTATGATTCTATTTTTGATATCTTTTACCTACTTAAATTCTTCAATAGGCATAAACTACACATAGTTACACAGATCAAACCAAATACCAGTCAAGAAAAGCAAAATACATGGGCAAATTTTGGAAGATTGATTAAAAGAGGTATTTTTAAAAATGGTAAAAAGTACAAAAAAGGCAGTTCTCCAATTTTGAAGATATCATGAAAAGTGAGAGTAATGGACCCAATTTTGAATAATTGCTCTCCTACAATTCCATACACCACTATATTTAGGCCAGAAAACAAATAGTTGGATAAGCATCTATTTGTTTGCCGGGTTTGCAGCAGCAAGGATAAACTCCAAAGTATAATTTATCATTTGCAATAGAATTTTGTGCTTCAGGGGAAAACACAAAAGTTCAGCTATATAGAAAAGGTTAATATGAGATGATACTTAATGAAGGAATCATTAGTTTAAGGAAGGCAGAAGTCTCACATTTCCAACAAAGACAGATCGAGAATCCACTTCTTCCTTGTTTGCCTGGTTCGCAGCAGCAGCAGGGTCTGCCTTCAATTGAGGTGAAAAATTAAATAAAATGCAATAAATGGAGAAACAGAGATACGAGTTTACTTTAAGCTTTCTTCATAATTAGAAATAAATCAACTACGACCAAATGCGAAAAGAATTTAGAGACCATCATTGCACATCCCCATGAAATCCAAACAAAAACACTGTCTTTTGAAAATGTAGGTTAAAACTTCAATCTGTAAAGGAAGAGATAGTTATTCAAGTAATTTCAACTTATCATTAGGATCAAAGGTAATAAGAACCATGTAATAAGATCAAATTAGCTACTGGAAAAATGAAAATAGTCGCATAAATGATAAATCAAATTTCAGCACACACAAAAACAGAGGGAGACCTTGAACAGAGCCCATTTCTTTCTCGACCTTGGCCTGCATTTCACGGAGAGCAACCGCTTCGTCTTCCATCTCTTTCAACCTCTTCTTCATGTCATCCAATTCCTGCTTACGCACATTATTATTATTATTCACATAAATCATGAATTAGGGTTTGAGGAAACAAGAAAAAAACATATGAACTGAAGAATTAGAGAAAAAGGAAGGAATAAAAAGAGGAATAGAGAAGAACCACCACGGCGTCGTTTTCCCCCGCTGCCATCTCAACGTCGTCCTCCATCGCTGCTCCTCTCGCCTCTTTCTCAGCAGCGCCACATACAGCGACTTCTTTCCCAAAGCAAAATTTATTTGACAGATGGAAACTAAATAAAAATACCCAAATAACATGAAATTTTTATTATTATTTACCCAAATAAATTACTACCCATCAATTTTTTATTTGCTAAAACAAATATATTTATTGTGTTATAGTGAAGGTCTACTTTGTTTCTTTGGACAAAAATTAAAAAATTATAAGATGAAATCAGTTTTTCCCTGTAAATAAGGATTCTCTTTTATTGTAAAATACTAAAATTATCCTTCAAGAGAAATAAAAAATATTTTCTCTTTTTCCTATTCTTATTGTTTTATAGTTTCATAATACATTATCAGCACGGGACTTTACCATCTTGAGTTTGATTTTCAATTGCAGATGAAATTCACACGGGTACGACTAAGTATTTTACATGATAATATTTCCAATTGTCAAAATTCAATTTAATGATATTTGTTCAATTATTACCTTCTCTATTACTAATCTTCGATATAACTAAATATGATTAATCGCTATTTTTTTTTATCTACAACTTTTAATTCCTCAAAAACTTTTATAGCTAATCTCTTATACTTCTTAAAATTCTCACATGAACAAATAAAATTTATTTTCCAAATAAATCTATTTTGAAGAATGATGTCTTTTCAACTAATTTGTACCTTTTACTGTTGACCTATATTGCTTTAATCCGACAAAGCGATGACTCATCATCCTAATGAGGTTTTTGAGATGAGTTAGAGTTCTAGAATCGGAAAATTTTTATTAAAAAACAACTCTCTCCTTATATAGGCCTTGTGTATTAATAGAGATTAATCGTGATTATTGAATAGTTGATGATAAAATATAAAAACAAAAGTGTCATCTATGTAGTGACCTGGATACTCGATTGGTAGTTGTTGTTATAAGCAAATTCCGCCAAAGCCAAAAACTAACCCACTGCCCTCCGAAATCCAACACGCAGGCTCAAAGCATATCATTCAAAACCTGAATAGTCCACTCCGAATACCTATTAGTCTGCGGGTGAAATGTTATGCTAATATGAACCTGAATACCCAACTCCTTCTGGAATACTCTCTAGAATCTAAAAGTTAATTGAGAGCCTTTATCGGAGATAATAGACATCGGCACCCCATGAAGGCAAACCACTTCTCGAACAAAGATATGGGCTAACCTCTCGGCACTGAAGAAAGAATGGGCAGGTAAGAAATGAGCCGACTTGGTCAATCGATCTACGATGACCCAAATGCTATCAACACCTCGAGAAGTCTGTGGCAACAGTTGCTCCCAATTGCACACGCAAGTGTTCGTGGTCGCAGAAGTAATAACTGGATCTTTTAGAATCGGATTGTTGAACCCAAGGGACTTACAATCAATTTCTATCCAATTCTATCAAATCTATCAAGTAACACAAGTGAATCAGGAACTTGAGATTTTCTATACTACTATTGCAATAATTTGAAAAGTAAAAGTAACTATTACGGACAACTTCAATTTTCGGTGTTTTAAACAAGTAAGAGACAATTCCAGGGCTGCAACATACTTTGGGTTTCATGTATCGCTTCTCATACAATGAATTAACTAAGGTTATCAAATTACTGATTTACAAGATTGATTTTATGATCATGGTCTCTCGACCTCTAATCGCCTACTCCAATTAGCTGTCTAACTACATCGTTGAGCGAGGATAGGCAATCCCACTTGGAGAGCATTTATATGTCATCCTGTTTAGTAACCAAACTTGGTGTTTGTCCGCGCGTCACTCCTAAACATAAATCTAATCAAGTGATATGCAAGTTAGATCAAGCTCTTTGCATTCTTTGGTCTATCTATCTCTTCGTCTCTCGATTCCAAGACTAGACAAAATGTTTATTTCTATGGTGGTCAATCATGAAATACTAAAACAAGAATACAAAAATAATTTGAATGATAACCAATAATTAATTGAAAAGTTATTCGATGTTCAACAATAATCCGTAACTACAGCCCCAAAACAAAGGCTTTTAGCCACTCATGCTGTTCATAAACTCAAAAACAATAGTTTTCATGAAATTCAAACTTAAAGAAGAAGTAGAGAATTGAAACCTAAGATGAATTGTAATCTCTTGTTCTTGCACACCAAAAAGTAGTCGATCCCTTTCAAAAATAACCCCAGGGTCCTATATCTAGAGTTAAGGAAATAATTTCCCAATTCTAAACTAATTTGGACTCCTAATTTAACTCAAATTTGTCCGAAAAGTCGGCTCGGGCTGGGGCAATGCGCCAGTATTGCACCCGAAATTTCGTCTATGAATATTAGATGCTGGCGCACTGCATGCTAAAAGTGCTCTTTGAAGTTTTCAAACTGGCGCCCTGCACCCCCAATGCGCCAGGTAGGCTGGGGCACTACGCCAGGCCTTCCTGTGCGACAGCTTTGTCGTCCTTGTTTCCTTTGCTCTCATTATACGCACATGTCTCTTAGGAACTCTGCAAAATGGCTAATCATGTATATTAGTGTGCAATCATCGTAATAATCACTCAAACCATGACAATTAGAATAGAACATGTCCTCGAAACTAAGATAAAGGTGGGTACTTTGTAGTAATTTGGCATATAAATATGCCCAAGATCACCATCCCACTTTTAAACCTTTGTTCGTCCTCGAACAATTCTTAGACTATCAACCCATCATGACTACCTTTGGACTTAGCTACCCGCCTTTAAATCAACCAAACATATTTAATCATGCTTTTGTAATCCACCCTTTATGCAACAAAGTAACAATTTCGCTCACATGTTAGTTTACCAATCAATAACACATAGCCTCAATGAAAGACTCTTTCACAAATATTTCTGGGCCAATGTAGCCATACGAAACACCCCAACTATAATACATCTAAACATGTGTCATGAATGCCCTCACCAAGTTTTAGTATAGCCTTCCACTCTTACAAACATCATGATTGCACATTGTATTTCAAAACAGGGCCTATTTTTCAAAATTAACACTCACTCTCACAAATGAAGTTCCTACATATCCTAACATGCCATAAGCTTGCCTTTAGTGTACGTTAATTTTCACAAAGTATTCATCATGGAATCAAGAAGACTTGAATTTGGTTCTAATGTCGGCTTAAGGTATGGGAGGATGCATTTAAGATACAATTAGTGACTATTCCTCCCTAATGCACATGTTTTGTTTTTACGACATACTTCTTCACCCATTTCTCTTTTCCTTTGGTACCAACTCATGAATCTCCTTCCGCTCTTATTCACTTGGCCCTTTTATTTATTCAAGCACTTCTTTTTTTTTTCAAACAATATCATTTTTTTTCTCAACACAAGCTCTTTTACATTTGAAGATCACGGGCCATCTTTTTTTCACCTCATTTTTTGGAGTTCACCACACAACAAACATTTTCACCCTATTTCACTTCTACCATTATTTACATTTTGCTTCTTAACATAGTGCATTAAGGATCAAATTTTGGATCAAACAAAATTATGGTATCAATAAAAAGGGATTCGGCTCAATATGTGGTTTACTAAAAAAAAATAGAGGCTAAAAGGCTCAAAGGGGCTTAACTAAGGATCATTCGTTTGGAGGCACACAAAAGAGTGAGAATTGGCTATTCAAAGGAATGCCTCAATCATGTTCCATAATTTATACAAGTTACTTATTAAGCACACACGAGGCAGGTTCTAGATGTTATTCAATGAAAGAACTAAGCAATTACTCACCACACATGGCATCACGACATACATAAGGACATAATCAATTTAGCATGCTTATACAACTCACATTGCGGTGTTTCCACCCAATTAAGCCCAACTTTATTCATTTAGAGTCAGAACAAAGAGCCTATGTTTGTTTCAAGGTTACCACTTCATTTCAAGTTGCATATAAGTGTGACTACCCATGACGTCTGGCTAGCTTTTAAGACAAGGTTTTATAGCACCAAAGGGTCGGTTTCTCAATCTACTACTCCTAGTGACTAATTTTCCCTTAAGATAGTCGTCATCCATCCATCATTGGGAACTGTCACTTTTATGACGACTCAAAGAATTAAACGAAATACTAGTCCTAGTCGGTTTAATGAGACTATCCTCAGGAAAAGAATAAAAAACAAAAGCCAAAGAACCCACTTAAAAAATAAAAAGACTCAATAAAGCGATAAAATATATATGAGGGAGTTCGTCCCCCACCCTACATATAAAGATTTGCACTGTCCCCAGTGCACAATTTCAAACAGAGTAAAAGTGAAAGACAATTCCCTGTTGGCCTCTAGGCCTCGCGCGCTCAATTCGCAGTTGCCACATTCTTGGCAAAATCCATAGCCATTAAGGCCGTATCACCATCATCAGCACCTGAGTCATCATCTTCATCATTAGCATCATCCTCCGACTTATCCTCTTGAGAACCCTTCTCTTCATCCACAGTGGCATCATCAACATCGATGAGCTCTTGGAATGCCGGGCCCATACGACACATATACATCGCGCTATCCATCAAAGGGTAATGCTCAGCCAATATCGCCAATTCATCCTCAATCACCGAACGGCCACCAATCTGCAGTTGAAGCTCGGCCATCCCATACATTCGGCCCATCCAACTATCATCCCGTGCTTGCCTATCCGCAGTAGACAACCCTTGCCCATGGGACGCATCGTGCGCCTTAGTCTTAGTAACATCAACCACATGGCACACCAAATGAGGGACACGGGGTGGACATACATCATGAACCTCCTCCTCAATCTCCAATGCACGTAGGTACCTGGTGAGTAGGCTTCCGTAACAAAAGCGCCATCTCTTATTACTTCGAAATTTTAGCATATTTTGGCACAAAATAGCGCCCACATTCACTAGCAGCCCTTTCATAAAATGGTAGATAAGCACAACTCATTCCCTAGTCACTTGAGACGTGTGCTTACATGGCAACAAAGTACTTGACACAAATTTCAACCAAACCCGTGCTTCTTGGTTCAAGTGGGCATAATGAAGAGTTGAATGTCGCCCCGTATCCTTAGTCCTTTCCCACCTAGCAATAGAGTTAACCCCGCACAAAGTATGATGGATTTCATGATAAGGGGTTGCTCTAGCATGGTTTGCAACTCATAATGGTCACAGTTAGGGGACCCCAAAAATCATTTAAAGCTTCCACCGAAAATCCCACATGATTACCCCGAATAACACCCTGACTACGATTCAAATGGTATGTATTCCAATTAGCATAAAATTCATGCACAAGGCTCAAATTATACTCACCTTGATCAATAAAGATGTATTGGAGTCCCAAGGCATGAACTTTGGCATGAATTTGAAGAAATTTGGTTCGCAACCGCCCCTCATTGACATGCTCATCACCCAAGTATTTAACTTCTTGTTGACAATCATACCACTCCTCTCCATAGTTTATTACCGCTTTTTTTCCAAATTTTTGTGGCGGCAAGCCGATAGGTGCCCGACAAGAACTTCCGGCCGCAGACCCCTTGCGACTTCACTTGCTACCCGCACCCACCTCAACATTCTTGCCTTTAGGAGCCGTTTCAATATTAAATATGAAAGAAAAAGAAAGAAAATAAATAAATTTTGGGGGTGAGTAAGAGAGGGGTCGACTAGGCAGTGGGGTGGTTGGAGTTTGTGGGTTTTGATTTTCTTTAGAAATTAGTGGTTCTTGGTGGTTGGGGATGGAGGAAAAGTGTGTAGAAGAAGGTTTTGGTGAGGATTAATGGAGGAATTTGGGATTTGGGGAAGAGATTGAGTGAAGAAGAAGAAGAAGAAAATTGAAAAGTTGAGAGAATTTGAGGGGAGAATCGGGTAGAGAGAGAAAGATTTAGAGAAAGTGAGCTGAATTTGGTTAGGTGTAGGAATAAGGGTGGGGTTTCGGGTGGGGTCCATAAAAAATTATAAAAGAATTTCAGGCAAGGGGGGCGGGCGCGTTCGGGGGGCGCTGCCCTAAATAGGCCTCTGAAGTTTTTCACCTGGAGCGTTGCGCCTTAGCTGTGCATGATTGGCACCGTGGTGCATAGGCCTAGCACGATAGTGGGGCGGCGCGCCTGCCCAGCGTTTCTAAACTTTGAGCCTGGCGTGGCGCGCTTGGCCAGCGCCCAGCCCAGTTGTACATTTGTTTGGTCGTTTTGCTTGCTCCTATCCTCATTCTTTGCGTGGTATGCCATCTAACTCCTGCGCATCAACCAAACTATGTTAATGGTGGGTTGCCTCCTACCCAACGCCTTAGTTTTGGTTGTGGCACGACTCCTCTTTTTGTATTTTTCTCGTTTCTGATTCCTAACTATTACAAATGAATCAACTTGGAGTAAAATCCTACCAAACTAAAAAGTTTCAACTAATTCCTAAGAAAACTCAAACTAAACAAAAAATAAAAATCAAATTTAAACAAAAACTAACTAAAAATTACATATTTTCACGGGTTGCCTCCCGTGGAACGCCTGATTTAACATCGCAGCTCAACTCAGATTGGATCATTCATCATTGAGCTCAAGAGCTTCTCGATCTCGATTCGTATCCTTACCAAAGTAGTGTTTAACCTTTTGCCTATTCACCAAGAACGACAGGGCATTTTTGTCTTTAAGCTCTACCGCACCGTGTTGAGTCATCCTTACCACTTCGAAGGGCCCACTCCATTTAGACCTTAGTTTTTCAGAGAATAATCTAAGTCTAGAGTTAAAGAGTTGTACCTTTTGGCCTGAAGTGAAAGTGCGAGGGATTATGTGCTTGTCATGACATCTCTTAGTCTTCTCTTTGTATATCATTGCATTTTCATAAGCGTGGAACCTAAACTCCTCAAGTTCGTGAAATTGACCAATTCTTTTCCTACCGGCTAGCTCAGGGTCAAGATTCAACTTCTTTATCGCCCAATACGCTTGGTGTTCTAACTCTGCCGGAAGATGACATGCTTTTCTGAACACCATGTGATAGGGCGAAGTCCCTATTGGTATTTGTATGCAGTCCTATACGTCCACAATGCATAATCAAGCTTCTCAAACCAATCTTTTCGCTGTGCATTCACCATTTTCTGTAGTATGATTCACTTCACAATTCGATACTTCGACTTGACCACTAGTTTGGGGGTAATAAGCAGTAGCTACCTTGTGCCGTATACCATACTTAGCAAGATGATTTTTCACTAGATGGTTAATGAAGTGCTTACCTCTATCGCTTATTATAGCCCTTGGAGTACCAAAACACATGAAAATGTGTTTCTTGGTGAATTTAATCACCACTCTTGAGTCATTCGTAGGAAGAGCTACGGCCTCAACCCATTTGGACACATAATCCACCGCCACAAGAATATATTGGTTTCCACTCGATGGTGGGAAAGGGCCCATGAAGTCAATACTCCACACATCAAAGATTTCCACCTCAAGAATATTGTTTAGTGGCATCTCATGTCTTCTCGATATAGTACCCATCCTTTGGCATTGGTCACATCCTTTTACTTAGGTCATAGAATTTTTTAAAAAGAGAAGGCCAAAAGAATCTAGGTTGCAATACCTTGTGAGATGTGCGCTCTCCTCCGTGGTGTCCTCCATGAGGACTCACATGACAACTCTCGAGCACTTGCATGACCTCATTCTCCGGAATGCATCTTCTCATCACTTGATCCACTCCTTGTTTAAACAAGAATGGTTCATCCCAGATATAGAATTTAGCATCATGCATCAGCTTCTTTCTTTGTTGGGTTGTTGCGCCCGGTGGGAACACCCCACTCACCAATAAATTCATGATATTGGCATACCACGACACTTGAAAGATGTCCAAGGCCATCAACTGCTCATCCAAAAACTCTTCACGTATTTTTTCCCCTTCATGCACATGAGAAAAGTCTTCCAACCTTGACAAATGATTAGCTATTTGATTTTCAGTACCCTTCCGATCTTTGATCTCAAGGTCAAACTCTTGGAGAAGCAATATCCACAGAATTAGCCTATGCTTGACATCCTTTCTATTGAATAGGTACCTAATAGCTGCATGGTCAGTATAAACAATAACCTTTGTACCTACCAAATATGATATGAACTTGTCGAAGGCGAATACTAGAGTCATCATCTCCTTCTCAGTCACTTTGTAATTAGCTTGAGCAGCATAAAGGGTTTTGCTTTCATAATAAATCGAATGGAACACTTTGTCTTTTCTTTGTCCCAAAATTGCACCCACTGCCATATCGCTTGCATCACACATGAGTTCAAAAGGTAACTTCCAATTAGGAGCAATCAAGATAGGAGCTTCAATTAAGTTCTGCTTCAGCACTTCAAAAGCCTTTAAACAAATCTCATCGAACTCGAATTTCACCTCCTTCTCCAAGAGACTGTACATTGGTCTAGCAGTTTTGGAGAAATTTTTGATGAATCTCTGGTAAAAACCTTTTTGCCCAAGAAAACTTCTTACCCCTTTGATTTTAATCAAAGGGGGCAATTTTTCAATAATCTCTACCTTGGCTTTATCAACCTCGAACCCTTGTTTTGACACTTTGTGACCCAAAACTATGCCTTCTCGAACCAGGAAGTGACATTTCTCCCAATTAAGTACTAAGTTGGTATCTTCACAACAAGCGAGTACTTTATTAAGGTTTCGAAGACATATCTCAAACAACTTCCCAAAGATAGAAAAATCATCCATAAAGACCTCCACATAGTTCTCAACCATATCATAGAAAAAAGCCCTCATGCACCACTAGAATGTGGCAGGAACATTGCAAAGCCCAAATGGCATGCGCTTGAACGAATACGTGCCATAGGGACAAGTAAAAGTGGTTTTTTCTTGATTCACAGGTGCGATCAGGATCTGATTATATCTGGAATACCCATCTAAAAAGCAATAGTACTCCTGCTATGCTAAGCGGTCAAGCATTTGATCAATGAAAGGGGCATGATAGTGATCCTTCCTTGTGGCATCATTTAATTTCTAATAGTCCATGTAAATCCTCAATCCGGTGACAGTTTTTGTGGGAATTAACTCATTCTTTTCATTCTTCACCATTGTCATGCCCCCTTTCTTTGGTACACACTGCACAGGACTCACCCATTTACTATCGGAGATAGGGTACACAATTCCCGCATCTAACCACTTGATCACTTCTTTTCTCACCACTTCCTTCATCAATGGATTTAGCCAACGTTGGTATTGTGCACTCGGCTTGTGGTCTTCCTCCATATAGATTTTATGCATACACAACACCGGACTAATCCCATGAATATCATCCATCTGCCACCCAATAGCTTTCTTCTTTCGCTTCAAAATCATCAATGCCGCATCAACCTGTGCTTCAGATAGTTTTGCAGAAACTATCACAGGTAAAGTGTCATTGTTTCCCAAATACGCATACCTTAGGTGAGTTGGCAGAGATTTCAACTCTAACTTGGGAGTCTCTTCAATTGAGGGTTTGGGCGGAGGGTCCAAGACTCGCTCTAGTAGTTCTACGCCTCTTTGCGTCCTAACTAGTGCCACATTAAGACAAACGACCATCTCTTGAGCTTTTATATCTCCATCTATGTCATGTCCCACCAATACTCTTTCCAAGGGATCATTAGAAGTAATACAATGTGATTCTACGGCTAAATCCATGACCGTAATAGCATACAACTCTTCATAGATAGAAGGTAATTTCAAGGCGTGATAGACATCAAATACCTCCACCTTATCATGAGCTCTCATAGTCAACTGCCCAGCTGCTACATCAATCAATGCGTGCCCTGTGGCCAAGAATGGTGGTCCCAAAATAAATGGAACTTCAAGATCGAGCTCAAAATTTAGGACCACAAAGTCCACAAAAAAGATCAGCGACCCCACTTGTACCAACACATCTTCTACTACTCCTTTCGGCCTCGCCACAGATCGATTAACAAGTTCGAGGATGATCGTGGTTGATTTTGGACTACCTAATCCAAGTTTCTTGTACAAGGATGCCGGCATGAGGTTTATACTAGCCCCCAAATCACACAACCCCCGGGCATGAACACTTTGACCAATGGTGATTTGTACCGTGAAGCTACCTGGATCCTTCAACTTTTTAGATAGTCTATTCTGAATTATGGAACTGCACTCTTCGGTGAGTGCCACTGTTTCTTAATCAGTCAATCTCCTCTTGTTCGCCACTATCTCTTTCGCGTACTTGGCATATTTAGGAATTCCCTGCAAGACATCAACCAAAGGTAGATTAATGTGAACTTATTTGAGAAGAGAGAGAAACTTACCGAAGCAATTATCCTCATTCTGCTTTTTCAAATTTTGTGGAAAAGGAGAAGGTGGGTTTACTTGAGGAACAACCCTCTCAACATTCAAATTTTGTACCACCTCTTCTGATTTCTTCTCTCCACTACTATTTCAGGACTTTTCTTCTTTGGGGTTAACTCCTCTAGTTGTAACCCACTCCTTGTACTCACCGCATTCAATTGTTTTGGATTAGGATCCATGTCACCTGAAAGACCTCCTTGTGGATGCAAATTTATTGCATTAGCCAATTGTTCAAACTGCCTTTCCAGATTTTTCAGTGACAATTGGGTGCTTCTTAACTCTTCTCCCATCTTATCCACCTTTGTATTTATCTCTGTGCTCAGCTTTTGAAACAACTCCTCATTAGTCATACCACCTTGCTTCGTACCTTGATTATTACCTTAGCTATGATGTTGATACTGCGTCCCGGTCCCTTGTGATCGGTATTGGTTTTGCCATTGCGCCTGGTTTTGATGCTGATTTTGATTTCCACCTTATGAGAAGTTAGGGTGATTTCTCCAACTTGAGTTATATGTATTACAGTAGTTCTGCATGCCTCCACCTCTTTGTGCATTAACCAAATAGTTTACAGAGTCTGGATTTGATCCACAATATTCAGCCACATGGTCTCCACTACCGCAAACCTCATACCATCCTTGAGGTTGGTGTACCACATTTACCTGTGCTTGTTGCGGTCCGATTGATAGCTACTTGAACTGCATGGTAATGTGATTCGCTAAAGCATCCAATTTCGCATTTAATGCAGTTGCTTGATCCACTTCTAACATTCCTGCAGACTTTTGCACTGTATTCCTTTGCGTATCGCCATTCCAGTTCGAGTTGCCTTCTGATAGTTTGTCTAAGAGTCCAGCTAGTTCATCATATGTCTTCTCTAATGCTTGCCCACCTGCTGCTGTATTCAGTAGTACCCTTGCATTATATTCAAGACCTTCAATGGAGGTGTGGGCGAGTACTTTGTTTGCCTGATAATGATGCGGGCAAGAGAGCAACATCTATTTAAATCGATCCCAGGCTTGGTACATGTTCTCCCCGCTTTTCTACTTGAAACTCAAGATCGCACTCCTTAACCTTGTGGTTCTTGCTGATGGGAAGAATCAGTTAAGGAACTTCTTCACTAGATATTCCCATGTGGTGATGGAATTGGGTGGCTCAGAATCCAACCACCGCCTTGCTTCTCCCAATAATGAGAATGGGAAGAGAGTTAATCGCACATAATCTGTTGATACCCCATGCGGAATATATGTGTCACTTATTTCCAGAAAATTTCTTATGTGCACTTGGGGATCTTCATGAGACAGACCAGTGAATTGCCCAGTCGAATGAATGAGTTGCACCATGGCTTGTTTCCAACCACCGCCTTACTTCTCCCAATAATGAGAATGGGAAGAGAGTTAATCGCACATAATCTGTTGATACACATGCGGAATATATGTGTCACTTATTTCCAGAAAATTTCTTATGTGCACTTGGGGATCTTCATGAGACAGACCAGTGAATTGCCCAGTCGAATGAATGAGTTGCACCATGGCTTGTTTCAACTCAAATCTACCACCTGGTGGTGGTTTACGAATACTCGATGTAACGTTGGTGGTGAGTGGGACTGCCATATCACGGACTGGCCTTGCAGCTATCACTGCCAGTACCTCCACCTGTTCTTCTTCCCTATATTCCTCGCGATTGTCAGCCAAATTTCTCTCGCGATTGTCAGCTAGGTTTTTTTCCCGATTTCCCGGGAGACCTAGTCCTAATTCCTGCTATTGTTTGAGATTCGCTAGCTTTCTTCGTAGTCGAAGAGCTCTTTAAGGTTCGTCGTCTGGTTTAACAAGATCTTCTTTTCGAGACAGACTTTAGAACCAAGTGCTTGCAATACAGAATAGCTAAGATCAAGTTATTAACACTTGAACAATCAAATAGTAGACTTAAGAGAACTAAATATAAATTAATTCTACAGTCCTCAGTAGCGATGCCAAAAACTTATTGCTCCCAATTGTACACACAAGTGTACGTGGTCGTAGAAGTAATAACTAACTCTTTTAGAATCGGGTTGTCGAACCCAAGGGACTTACAATCAATTTGTATCCAATTCTATCAAATCTATCAAGTAACACAAGTGAATCAGGAACTTGAGATTTTCTATACTACTACTGCAATAATTTGAAAAGTAAAGGTAACTAATACGGACAACTTCAATTTTTGGTGTTTTAAACAAGTAAGAGACAATTCCAGGGATGCAACATGCGTTGGGTTTCATGTATCGCATCTCATGCAATGAATTAACTAAGGTTATCAAATTACTCATTTACAAGGTTGATTTTATTATCATGGTCTCTCGACCTCTCATCGCCTACTCTAATTGGTTGTCTAACTACATCATTGAGCAGAGATAGACAGTCCCAATTGGCGAGCATTTATATTTCATCCTATTTAGTAACTAAGCTTGGTGTTCATCCGAGCATCACTCCTAAACACAAATCTAATCAAGTGATATGCAAGTTAGATCAAACTCTTTGCATTCTTTGGTCTATCTATCTCTTCGTCTCCCGATTCCAAGACTATACAAGATGTTTATTTCTATGGTAGCCAATCATGAAATACTAAAACATGAATACAAAAGTAATTTGAATGATAACCAATAATTAATTCAAAAGCAATTCGATGTTCAATAATAATTCGTAGCTACAACCCTAGAACAAATGCTTTTAGCCACTCATTATGTTCATAAACTCAAAAACAATAGTTTTCATGAAATTCAAACTTAAAGAAGAAGAAGAGAATTGAAACCTAAGATAAATTGTAATCACTTGTTCTTGTACACAAAAAAGTAGTCGACCCTCTTCAAAAATAATCCTAGGGTCCTATATATAGAGTTAAGGAACTAATTTCCCAATTCTAAACTAATTTGGACTCTAATTTAACTCAAATTTTTCCAGAAAGTCGGCCCAGGGCTGGGGCAATGAGCCAATATTGCGCCCAACATTTGTTCTCTGAATATTAGGGGCTGGCGCACTGCGCCTGCAATGCCCAAGAGTGCTCTCTGAAGCTTTTAAGCTAGCGCCCTGCTCCCCTTATGCGCCAGGCAGGCTGGGGCACTACACCAAGCCTTCGTGTGCTGCAACTTTGTCGTCCTTATTTCCTTTGCTCTCATTATACGCACATGTCTCTTATGAACCCTGCAAAATGGCTAATCATGTATATTAGTGTCCAGTCATTATAATAATCATTTAAACCATGATAATTAGAATAGAACATGTCCTCAAAGCTAAGATAAAGGTGGGTACTTTGTAGTAATTTGGCATATAAATATGCCCAAGATCAGCAACCCCATAATGAAGTCCATAGTGATCCATTCCCACTTCCACTCAAGAATGGGTAATCTCTGAAACTCGCCACCAGGCTTTAGGTGCTCGACCTTCACTTGCTGGCAACACAGACAATGAGCTACATGGTTTGCTATATCCCTCTTCATACGCTCCACTAGAAATGTTACCTTAGACATCTATACATCTTAGCAGTGCCTAGGTGAATTTAATACCTAGAGATGTGAGCCTCCTGAAGTACCATCTGAATAAAATTCCCAACTCTAGGAATACAAATATGGCCTCAAAATCTCAAAACACCCTTAGAGTCTAAGGTCGCCTCGCCAGCATCATCTCTTAGAACTTGATCACGAATTGCCACCAAATCCACACCCTCGAATTACTGGCCACGAATTTGCTCCAATTGAGTGAAGCGAGCCTCAACAAAAGCTAGAACTCGATCGGGGTTAGAGATATTAAGCTGAACCAAACCTGTTGGCTAAGGACTGGATGTACACAGCCAAAGGTCTCTCAGAAAATTAAAGGAAGGCTAGTCTCCCCATATTCACTGCCTTTTGGCTCAAGGCATCCGTCACTACATTTGCATTGTTCGGATGATACAAAATGGAGAGGTCATAGTCCTTTAGGAGCTCCATCCATCGATGTTGCCTCGAATTGAGGTCTTTTTGGCTCAAAATATACTGAAGACTCATGTGATCCGTTAAGATCTCATAATGAACTCCGTATAAGTAGTGCCTCCAAATCTTAATCGCAAAAACTACCACCGCCAACTCCAAATCATGAATGAGATAGTTGCGCTCATGCACCTAAATATATCTCGATGCATATACATTAACACGACTTCGTTGCATCAAAACACAACCCAAACCAACGTTGGATACGTCACAATACCTCACTTTCAACTGGAAAAAAGTTAGAATACGAGCGGGATAATCAACTCCTTGAGCTTCAAAAAACTCGCTTGACACTCATCGGACTGCTCGAAGGGAATATCCAATCTAGTCAACCTAGTCAATGGCACTGTTATAGAGGAGAAACCCTTAATGAACCATCTGTAGCAGCCTGTGAACCTAATGAAACACTAAATCTCTATCACCGAGGTGGGCCTAGCCCAATTACGCACTGCCTCAATCTTCATTGGGTCTCCACAATAATCCCTTTCTTGGACACCACGTGCCCCAAGAATGCCACAGACTCAAGCAGAAACTTGAACTTTGAGAACTTGGCATAAAGCTGCTAATGTCTCAAAGTCTAGAGCACAATCCCCAAATGTTACTCGTGCTTTGCCCTACTCCGCGAGTATACAAGAATATCGTCAATGAACACAATGATGAATGAGTCTATAAAAGGCATGAACACACGCGTCATCAATTCTATGAACGTCGTTGGGGCATCGTTTAACTCAAAAGACAACACTAGGAACTCATTATAGTCGTAATGAGCCCTGAAGGGTGTCTAAGGGGTATCCTACACCCTAATACTAGTATGATGGTAACCAAATCTCAAATTAATCTTAGAAAACACAGCGGTATACGATGCATAGGGTGCTTATACTTCACTATCATCCTATTGAGCTACTTGTAATCAATACACATCCACATAGACCCATCCTTCTTCTTCACGAATAGGATAGGAGGACCCCAAGGTGAAACAATCATTCTAATAAAGCCCTTACTCAAAATATCATGAAGTTAAATATTGATCTCTGTAAGCTCAACAGGTGCCATATGGTAGGGTGGAATAGAATTGGGATGAGTGTCTGGATCAAGGTAAATAGAAAAGTCAACATCACGCTCAGAAAGAAGGCCAGGTAGGTCGATAGGAAACACATCTGTGAACTCTCACACAATAGGAGCCGAATTAATTGTAGGGCCTTCCCTAATAACATAACAAACAAATGCCAAATAGGCCAAACACCCTATGGATACTAACCTTTGAGCCCTAACATAAGAAATGATCATGGCTGGTGTGTGACTACCAGAGCCCTGCCACACAACCGAGGGAATACTAGGTATAGCCAAGGTAATGGTCTTGGAAAAATAATATATGACCACACGATAAGGGGATAACCAGTCCATGCCTAGCATAACATCAAAGTCAACTATATCAAGAAAAAACAAGGTCATGTCACGTGTCACACTCCTGAACCGTCACCACACAGGCTCTACAGACCTAATCCACTATCAAAGAATCACTCACACGAGTCAATACACACAATAGCACTTACAAAGGCTTAGAATGGAACTCAAACCGAAGAGTGAAATAAATAAATACATATGAATAAGTAGAGCCTGGATCAATTAAAAGAAAAGGACAGTTGGTGACAAACTGATATCGTACTTGCAATCACTGAATATGAAGCCTCAGGCTCTGTCCTGATATGAACTGCATAAAAATGCCCACGTCCACTCTTGAACTAGGCTCTAGCTCTACCACCTACTCTTCCTACCTAAGCACCTTCTCGATCACCCGAGGGACCACCTCTATGACTCTGAGCACTACCTCTACTCAGAGGCGCCACAACCCTGCCTGTTGAAATCTCTAACATATTGTCTAACCTCACCACAGTCAAATCAATCTCGATCTCACCATGTCTGGAAGGAAGACTATCTGATCCACCCTTTCCTCCACGGCTCGAAGTTTGGAGAAAGGCCTGAATTGGTTAGTTGAATGGCCCTTGGGGCTAATAAGCATGTCGACCTTTGCTTGAAAATTCCCTATCATGGTACTGAGACCCACTGTAGCTGCTCTGAAAGCAAGCTCTCTTATCGCTTCCCACACAGGCCTCACAATGGAGCTCCTCCTTAGTTCGAGAATGGTCAACTACATCCAAAAATGATCTACTCGCTGATGCCAAGGACTCTGTAGAAATCCAGAGCAGGAATCTCAAACCTTAGACAAAATATTGAAATCTCTCCTTGGAACACCTTGAAATATTTTAAGCTAAGACCCAAATCGTTCTTCATTTGCATATAAGGTCGTATCGGGTGATTCTTAAGTTGTGCTTAGGTGTTAAGGTCAATTCCTTAGTGTGAGAATAGATTTAGAGATGAATTAAGGTCACAAGAATGTCCTAGCACAAATTTGAGTTGAAAGCTTCCTTACCAATTGGATTTTGATATAAAATTCTACTTAGGTCAACTACAAATGATCATATCTCTCAGCGTATAAAGAATTAGGTGCCCTATGACCTATCAAATTGAAGGTTTATGAGTCTTCTTTCCAACACCACCAGGGTTGTGTCATTTAGAGTTTGGAGTAAAATGCTATGACCATATTACCAGAGACTACCACATCAGAGTTTTCAAAGTTAGTAACGACGGACCTAATCTATGGGTCGTAAATTGAAGTATGACCCATACTGTTCACTCGTGGGAAAAAGTTTTGAAAGTCAATTTTTGGGTCCAATTCTTACGGACCTAATTATGGGTCATAGAAACATCTACGGACTGTAGTTTGGGCCCGTATGTTGAACTTCTGAGATTTTAAATTTCAGTCTGACTTCCACGGATGGGATCTATGGCCCGTAGGTCAAACCACTAACCATAGATGGCCTCGTAGAAGGTTTTTGACAGCTTTTTAAGTGGAGTTTCTTTTGTATATTCTCACATTTTCTAAGCCTAAGCCATGACGTTTTAACTTCTATTAAGAAAATATATTTCATCAAGTACTCAATTTTCTTTTATTTCTACGCTCGCAATTCCCCAACTAAAAAAGAAACAGCAAAAAAAGACAAAATCTATGGTTCCAAGGCTTCCAAGCAAGTTCTTTGTCAAGAACCTTGTTCTTCCAGGTACGTAAGACTATTCATAGTGATAGACTAAGTTCGTCCTCACTCCCTACATCTAAATTCATTCAGTAAAGAGATAAATTTAGGGTTCTACCCATAGTTCCATGAATTCTGAATTCGATTTGTGTTTCTTATTCTGAGTTCTAATTTTATAACTATTGAGACTATGATATTTTATGTGTTTCAATTCTGGAGTCATGTTGTTCATGCTTATATTATCACATGAACCCTAGTTGATGAGATTTTGTTAAAGCTTTTGTGTTATTATTTTTCATGCATTGATTTTGGGACTTCAAGCAAGTCCAAGTATACTTTTAAAAGCATCATTTGAGAAGAGTTTTAAGGAAACATAAATGGTCTCAAATGTATTATTTTGCATTAAAAAAGAAAGTACAATTTCAAGAAAAGCATAAATAGTTTTCAGAAGAATTTCAGTCAGTTAAAGTAAAGATCAGATATCCCTTAAAGAAGGTCTTTTGAGTATTAACTCAACCCAGTGAGTATTACTTAATGAATATCATTTCATATATTTTAGGAGTAGTATTGAGCACCGATTTAGGTAAGAGTTCAGATAACTCAAATCACATGACCTACGCCACAAGCGTTGATAGGATCGTATCGAAATAGGAATGACTCCTCACCTATCGCAAGAAGGCTTTTTAGATGGATCCATAAGTTTAGTTGTGTTCTATACTCTGGCAAAGTATAGGGCGGATCTGGCAACATGGATAAGACGTTGTATCATCGCGAGGATCATAGTGATGGTTGTCGGTTAGAGAAACTCCCCAAGAAAGTAAAGTATATTATTTTAGTATTTACTATCATTGCATACCTATTTGTAAAGTTTTTAATGATTTCAGTTCATATTTATGATTTACTTCAGATGAGTTATTTCAGTCTTTCATTCAGTTCAGTTACTTGTTTCACTCAGCTTTATTACATACCGTATATTTCATGTACTGACATCATTTGGCACTACATTGTTTTATGATACAATTTCATTTACTCACGTTAGCAGACGTTTAGTAAGATCTCTTTTCATCAGCAGTCGGTGCGACCTCTTCACTTCCGGAGGGCTCCAATTTAGTCAGTTCAATTTATTTGATTTTTTTTCCAGTCGTTTTTAGTTGAATAGTCAGGTAGCCGTGGGTTTTGTCCCGACACCTAACTTCAATCAATAGAATCTTCATAGATAGACAAAGTTAGTGAGTCAATTCAGTCTTGAGTATTCAGGAGTTTTAAATAGTTTTATTATTATTAACATTATTTATATTTAGATTTATTTCAGATTTTTGTATGAGATATCTTTAATTGATTTTAAATGTTTATTTTATAAAGCTTTTGCATATATGTATAGTTTTGCGCTCAATAGTTAGCCAGCCCAATGATTCACTTGGGACCAACAATGGTTATGAATGCCAGTCACATTTAAGGTGTAGGCTTAGGATATGATAAACTTGGTATCAGAGCCAGAGTTCAAGTATCCTAGGGTATTTATAAAGTCGTGTCTAGTAGAGTCTTGCTTATGGGTGTGTTGTACACCACACTTATAATCAAGAGGCTACATGGCATTTAGGAGATGTTTCTCATTCTTTCATACTCTAAATCGTGCAACAGAACTGTGCCATAAGAAACTTATTCAAACTTGTGCTTTTCTCAAATATGTTCGACTACCCCTCATACTCAAGGTGGTTGAAATAGCAAAGCCCAAATTCTTATCAATGAGTTATTCTCAGATAAAGTCTTCATAAAGTAAAGAGACTACAGAAGGGCTTGAGAGAAGCCCATTAGCGTGCTTAAGTGTATTGATTCGAAAGAATGCACCCTTATTCGTATGAATCGTGCGTTCGAGCTAACAACAACGATGTGCTCTCAGATTCTCTTCTCTAAACCTTATTTAAGGTGATACCCTTTAAGAGGGAAGTATGTTTTAGAGCGCTTGGATAGTATTGTCACCCGAAAGATAGTTTGAGTTGCGATGTTATGAGCCAGTAATAGTAGAAGTGCTCAGAGTTAGAAGTATGCATTTAGTAGTGTTGTAACCTAAGGAATGAGAATAGTTATTGAGTAAAGTATGTAGTTGTAGTTATGTACCCAATAAGTCATTAATGAGGTGATTTCCCCTTATGTGTTGGCTGAGTAGTAATAATTTTGTGTAAATTTCATGATAAAAGGTAGATGAATAGTTACAGGTTTTGATGAGTTAAAGTATACTATAACCAAAAAGGAGTTTATGCTGATGTGTCATTGTGTTAGTGAAGATCAAATATAAGTGTTGAATAGAAGGGCGGAGTAGTCATGAGGTGATAGATCTAAGCTAAGCTTATGATTTTGAAGGGAGAGCCCCATGATATTCATAGGGCTATTGAACTAATTAGGCAATGGTGTATAGTGAATGGGTAAATAGTACTTAAGTTGTGAAAGGGAAGGTGAGGATAATCTCTAAATAGGTAGACTGAAGATAAAGATTGACTACTTGTCATGAGGTCATAATGTGCGAGTGTTTCTTAATTTTATCTAGTAGTCATAAGTTAGTATAGTAAGTGAGAAATTATATTGATGTCCGTATTTAGTAATAGACACTACGCTTGAATTTAAGATGAGTGTCGTGATAAAAAGGATGGCTATATGAGGGTGATGATGTTAGTTTTAAGATCTGCTCTAGTTGGTTTGACGTAAAATAGGTGAGGAATTAAGGTGTTACTTTGCAATAAATATGAGTGGTACAAGTGTGGTATTATGACCCTTAGATGAGAGCAATGAAGAGTGACTAAGTCATTAGAATAACAAGGGCATTAAGAGGTGTACCCGAGATCATATGTAGTCAGACGAGGTTCTAATTAAGTTTATGATTTTTCATGTGCGCCTAAATAGTATATTTGAGCTGTCAATATGGAGTAGACTGATGTAAGCATTATTTATTACCCTTAAGAGTGTGGTCGAATGGATTATATATAACCAATGATGAGCCTCTTAAATATAGTTTAAGTTTTCTCCAGTTAAGTAGATATGAACTTAGAAAGACGGTGTTAGTGGGCCAAGAAGGAGAAGTCAGACTATTAAGAGTTAGATTAAGAGGCTTTATAAGCCAACGCGGGTAACGAATATAGAAAGACTTCTATAGAAACTGGAAGAAGTTAAGAGAAGCATCTAAAAAAGAAGCCTTAGAAGAAATCTTTGTACATGCACATGGAGAGTCCAGTAGCCATGAGATTAACATTTCCCGAGTATTTGAGTAACTAGTTTAAAGAATATGGAATAAGGTCCATAGTCTTAGAGTGTCAGCTTCAGACCTAAGGGGGAGATGATAAGGTGAGTAACCAAGTCAAGTGTTAAGAATCAGACTTATATTCAAAAAATTCTCAACTCCATTACTATATGTTATTATTTACCTCGATTATTGAAGTATTTTACTGCAGTTTTTGTTTTGTTGCTATTTTTTTTGTTATTATCTAATGTTTTTTGTGTTTTTTTTTATTTCTTCAAGATTCATTTGAATTTTTTTTCTGATTCGAGAATCTATTATAAATAACCTCTTTATCACTAAGATTTGTTTACACTCTATCCTTCTCAACCCCCACTTTTTGTGAGCGGGTATATTATTGTTGTTGTTATTATTTGTCAGATGTAAAAACTTCTAATATTTAGTTACTTAAAACTTGCTTTTTAATTCTTTCCTTATTTGAACTATATTAAAAATCCTAACATTTAGTACCTCAAATAAAAGATAATAATTACAAAAAATTTGATTTGAATAAAAATTAGGTGTAGTACTAGATAAACATATTATATTTATTTTTTAATATTTGGTCTAAAGTGTTAAAAAAAATAACATATTCGATCTACCATATTTATCTATATCATTTAGATGCATATATATTTATTTTAACGTCAATTACTACTTTTTATTAATTTTATTATTTTATATATAATTATATAGATTGACATGACACACATGCAAAGCACGTACACTAAATTAGTACTATATTAAAAGCATAAAGGTCCTTAAAAATGTTGATTAAATTTTTTGTCCTTCATTAAAAGATTAGATAAAATGTATTTTCATAATTTTGTTAAATTATTATTTAATTATTGAGTAAGGATGAAATTTCTAATAACAAAAAAGAAAAACAAGTAGGTTAGTTGAGATAGAAGTCTAAAGTCTCCTAAAATTAGAAAATTATTTCTGGCAACGTTAGAAAATTTCTAGCAATGTTATTCTTTTAATAGGAGGATAAATAGGAAACTTATTAGTTATTAGTACTAAACTCCTACTAATATTTATGGAAATTTTTTTTAAAAAGTTTTGGACTTCTATAAATTGAGAATCATTCATCTCAATAATAATATAACTACATTAATCATATGTAATCTATTGATTGATCAAATAAAACCAAGAGATCATTATATAGCTCTAACAAAATTGACTTTAGATTATTAATTTATTGTCCTATCCGTAGAGATAAGTTATGCAATATCTAAAAAAAAAATTAAAAATTCTCTTTCCCATTTATGGAATTCTCTTCTCATCTATAATATGTTCTCTTTAACTTAATTGTGTGTTTATTATGGGTGTCATATGATTTTGAGTTTTTGTACTTAATTTTAGTTGAAACTATTTTTTATTTTAGCTGTCACAATTTTTCATTGTTTGAATTTATGACCTCGCAAAAAAGAATGAAGGTGAGACTAAACTTTTATTGACTCTTTTTGCTTTTCTTTTGTAGGATGTAACAAACTATCTTGAGAAATAATGAAGATTGTTCGACATATCTTGATTTGTTTGAATAGATGTCACAAGATAATGTATGTGAATTTTATTTCAAAAAATTTGAAAACTCAATTATTATTGTTTGTTTAAATTATTATATATATATATTTTACATAAATTGTTGTAATGATACTTTTATTGTTCTAATATGCAGCAGTCAAAAGATTTGAAATCAAGTGAAGAGGCATGCCATTTTTCGTATGAAGACTTTGACAATCAATAAAAACTTAGCCATTTATCGAAAGACTATAATAGTTGTGTTATATTATTATATGCTCATATCTATTGTTTAAAGTGTGTTTTTATGCATTAACATCAACATAATTTTGACTTTTGATATTAATGCTATATTTTATTCATTACATTTAATTTTGCTCCTTAGTTGTTAGTGTGATTGAGTTATCATTCCCTTTTAAGGTATACTTTTTACCTTAAAAATTTTACGTTATTTCTTTAAAAAATTTGTACTTAATAATATAACATAGACATAGCAATATGTATATATATATATATAACGCGATACACACGTGCAAAATACATACACTTGACTAGTTATACAAAAAAAACATAAAGGTTCTTAGAAATATTTGATTGAACCTTTTGTTCTCGTTAAAAAACTCTACAACATATAAAATTATCTTTTACTCTCTTCCTCAAAAATTTATCATTCAATTATTATACTAATATTTAAGACTTTGAAATTAATTAAAGTTATACCTATTAAATCTTTACTTATTTGTAAGAAGTAAAAACTCCTAATATTTAATACGTCAAGTTCATTCTGAGCAAACTACACAAGTATATCAATTAATCCTAATAAATAATCATAAGGCTTGCTAAATAGAATATAAAGTCCAGAATAGCTGCACAACTTTTCTAAGAATCACAACAAACAAACAGAAATGGTGCTCACAATGACCTGCCAATTTTACAGTAGCAAAATTCAGTACACATGAAGTTACTACTTTATTGGCCTTGTTTATTTCTCTCTATACTGCCACATGAAATGCTGGCAGGCATTCTCAAATTAACTTGCTCGATCGCATGGTCCTGCTTCTATGATTCCTCTATTTCATCACATCCTTTCTGAATTAGAAGCAGTCGGAAAGCTACTGCACTCTCTTCCAAACCAACTTCTTTATATGCTTTTAGAAGTCTATTGCAGCTGGAACGATCAAAAGCTGTCGCTGCAGATAGCTTCCACTGATCGATAATTTCTCCAGCTTCCTTCATATGTCCAAGCATGAGATATGATGAAAGTATGCAGACATAATTTCTGCTAGTCATTTTTTGATTAGTCATCCGTAAGGATTTCCAAATTTGATCAAGCTTGTCTTTATTTCCCAATGCACCATATAGAATAATAAGGAAGTCATAGGATATCCATTCTCTTTGTGTGATACCCTTCTCAGATTCAACTAGAGAGTTCAACCCTGAGTTTACAAGGTTACCTGAGGTGATATATATGTTAACAAGGTTCATGTATCTTATCCATTGTTCACCAGAGTCAGAGCCCCGACTTATTTCATCAAGAATCCGTCTAACCTCGTCAATGTTTAGAGCTGCAGCGCATGAACTTACCCACAAATTGTAAGTAAATAGGTCTGGTGCAACCTTTTGAAGTTTCATCTCCTCAACAATAAGAGGTACTTTCTCAAACTGTCCGACAGACATGTACAAAGTCATCATTTCATTATACGTGACGGTATTCAGAGAAAGATTTGCTTCTTTCATTCTCTCATAGAGGTTCTCAGTCTTCTCGGTTAGTCTCAAACTAGCATAGGAATGGAGGAGAGCAGTACATGTTTCAGTGGTTTTTACAGTGGTAGGCAGTCCTTCAAAATAACGTTCAGCAGAATCAATTCCAAAAACTTTGGTCATCAAGTCAATGAGGATAGCATAATCGGAGTCCAATGCTTCATCCTGATTGTGGTAAACCAGCCATTCTGAGATCTGCAATGCTATAGGATGCAAATCAGTACTTATGCAACTATTACAGAATTTTATATTAAGCCTTAATTTATTTATTTTTTTTATAGTGAAACTACATTTATATTAAATTAGCAATTCTCGCTTAGTATCTGGATTCTGCATGGGATAAAAATGGATTGAAAGTATGTATTTAGTTTGTTTTCTAGAGCATGGAACTGACTGGTGAAGGGGGAGGATGATCTACTTCAATGAAAATAAAAGTTATGGGCACTGAGGTCTAAAACTTGGGATTGGATCATTGAAGGGACTGTCCCCTTTGAATGAAATAAAAGTTATGTCATGCAGTAACATGGTGATTTACCCCTTTGATCATTTCTCCTCTTCCTCTTCAAAACAACACCCACTAACCATCTCTTCCCCACCATCCGACCCCTTGTTCCTATCCACAAGCTGTTGGATGCTCTACTACCCATTACCCAATGTTCCCAACTTCAAAGAATAAAACTTGTAACGACACTCATGGTGAGTTGATCAGTTCGAAAGAAATAATAAGGATTAGAGTTAATGAATGTGGTTTGGATAGAGGAAGAATGTTTATCTCCCCATATTCTTGAGTTTGGTTGGTTCTGCCAGAGAGAATTTCATGATGGTTTCAGATAACGATTCCATCCGACCTAGTGAAGGAGGTGCAGCTGGGAGAAGGGTATTTATTGTCAATTGCTATTCTACCAGTTTTTCAAATTCCGTGTTTTAGGTTTATAAAGGAGCTAAAACAAGCATACAAAACTTTAAGCAGATGTACAGTCATATCCCTCATCTCATAAACCCAATACAAAATACCAAGTCAAGGAATCTCATGTGCAATATTACTTCATATACTCCTCAAGTAACAGTCCTCTCAAACCCAGTAACACTAAAAAACTATTCCTGATTCAACCGTAGTGCAGCCCTACCTAATACTATTGGAGAACCAAATGTCCCCTCAGAATTATATATTTGTTGGAACTGGTTTAGCTTACAAATGCATCAAAGAGCACATGGAGCATTAGGCAGAATTCAAGTCTGGGTAGTTTGTGCAGCCACAATGTGATTACTGCCAGTAGCTATACAGTGAGTAGTTGCAAACCGTAACAAATTCTCCCACCAAGAAGTTTCATCACAGCTAAATGGCTAAAATGTGATTTCAGATATCTTCATGGAATTTAAAAACATAATGGTCCTTTCTTCCAAAAATAATAACAAAATAAAACCTAATATTCTCTATCTTGTGGCCAAATAGAAAGACATTACTTGGAAATTTCAAGTTAACAAAATTGTATGATAACATTATTGTCTGTATAACTAAATCTTCACACAATAGAGGTACTTGTAGGAGTTCATGAAGGAAAGGGGAAAAGCCTCTGAACTAACTTAGAATCCCTAACATTAGAACATAAGCAAAAACAGTAGAGACCAAGAAAGAAGAAGCTAAGAGTATGGTATGCACATATCAAAATAGACAAATAAAAAGAAAAAAGCTCTGAACTAGCTTTGACAGTTCTTTAGTTAACCAGTTTTGACTCTGTTAATATCTGTTACTAAAATTGGAGGTGAACTCGCAAAGAAGTATAACTCACTGATCCATCATTTCTATCCACAGGCTTTTATTGAATCCTAATCTTTGCTATCCACAGGCTTATAGATGAATCTGACTTTGGACTAAAACTAGCAAAGTTGTACCAGTTCTCGTCCAAAGTAGCTATTTCATTGCTTTGATGCGTGCAATCGATCAATCAACTAACCTCCAATACCAAACTAGTGGGATCAACTATGTGATCCTCTTTATACATTCAGATAGAGATCATTTCATCTGACTATAAAATAATTATCTTGGAAAAAGCTGTAATTATGCAAGTGTAACAACAAAACTAAGCTTTAATCCCAACTAACTCATATAGCTTGCATAGATCTGTTGCTTCCTTTGTTTCTTGTTCCTAGTTAAGTCTGCATTGCTTTCAAGAGAATGTAGGTCGTTTGAGCAACTCCCCTTCCATTTTTTAAATTTTTTTGTGATAACTGTGGCATTGGCTAGCTTGCATGATAATTCAACTGGTGCGCATATCCTTCCACACGTATTGGGTAATTCCTCACTAAGGCTTAGACTATTAGGCAGACGGAAGGTAATCACCAAACTTCATTCTTTGATTGTTAATTAATGAACAAACTTTATTATCTTTACATGGATATGAGTGCTGGTCTCCATTGGCCTTTATTCCAATTTCATAGCCACAAGGCTACACCTTTACGTGTTTCGTTTCACATTATTATAGGTCTAATTTGTTCCCCACAATCACCTTAGATCATGACAACATCACACTAACAAGTCAGTGCATATGGAGGTCTATACAGAACATAACAAAACTATCACAGACAACATTCATTCAATTTTCCCTTTATAAGTGCTACATGTGCCTTCCATCAAATGCGTTTGTTTCTATTTTTTTTCTAGTTTTGTATGACCACCAATGATTTTAATATCCACACTCTCTACATTCATCTTCTGAATAAGTTAGGGTTTATAAGCTCAACATTTACTTCCATAAACATTATCAGCTAACTACCATACTTACTTCTCACTTTGTTAGGTATCTTCCTATTGTGTAGTACACTCGGCGTGCTCTTCCATTACAGTCACTATAATTCAATTCTGTGTTAGATCTCCATCAGCTTGAAAATTGTGGAATGAACATAGAGGATTCATATAGCGGACACCAACAAAATTGGGATTGAGAAGTAGTTGATCAATTGATCATGGTACCATTTTTATGGATTAAATAATCTTATTTACTCCACAGCAGATTGGGAAAAAGAAAAAGAGATGGAGGAACAAAGAACCTCAAGGGCGTGCTTGAATCTGCGCGACTTTCGGAGCTCTTTGGAGATGTGACGGAGGTCGGAGATGGCTATTAGTCGGCCTTCACCGATCCATCTCTGAAGTACATTGGTGGCGCTTCTTTTGGGTAGTCTAAGACTGAATATTCTGCTCTTCAAATCATTTGGGGTTTCGCCTCTTTCTTCCTCCGCAGAATTTGGGGAGTCTTCGTAGACAGCTTCAGTTGTAGTAAAGGATCTAAATAGACTCCTTTCTCTGCCACGAGCATTTCTGAATTTTCGGAAACAAAAGACAGAGTAACTAAAACAAGAATAGCACAACAGTAGTGTAGAGAAATGGATAGACAAAAACCGAGGAGGTTAATAGTGAATACCTTGTGAGATTAAGGAAAATAGAGCGAGCAGCCATGGAAACTAAAGATGAATTAGGTAAGAGAAACCCCCCTCCAAAGTCCAAAGGACCTCCAAATCTTGATTTAAAAAAGAGTTGTAGGTCAAATTATTCATGTTTTAGAAAATTAAACTCTCTTTTTTGTTAAGCTGGTATTTTTTACATAATAGAAATTTATAACGAGTTAATATAGTACTTGATGGGGCATTCCCCATTGCCGAATGTTGGGCCGTGGTATGTCCATTAATATCAGTATTACAAAATGGGATGCTCCGAACAAAAAAAGTTTCATTGATGTCTACTTGTAGTTCCTCTCTAGCACATACCGAGGAACTTCGAAAAGGATAGGAGCATCGTGATTTCCTCTCCTGGCCCCTCCATAGCTAGCGCGTCTGCTACCCTATTCGGCTCTATGTACACATGTGTCGGGGCTGAGATTCCTAGTTGCTGCATCAAAGACTTGCATTCAGAAATTATATTAGCAATTTAGCATAAGGTATGTGGCCTTTTAGGAGCATTGAAATTACACTAGTAGAGTCTGTATTCAATTCTAAAGGTGTTAGGTTGTTTAATCTTGCAATCTTTAGACCCTACACGATTACCTGAAGTTCAGCTTGTGTAGCGCTCGTGTTTTCTTGTTTCTTTCTGAAGTCCCATAACCAATGTCCATTATGATCCCTGATTACACCCCCGATGCCTCTTGGGCCTAGTTCAATGCTTGCTAAGCCATCCACATTGAATTTAAAAGAGCCTTGAGGTGGAGGAATCCATTTGACTTGGATGTTTGCCTTCTCCCGCATTTTTGGATTTCCTTCCTTGATTAACAGATGATATTCATGTCACGACCCGATTTCTCGAGGCATGATGGAGCCTACCAACCCACCAGTAGGTCAGCCAAGACCCTATCCCGGAACTTAACAGTAATGAGACTGAGGGTGGAAACTAACCTCAACTAAGCGGAAACATAAATAAAGGAACACATATAAAGAAAGGGCAGAAGCAAAACATCTATATACAATAATAATACCTCCCAGAACATGGAAGTCACCAGTACAGAATTACTAAACAAGTACAAGTCTCAAAAGTGGACCACAGAAACAAGCTGTCTCAAAAGCAAAAGACAAGCCAAAATATAACAGAAGGAGACAGGTAATCCAGAACGCCATGTGCTCACCCTCGTCTCAGGAATAGACAGTTGCATGCTCGAACTCAACGCTGAGAACTGGTGCTCGGACCTACATCACGAAAATAGATGCAGAGTGTAGCATGAGTTCCAAAACAACAGGTATCCAGTAGGCATCATAGGCCGATTGAGCAAGAAAGGTAAATGCAGGCAGACAAGGTAGAATCAAACACCACAGAGGTCAAGAGAACATGAATAGAATAAACGGAAAGTAAAGCTAAGAATATCACAACTAAACCCAACTGGGCCCCCCATAAGACCCTCTAGGCACACTCAAGCACAAACAAACAAGAACCCGAATGGACCCCCATAAGCCCGACAGGTACACAGAGAATCTATGCTACGGAAACAAGGGAAACCAACTCCAAAAAAACCCTTAACACCCATGGACTTCGAACCCAATAATGATAGCACCTGGGCTTCGAACCCAAACCATCAGTCTCAAGCTGGAAATAACACACTCTAACCGCGTAACGTTAGCCTAAGACTGGAAATAACGGCCTCGAATTGTAATAATAGAACCTGGACCTCGAACCCAAATCATCAGTCTCAAGCTGCAAATAACAGACTCTAACCGTGTAACGTCGCCTCAGACTGGAAAATAACACCTCTTGCTCTACAGTCTCAAGCTAGAAATAACTGACTCTAACCGTGTAACGTTAGCCTCAGACTGGAGCTAGCATCCCTCACTCAACAATCTCACTGGAAATAACGGACTCTAACCGTGTAACGTCAGACTCGGACTAGAGCTAGTCGCCTCGAACCGAATCAAGCCACCACCAACTAGCTCCACATAAGGCTAGGCACCGCGGGATGCCGCATCCACTAGGATATCAACTAAAGGCTTCCAGTCTAGCACAACCCAACCATCAATCGGCGCAATACCTAAATCTTTCGACAGTTCCCCAGAACCACAGAGATAGCAAGAGAAAGACTAGAAAACTCGGAAAGCCACGAATTCGGCTAAACTAAGGCCCATACTATCAGACCCAAGTCTGCTATACCAGTCTACAAGGATCTATTCCATCCGAATCGATGTCGGATACATATTCAAGTCAACCAGGTGCATGGGACTAAGGCATTACTACCCTAACCTATTCTAAGGTCGAAAAATCACAGCAATCATCAAAACACAATGAAATAGCCCGAGCCTACGCATGCAACAACAGATAACCACCCAACAGATAACCCATAACAAATCATCAACAACCCAAGTCAACAACCCAAACAGAAGCATGATACTAGCCCCGAATAGTCCAAAAAATAACTCTAAACGAAGAAATCAGAGAAGAAGAACATAAATTCTAGCTACCCAACCCAGATTCACACAAGTCGACAAGAAATTACGCATTCAAGCTCAATCTAAGAAGAAGGGAAGCCGTAACCTACCAGAAGGCCAACCACTCGCGCTCCAAGTCACTATGTCAGAGCTTTTCCTTTCCGAACGGCCTTGGACTGCTACTACACTGTCCAAAATTAGAGTCACAGCGTCAATACGGTTGTTAGACACTAAAATCATCAAAATCGAAGACAGACTAATTTCAGAGTCAAAATCAGGAAATGTGGGACCCGCTCCGAAATTTTCAGAATTGACTCCGTGAAGAGGTCTTAAACCTTCCTCCGAACTTGTGTTCCAAAATGGATCACCTCTCGGGGCTCGAAACAGCTGCTGGGACTCCGAATCATCCACACAGCCAATAAGATTCTGAGCACCTGGGACTCCGAATCACCCAAAACGGAGCTCTAGAACTCAAGATATCGAAGTTTTAAAATAAGGCCAGAATATGATTTTTCGCTATTAAATAGCAGCAGTTCTAGTCGCTAAAAGCCAAACCTGGTCGCTAATAGTCTAAATTCTAGTCGCTAAAGGTCTGCACCAGCAACACCAGATTTTGTTATTTTTCAAAGTGTCCGAGCGGATCCTTGGAATTCGTTCGGGACCCAATGAAAATAAACCAGATATGCTACCCCACTAAATTCGACATTCCGGACTCAATGGCGCAGTTGGAATTTCCACACGAGGTTATTTTGATAAAAAGTGGGTCCCACACCCAAATGCCATTTTTAGCCAATTTCCACAATGGGCCTCGGAATAAGATCGGAAGCCCCCGAAAGCGCACGAAAGGTCATTCTAGACCAAACTCGGCATTTCAAAACTAATCGTGCTGATGGAATTCTCATCCAAGCGCGTTTACCAAGAATGCTTACCAAAGTCAACTTTAAGCCAAATTTCGAAGGCTAACAGCTAACTGGCCCCAAAATAACACCGAACGCCCCGGGACTCAAGCCAACCATGCTTCTAGCCTAATTTGGCCGCTCCGGAGCTGATGGAACCGTCGGAATTCCCATCTAAGGTCGTTTACCTGAGGTTATGACTGAAATCAACTTTTCAAGGTTCAAAAGCTCCAAAACAGGAAAACGGGCATAAAACCCAAACGAACGACCAGGCAACCGAACCTACAGTGCCAGCAAGTTAGAAATGACTTGGGGTAGCAACAAGAATGCTCTAAACGACAAAAAAGAGGCACAAACATGCAAATGACCTGAAGGGTCATTACAACATCCACTACTAAAAGGACTTTCGTTTGCGAAAGTAAGAGTCAAGAAGTACCTGAGGGCTCAAATAAGCTGGGGAACTGCTCTCGCATCTCCCGCTCGGTCTCCCAGGTAGCCTCCTCAACTGGACGGTGCCTCCAACGGACCTTAACTACAAGAATGGCTCTCGACCTCAGTTACCTCACATTTCTGGCCAAAATAACAACTAGTTCATCAATATAGGTCAGGCGATCATCCAACTCAACGGCATCATACTAGAGCACATGGGACTCATATGGGACATACCGACGCAGCATCGAAACATGAAAGACTGGATGAATAGCTGAGAATGCTGGAGGTAAAGCTAACTCATAGGCCACCTCGCCAACTGCCCTCAAAATCTCAAAAGGCCCAATATACCTGGGGCTAAGCTTGCCCCGCCTCCCGAATCTCATCACGCCCTTTATGGGCGATACTCGGAGGAATACTCTATCACCCACGGTAAACCTCAACGGTCGACGCCTGCGATCTGTATAACTCTTCTATCTACTCTGAGCCATCCTGAGTCTATCTTGAATCAACCTCACATGCTCCAAGGTCTCCTGAAACAGCTCTGTACCCCGCAACCTAGGCTCCGTAGACTCAAACCAACCCACTGGAGTGCGACAACACCTACCATATAAGGCCTCAAACGGGGACATCTGAATGCTAGAATGGTAGCTGTTGTTGTATGCAAACTCCGCCAAATGCAAGAACTGGTCCTACTGGCCTCCAAAATCCATAACACAGGCCCGCAGCATATGCTCAAGAACCTAAATAGTATGCTCCGACTGGCCATTGATCTGCGGGTGAAAAGCTGTGCTAAGATCGACACGGGTGCCCAACTCCTCCCGAAGTACTCTCAAAAAGTTGGAAGTGAACTGTGAACCCCGATCTGAAATGATAGATACGGGCACACCATGCAGGCGGACTACCTCCCGAAAGTAGATACGAGCTAACCTCTCAGCGCTGAAGGAAGAATGAACTAGGATGAAGTGTGCTGACTTGGTCAATCGATCCACAATGACCCAAATGCTGTCAACACCTCTAGAAGTCCGTGGCAAACCCACAACAAAGTCCATGGTGATGCGCTCCCACTTCCACTCAAGAATGGGTAAAATCTGCAACTCTCCACCAGGCCTCAAATGCTCGGCCTTCACCTGCTGGCAACACAAGCAACAAGACACATAGTCTGAGATGCCCCTCCTCATAACGCTCCACCAGTAGTGATGCCTCAAATCACGATACATCTTAGCTGTGCTAGGGTGGATGGAATATCTGGAATCATGGGCCTTGCTAAGGATCAGCTGGATCAAATTACCAACTCTAGGAACACTTAAATGGCCAACAAACCTCAAAACCCCATCTGAATCTAGGGTAACCTATCTGGCATCACCTGCCAAAACTATACCTCTGAGTGCCACCAACGCCTGATCCTCAAACTGACGACTGCGGATCTGATCAAGTAGAGATGACTGAACCCCCCCATAAGCTAACACCCAGCTGGAATCTGAAATATCAAGTCTGATTGGCTAAAGACTGGATGTCCATAGCCAAGGGTCGCTTTGCAACAGAAAGGAAGGCTAGACTACCCATACTCCCTGCCCTCCGACTCAAGGCGTCCGCTATTACATTCGCCTTGCCCGGGTGGTAGAGACTAGAGAGATCATAGTCCTTCAGGAGCTCAATCCAATGGCGCTGCCTCGAAATAAGATCCCTCTGACTCATAATGTACTGAAGGCTCCTATGATCGGTATATATCTCGTAACGAACTCCATAAAGGTAATGCCTCCAGATCTTAAGCGCAAAATCTACCGCTGCCAACTCCAGATCATGAGTGGGGTAGTTGCACTCATGCAGCTTAAGCTGCCTCGACGCATAAGCAATAACCGGACCCTGCTGCATCAGAACACAACCTAGACCAACGTCGGATGCGTCTCAATAAATTGTGAAGCCCTCGCCCTCAACTGGAAGAGTCAATATATGAGCGGTGGTAAACAACTCCTTGAGCCTCAGAAAGCTCCTCTCACACTACTCCGACCATACAAAGGGAACATCCTGGCGGGTCAACTGAGTCAAAGGCACCGCTATAGTGGAGAAACCCTCGACGAAGCGCCTGTAGTACCCTGCCAATCCGACGAAGCTCCGAACCTCAGTCACAGAAGTGGGCCTAGCCCAATCACGAATAACCTAAATCTTCGCCGGATCCACCATAATGCCATCCTTGGACACCACGTGCCCCAGGAATGCTACAGACTCAAGTCAGAACTCGCACTTTGAGAACTTGTCATAAAGTCGATGATCTCTCAGAGTTTGGAGCACTATCCTCAGATGTTGCTCATGCTCACCATGGCTCCGTGAGTATACCAAGATATCATCAATGAAAACTATGATGAAGGAGTCCAGATACGGCCTGAATACACGAGTCATCAAGTCCATGAAAGCGGCAGGGGCATTAGTCAACCCAAAAGGCATCACTAGGAACTCATAATGGCCGTAACGAGTCCTAAATGCTGTCTTAGGGATGTCCACTGCTCTAACCCTCAACTGATGGTAACCAGATCTCAACTCAATCTTCAAAAACACTGCGACACCCTATAGCTGGTCAAACAGATCATCAATATGAGGCATAGGGTAACGGTTCCTCACCATCACCTTATTCAGCTGCCTGTAGTCAATACACATCCGCATGGTGCCATCTTTCTTCTTCACAAACAGAACTGGGGCACCCCAAGGCAATATACTAGGCCGAATGAACCCCTTACCCAAGAGGTCCTAAAGCTGAACACTGAGCTCCTTGAGCTCTGTCGGTGCCATACGGTACGGTGGGATAGAAATAGGACGAGTACCCAGATCCAGATCAATGGCAAAGTCAATATCTCGCTCTGGGGGTAGGCTAGGAAGGTAGGCAGGAAACACATCAGCAAACTCTCAGACTATAAGCACTGAATCAACTATAGGGCCCTCCCTACTAACATTTCTAACATACGCCAAATATGCCAAACATCTGCCAGCCACTAGCCTCCGAGCCTAAACATAAGAAATCACTCCGATCGGCGTGCAACTACGAGAGCCCTGCCACACCACCGACGGAATACCAGGCATGGATAAAGTAACGATCTTGGCATAGCAATCCAAGATGGCCTGGTGAGGGGATAGCCAATCCATGCCCAGAATCACATCAAAATTCACCATACAAAGTACAATCAGATCGACTAGAGTGTCCTGCCCCCGAATAGTCACCACACAAGATCTACAAACCCGATCCACTATTAAAGAATCCCCTACTGGGGTCGAAACATACAAAGGCACAGATAAGGGCACATGACTCACTCCCAATCGAGGCACACAATAAGCCGACACATACGCACAAGTAGAACCAGGATCAAATAAGGCTGAAGCGGACTAATGGCATAAAAGAATCGTACCTATGATCACATCATCAGACGCCTCGACCTCTGCTCTGGCTGGAGCTGCATAGAAATAGCCTTGGGCGCCTTTACCTCGTGCATCCTCTATACCTCCTGTCCTGCCTCCCTGGGGACCTCCCCGTGTACCCTGTTGCTGCCCTCCTCCTCTAGTTGGAGGTGCTACCGCTGAAACCGGTCTCGCCACCTGAGGAGCTGGTAAAGCTGATTTGGAGACAGGGCACTCCCTAGACAAATGACCAAGCTCCCCAAAAGTAAAGCCACCTTGCGAAGAACTTCTCACCGCTGAAGGCCGGCCACCCCGACCTGATGAACCCGCTTGGAACCCACCTCGGCCCTAACTCGGGTCGACACTATGCCCACTCTAACGGTGCTGGTTACCCTCTGAGATCTGTAATGAAGTCTGGAACGGCCGACTAGGCTGGAACCTCTGATGAACCTGATCTCGGGTATCCCTTGACCTATGACGGGTCCCACCGTAGCTATTATCTGGTATAGCCCTCTTGCCGCTGCCCCCGTGGGCCTCGCGATGGAGCTGCTCAATGGTCCTGCTGATAACATAGACTGCGACTCAATCCTCAAGTGCAGCCTCAAACCTCTAACAAAACATTGAACCCGCTCCTCCTCTGTAGGTAGAATCATGGTGGCATGACGGAACAACTCAAGAAATCTGGCCTCATACTCGGATACTGTCATGGAACCCTGCTCCAACCTCGAGAACTCATCACGAAGTTGATCCCTGACGCTCCGTGGAATAAATCTGGCCAGAAAAGCCTCTGAAAACTCTGTCCACGATACCAGTGGTGATCTAGTTGGTCTGGTCTCGATGAAAGAACGCTACCACTGTCTGGCCGGTCTGTCTAGCTGATATGCCATGAAGTCAGCTCCCCTCGACTCCACTAGGCCCAAAGTCTGCAGTCGCTCCCGGCAAGTAGTAATAAACTCATAGGCGTCCTCCCTTACAGCCCCACAAAACCTCAGTGGTGATAACCTGAGAAACATCCCGAGCATCTTCTGCTCTCGCAGTGGCATAACCCCGTCCAAAGGGTCTGACTGAACGGTGGCCAGTATCGGTGGCTGCTGAACCTCTGGAGCCGCTGTTGCAGGCTGACCTTGCAGTGTTGGAACCTGCTCTGGAACTGGCGCTGGAGTCTACTGCTGCTGCTTTATGCCCCCGATGGTCGCTAGAATCTGAGCAAGCATCGCCTGCAGATCGGGGGCGGCAGCTGGAGCAGGTGGTGGCTGGGCTGGTCCCGGTCCCACGGACTGAGGAGGAACCTGATCTAGCTGAGGCTCTACCTCCGGCTTCGGAGTCCTCGCTGTCTCTCGGGCTAGTGCAGCAGCCCTACGTCGACCTCGGGGTCGGCCTCTACCCGAAGCTGGGGCACTATCTACGAGCTCGGGTGCATCGCCCCGACCACTCTAGCGTGCGTGCGATCCATCCTGGGATAGAATGAAACAAATAGGATTTCATGAAACCAATCAGACATCGACGCACGAAAAGGATACAAAATGAGAAAACCTCCTAAAGACATCATGTAGCCTCCCAAAGATAGGTAACGAATGTCTCCGCGCCGATCTACATGACTTTACTAGATGCTAGCTCTATACAAGTGAGACCAACAAACCTGGGCTCTGATACCAACTTTTCACAACCCGATTTCTCGAGTCATGATGGCACCTACGAACCCACCAGTAGGCTAACCAAGCCCCTATCCCGGAACTTAACAGTAATGGGACTGAGGGTGGAAATTAATCTCAACTAAGCGGAAACATAAATAAAGGAACACATATAAAGAAAGGGCGGAAGCGAAACATCTATATACAATAACAATACCTCCCAGAACCTGGAAGTCACCAGTACAGAACTACTAAACGAGTACAAGTCCCAAAAGTGGACCACAGAAAAAAGTTGTCTCAAAAGCAAAAGACAGGCCAAAATATAACAGAACGAGACAGGTAATCCAGAACGCCATATGCTCACCCTCGTCTCTGGAACAGACAACTGCACGCTCGAACTCAATGCTGAGAACTGGTGCTCGGACCTGTATTACGAAAACAGATGCAGAGTGTAGCATGAGTACCAAACCAACAGGTATCTAGTATGCATCAAAGGCCGATTGAGCAAGAAAGGTAAATGCAGGTAGACAAGGTAGAATCAAACACCACAGAGGTCAAGAGAATAGGAATAGAATATACGGAAAGTAAAGCTAAGAATATCACAACTAAACCCAACTGGGCCCCCCATAAGACCCGCTAGGCACACTCAAGTACAGACAAACAAGAAACTGAACGGACCCCCATAAGCCCGACAGGTACACAGAGAATCTACTCTAAGGAAACAGGGAACCCAACTCCAAAAAGATCCTTAACACCCATGGGCCTTGAACCCAATAACGATAGCACCTGGGCCTCGAACCCAAACCATCAGTCTCAAGCTGGAAATAACAGACTCTAACCGCGTAACGTCAACATCGGACTGGAAATAACGACCTCAAACCGTAATAATAGAACCTGGGCCTCAAACCCAAACCATTAGTCTCAAGCTGGAAATAACGAATTCTAACCGTGTAACGTCAGCCTTGGACTGGAAAATAACACCTCTCACTCTATAGTCTCAAGCTGTAAATAACGGACTCTAATCGTGTAACATCAGCCTCGGACTGGAGCTAGTAGCCCTCGCTCAATAGTCTCAAGCTGGAAATAACGGACTCTAACTGTGTAACATCAGACTCGGACTGGAGCTAACCGCCTTAAACCGAATCAAGCCACCACTATCTAGCTCCACACAAGGCTAGGCACCGCGGGACGCCGCCTCCACTAGGATATCATCCGAAGGCTTCCAGCCTAGCACAACCCAACCGTCAATCGACGCTCTAGCTAAATCTTTCGGCAGCACCCCAGAACCACAGAGATAGGAAGATAAAGTGTAGAAAACCTGAAAAGCCACGAATTCACCTAAACTAAGGCCCATACTATCAGACCCAAGTCTACTATACCAGTCTACAAGGATCTAGTCCATCCGAATCTACGTCGGATACATACTCAAGTCAATCAGGTGCATGGGACTAAGGCTAATCCCTAACTTACTCTAAGGTAAAAAATCACCGCAATCATCAAAACACAAGGAAATAACCCGAGCCCACGCATGCAACAATAGATAACCACCCAACAGATAACCCATAACAAATCATCAACAACCCAAGTCAACAACCCAAACGGAAGCATGATACTAGCCTCGAATAGTCCAAAAATCAACTCTAAACGAAGAAATTGGAGATGAAGAACATAAATTCTAGCTACCCAACCCAGATTCACACCACTCGACAAGCAATTGTGTATTCAAGCTCAATCTAAGAAGTAGGGAAGCCGCAACCTACTAGAAGGCCGACCACGCGCGCTCCAAGTCGCTCTGTCGAAGCTTTTCCCTTTCGAAAGGCCTCAAACTACTGCCACACTATCCAAAAATAGAGTCACAGCGTCACTACGGTCATTTAGATACTAAAGGCATCAAAATCAGAGACATACTAATTTCGTAGTCAAAATCAGGAAATGTGGGACCCGCTTCGGAATTTTTAGAATAGACTCTGTGAAGAGGTCCTAAACCTTCCCCCGAGCTTGTGTTCCAAAACGGAGCACCTCTCGGGGCTCGGAACAGCTCCATGCAACAACAAACCAAAAAGCAAAACTTTACACAAAAAAAGAGACTTGGGGCAGCCACTTACAACGCAGATACACCACAATCGGAGACTTTTCGACACGCTCTGGACAGTCACCCACACAGCCAACAAGATTCTGAGTACCTGAGACTCTGAATCACCCAAAATGGAGCTCTAGAACTCGAGATATCGAAGTTTTAAAATGAGGCCAGAATCTGATTTTTCGCTATTAAATAGTAGCAGTTCTGGTCGCTATAAGTCTAAATTCTGGTCGCTAAAGGTCTGCACCAGCAGCACCAGATTTTGCTATTTTTCAAAGTGTCCGAATGGACCCTTGGAATTCATTCGGGACTCGATGAAAATAAATCAGATATGCTACCCCACTAAATTTGATATTTCGAACTCAATGGCGCAGTTGGAATTTCCATACGAGGTCATTTCGATAAAAAGTGGGTCCCACAGCCAAATGCCATTTTTAGCCAAGCCTCAGAATAAGATCGGAATCCCCCGGAAGGACGAAATTCTCATCCGAGAGTGTTTACCAAGAATGTTGACCAAAGTCAACTTTAAGCCAAATTTTGAAGGCTAAGAGCTAACTGGCCCCAAAATCACACCGAAAGCCTTGGGACTCAGGCCAACCATGCTTGTAGCCTAATTTGGCTGCTCCGAAGCTGATGGAACCGTCAGAATTTCTATATGAGGTCGTTTACCTGAGGTTATGACCGAAATCAACTATTCAAGGTTCAAAAGCTCCAAAACAGGAAAACGTACATAAAACCCGAACAAACGGCCAGGCAACTAAACCTACAGTGCCAGCAAGTCAGAAATGACTTGGGGTCGCTACAGGAATGCTCTAAACGACAGAAAAGAGGCACAAACACACGAATGATCTGAAGGGTCATTACAATTCAGTTGCATTTGTGATTACATGGTTTATCTAGATGTGTTAATTATTCTTATTAAAGACATTGCCATTCTGCTTATCCATAGGTTCCACATGCCGAAGGGGATGATAGTGTTCCAAGGTAACCATTGATTAAACTGTTTGTGCTTTATCGAGTTCCAAGTGGCACTCTAGTTGTATGTGTTCAGTGAAGAAGTGCCCATTTGATGCTTGGAGTACTTTTAGAGATAGGCTCTGCCAAAATGTTTTGGCTTTTGAGTATTAGAAGAAGATATGAGTGATATCCTCCCTGATGCCTCCAAAGAAATGACATTTTGGCTCCAAATTAATCCCTATGTTATGGAGGTAATGGTTGGTGACGAGCCTTTTGTGTTGCAAGAGCCAAAGGAATGTTTTGAGTTTGTTAGGAATCTTTTGCTTTCGGATCTAATCAAACTTGTTATGTTCTGTTTTCTCAATTTTTGGTGTGCTTTCATTGATGAAATAACATGGGCTTCTAGTGGAAAAGATGCCTAAATGGGTAAGGCCCCATATAATCTTATCTTCTACGTTGTTAGAGAGGGTTGGGTGATTGTCATGGATAGTGTAGATGATATGTTCATGGAGTAGAAGGGATAGGTTGTCAAACACCCACTGTCCATTACCAAAGAGAGTATCTATTTTGAGATACTCCTCATTCCTTTGGAGGGGGCCCTGGATTATGCTTCTTATAGTACCAAGGTTTGGAATCCATTTATCCTTAAAGAATCTAACTTTGTTGTCCTTGTTGGGGATCTATTTAGAACCCTTAGTGCATGTCTTCTATCCTTGGTCAATACATTTCCAAGTTATAGAAACAACTCTACCTCTTCTAGTACTGTCCTTGTTGTGGCAATATTTGTAATAGAGAATCTTTGCCCATAGAGCATTGGGGTTTTTGAAGGCTCTCCAGGCAAGGTCCGTGTGGAGGACTTTGTTTTTTATTTCTCTTTTTTTTGGACCCTAACCCTAACCCTAACCTTAACCTTCCCTCCTTTTTTATTTTAGAAATGGTATCCCATCCCACTAAGTGAAGCTTTCTCTTTTCGGAGGTTGTTTCCTAAATAAAGTTTCTTCGAATTTTGTTAATGGATGTGTTAATCTTTGCAAGAAGCTGGATGTATTCCATGATATGGAAATGAATGTTGCAAAGGGAAAACATGGCTAGAACATTTCTACTAGTCATGTTAAGGAGTGTGGTTTTCCAGCCACAGAGCTTTTTCTGCATAATGTCGATAATGAACTGAAAGTATCCATTAACAGGCATGGAGTGGAAGATTGGGAACCCCAGGTGTTTGACGAAAGAAGTGCTTCTTTGGATATATGGTTAGGATGGCAGAACAAATGTCTGATTTGGTACTAGGGCTATTCTAGGAGAAAAGACCTTGGACTTACTCAGATTGAGTTTTTGTCCAGATTGCTAATAGAATTGATTCATCATTAGCTTAATGTTTTCACAGCTTTGCTTGTTTTCAGTGGAGCAGGGGGTGAGATCAGCTGCAGAGAAAAGGTGGAATATTTTTAGTCAAGATATTGAGATGCTAATAGGAGTCCAAGACTTATCCGATACAGTTGCATTGATACTTCTGGAAGTCTCTCCATAAATATTATGAATATGTAGGTGAGATGGGATCCCCCAGTTGATACCTTTAGAAGGGTAGAAGTAGTCAATTTTTTATCCGGTGATGAGGATGGAGATGTATGTAGTGCTCATGCAAGACATGATAAACTTAGTAAGCTTTGGTGGGAAGTTGAAGAAGTCTGGAGAGTCTTTGATAAAGTACCATTCCAGTCGATCAAAGGCCTTTTTGAGGTCAATCTTCAGGATCATGTTTGCTTTGGTGCCCTTTATTTTCTTAAAATAGGAAATGTATTCTTGGACTATGATGGCATTGTCCAAAGCTCTCCTTCTAGAGAGGAATTTGGCGTGGCTAGGACCAATGATTTTGGGGAGGTGCGCTTTCATTCTGTTAGCAATGATTTTGGTAACAATTTTGTAGCCAATGTTGCATAGCCCAATGAGTCTGAAGTTTTTTAACATGGTGGCATTCTTGCATTTAGGGATGAGGAAAAGTAGGGTTTTATTCATTTAGGGTCAATTTTGCTATGTCTACGGGTATCCTCACATAATTCCACAACTTTCCCTTTCACTTTTTCCAGTACTTCTGATAAAAGAGGGGTGGAGGCAATCAAGGCTTGGTGCCTTGGTTGGCTTGAAAGCTTTGATAGCTTGAAGAATTTTGCTCTCCCTTACAGGGGCGTCTAGAGAGATAGCCATGATATCAGTCAAATAATTAGGCTCATGTCTAGAGTACATTTTTGTAGGTCGGGAGGTTAGATGGTCAGTTCTATAGAGACTAGAGTATAAGAGGGTCACATGGCTTTGATGTTAGCTTGATTATAGAGCCAGTTGCCACTTATGTCCTTAAGGTCCGAGATTCTTTTTCAATGCCTCCTGTTGATTGTTGAGGTGTGAAAGAATTTAGTATTTGAGTTACCCTCACTAAGCCAACTGAATATGGATTTTGTTCTCCAAAAGTCTTCTTCAAATTTTAGCATGATATCATGTTCAAATGATAGATTTTTTCCAAGAAACTAGAGGAAGATGTTGTGGGGGTAGCTAGAGGATTTTCAGATGGCTTCAATTCTTGCAAGGAGTCTTTTCATTTTATGGAAGATATTTCCAAAGGTTTGATTATACCAATCCTTGGCCTTATCTTAGAAGAGGTAGATAGTATCGATAAGGGAGTTTGGGTGGTCAAAGGAGCTTTGGACTAGGCATGCGAAAGTAGGGTGTCTGCACCACTTGGGCTCCATCCTGAAGGGCCTGTTCTAGTAGTTGGGCCTTTCTTTACTTAATTTTACCAATAGTGGGGAATGATCAGAGTGGGTACGAGGTAAATGGGTGAGACAACACTCGTGGTATTGGAGAAACGATGTATCATTGGCCACACACCTATTCAACCTTTCGAGGATAAGGTTACCTACTTTTGGTTTTGTATCTTTTATTGGTCTAGGTATACTTTCTGCCTTTAAACCCTAGATCTATCATTTTACAATGTTAAGTCAGTTTCAGAGGGAGTTAGCTCTTTTACTATTACTCCCTCCAAACTTGTCCTTGGCTAGGAGGACTTCGTTGAAGTCACCTCCTATAAACCAGTCGCCATAGTTGTTTTGGGATATCTTATGGAGACTGTCCAAAAGGATAGTTCTATCATTGTAAACAGTCCTAGTATTTATAGCTGAAAAAAATCTAAGGATTGGGAAGGGAATTTACCTTAGCCATGACATGAACCCCTTGTGGGGTTACTGAGATGTTGTCGAGCTTGAGAGAGTACTCCTTCCACATTATGACGATGCCACTTGAGAGTCCCTTAGCCGCTAATTGAATTTGTGCATCAAACCCTAGGTCTTCTATGATTGGGAATGGTTGTACCCCTAGGAATGTTCACCTTGAGGGTCTTGCTGCATTGATTAAGTGTGGAATTTCCATTCGTAGTGAAGTTTTTGCGCCAAATTTATCAGTGCGTTGTTCTCTGTGTGGGGGCCAGTTGTATTAATGTGATGAGATCCTTGCTAGGATTCTCTCAAATCCATTAATGCTTACCTAAAAGGTGCACCATCTCTCCGACTTCCTCATTCCATCATTTCCTTTTCCCTTTTGCTATGTTCATCCTATCGCTTTCCTAGGCATTGTTAGTATTGTAAGGATTAATGGAATGATATTGTGATTAGTGAGAGTCAATAAACTTACCTGTTTTCGTATCGAATGCTTTTACTTGCATTTGTGTTGTCCCCTTACCTTTGTGGTCCAACTTGTGCTGCATTGTCCTTGTTGTTTGCTTCCTATTCCTTTTTTTGCAACGAGTCTGTTTACCATTGTTCTTTGTCTTGTTTGTTTGTTAGATCCTCTTATGTTACTAGGCTTTTGTAGTGGTGGTTATGAAAAAGGGGCATTTTTTTATTTGAATGGATAATTCTTCCGCACTCCGTGCATAGTGTTCCTTCACCCTCGTAGATGACTTCTTGTAGATGGTTTCCATCCTTACATTTTTCTTAAATGGTATGCCTACCGGAACTTGGGTTCATATCTTTGCGTATCATCCCCTTAAAGTTGCTGAAGTACATCTGTCGATTTTCAAGAGTGTTCCCAATTTCTTGCCCACTCTCTAATGCTTTTGTCGTAGAATTCAGCGGGGAGCACTTAGCATTATTTTGTTTTCTTTCTCGACTTGACTAATTTCTTGTCTAACACAGTAGAAAAACTATTAAACGACACTATTGATTCTTAAAAACTAGTAATTATTCTTAGCTAAAAGTATCAAAGGTGCTGTCAAATGGCGTCACATCATCCTCCATATGTAAATATACCTATATGAGATCGACCTCTATGTGGGTCAGGCGAATATCTTGCATCTACATAACCAGTTAATTTTGAATCGAACTCCTTTAAATAAAGTAGTCCCATATCAGTGGTCCCTCGAATGTATTTGAATATATGCTTAATACCATTTTCTCCGTGTTGGGAAAGAACTAAGTCTTGTTAATAAATTATAGATAAAGATATATATGATCGAGAATTATTAACAAGGTACATCAATGTACCAATTGCACTAAGATATGATATTTCAACACGAACAAGTTCTTCGTCATTTTCACGAGTTTGAAATGGATCTTTATTAATATCAAGTTATCTCACAATCATCAGAGTACTTATTGGATGTACTTTATACATGTAAAATCTTTTTAAAATATTTTTGTAAAATTCTCAATTTGTTGACCATGACAAAATTCTATTTTTTCAACGCCTTTCATTTCAAATTCCTTTTTCAAACATTCTACTATCTTTGAAAGCTCTTCATGACTTTCAATGATATTCAAGTCATCAACATATACATCTATTATACTAAATTTCGATCCAGACCTTTTAATAAATACACATGGACAAATTGGGTCATATTGCACCCTTCATTCTCTAGGTATTCACTAAGGCGATTATATCACATGCATCCCAATTTTTTCAATCCGTATAAATATTTTTGAAGTTTTATTAAATAAGTTTCTCGAGAATCTTTATACAATTCAGGCATAAACTATATAATACTAAGAAACTGAATAGTTCATAAATATTGAAAATTGATACTGAACTGATAGACGCTTTATCTGAAAGTATCTTATACATTTGGAGCTGAAAAACTGAGTATTTAATTGATCATGAAGAACTTTTGTACCCTAAATGAAACATGCAATCCAGAAATCACGAGTACAAAGATATGAATTTTCCTTATTCTGAGGGCTCATAAAAATAACTATGTAAATATACTAAAGCATAAGTAAAATCATGTAATCAAAGACTATCTACGAAAAAGAACTTAAATATGTTGAGGATCATGCTTTTCATAGGAACCCTAAACTTTGTAGAATCGTTAACTGAAAAAATAAGGTCTGCCTTAGGACTCAATGGGTGAAAGAGAACCTACTGATGAAATATCACATAACTAGAATGAAACTATAGCTTGAACCCTTAAAATGAAGCTTGAAGATGAAGAATCCTAATTTCTTGTTTGAGAGAACTTAGAACATACTAAAGTTGATTGTCTGAGTATTGGGCATGAATGTGGAGGTTTAGTCGACTGTTTTCCCCTTAATCCCACTCAGGATAAGCCAAGATGACATAGTATATGGATTAAAGGAATGAGAAAAGACTAAAACATCCCTGGAAGAAAAACTGTTGACAAGTTCCATAAGGGCCATGTATGGTACCTGGATTGATCTACGAGCTGTAGATATACCTTCTGTAGCAATCATGCTAAATGTTTAGTGTCTAAAGATCCATCTACAAGACTAATCTAAGGTCTGTGGTTTCTTCTATAGCCTGTAGAATGAGTCCGTAAATGCTAGACAGTAGAAATATTAGCTAAGTTTTCTTGTACATCGTTTCATGAGTCCAATCCATGACCTGTGGTTTGAGCTCATGAAACTCAAATTCAAAACCAAGTATCTTAAGTTGATCTACGAACATCATCTACGGTTTGTGGTTCCTTTTACGGCCCGTAGAGGCCATTCGTAAATTTTAAAATTTTGCAGATTTAAATTTCTTAACTCTTCCCTATCTGATATGTATGGTCTGATATGGTATTAGAATTTCTGAGATGTTACATCTTCTAGCTAAAAAATGATAATACTGTGTCACAAAGATTTTCTTATTATATAATAAAAAATCATGTAGAATTATGTGAACCTATGAAGAAATCCAACTAATGTAGAAACCAAATAAGTAGGCTAGCATCATTTCTTTTGTGATTCGACAATTATAAAGGTAACTCATCCCCCTCCCCACTCCCGATAAAAAAATTTCTTGCATCAGGTGTTTACACCAAAACTCTCTTCCTAAAAAAAAGTCCATGATTGGCTTAGATTTGCATGCATGTAAAGCTAATAAAAAGAGAAAATGATTTTGTAACGAAAATTTCTACAGTCCCAAACTAACATATACACTTCTTAATATCTCTTCTAATAATGATCCATTAAATAATAGTCACTCGATAGATGACAATTTTTTTGTGTTATCATTCAGTTTTCAGTATGTACGATTAATCTGTATTCATGCACAAGGCCTATATAAGGAGGAAGTTGCTTGATAATGAAAATTAATTCTCTAATTCTAAAACTTTAACTTAGTTCAAAACACTTGATTAAGAATGGTCAGTTTGCTTTGCCAGATTTAAGCAATTTAGGTCAACGCTAGAAGGTGGAAAATAGTTAAAAAAACATTACTCTTTAAAAAAGAAAATACATTCATTTGGAAGAGAATTAAAATTTGTTCAAGTGGAAATTTCAAGAAGTACAAGAGGTCATCTATAAAAGTTTCTGAGTTGTTAAAAGTTATAGATTCAGAAGAAAATAGAGATGAATCAGATTGTGTTGCATTGAAGATAGTATTTTGGGTTTTTGTCACATAGGGAAAACAAGTTTTATGGTAAGTTTTTATTATTATTAATATCATCTATTTTTAATCCGGTTCTTATTTTGTTTGATCATTTGGTGTCTTGTTTTTAATTGGTATGGTTAAATTGAATTTGTGCCGCACAAGATATTATTTAAAGGAAATCATTTCCTATTACAGATTTCTTTAGTCTTTGAAATATAAAAGATTCTTTTAGGTAGTATTTCTTTCGTTTACCCGGTCAGTATTTGAATTATTTGAACCCCAACATAAGTATCATACATAGATGAAAACAATAAAGTATTCTATTTTTGTTTTCTATTCTTCTTGGTAAAAAAATGATAACATTTTGACACATAAATTTTCTTATCTTATAGTAAAAAAAAATTAGGTAAAATTATGTGAATTGACGAAAATATCCAAGTAACGTAGAAACCAAATAAGAAGGATATTAGAAGTTTTTTGTCATTGGATAGTTATACAGGCCACTCCTCTGCCTCCCCTCCCGCCCCCCTCAAGATAAAAGTTACTTGCATTAGGTGTTTACACTAAACCTCTTTTCCTTTTCCTCTTCCTACTCTTTCTCTACCATAAAAATAAATCTATGATTAGTTCTAATTTGCATGTTAAACTTGTATAAATTAAAGACAGAGTGGTTCGATAACTAAAAATTCTCCAATCCCAAGACTCACATATACTCTTTTTTCTTGTCTTTTTTAATAATGATCCATGAACAAATAGTCACAAGATAGATGAAGCTTTTTTAGATTTTATCATCTGGTATTCAGTACACGATGTATGTACGATTGATCCCTATTAATGCACAAGTACTATATAACGAGGGAGTCGCTGTATAATATAATTTCTTCTATTCTAGAACTCTAACTCATCTAAAAATCCTAACAAAGGATGATGAGTCATCGACTTTGCAGGATTAAAGCAATTTAGGTCAACACTAGAAAGTGGAAAATTGTTGAAAAATCATCAGTTATTTAAAAAACAAAATAGATTCATTTGGAAAAGAATTATAGCTTGTTCAAGTAAGGATTATCTCAAGTACAAGAGGTTATCAACAAAACTTTCTGAAGAAATAAAAGTTGTAGATTCTGATGAAAATAGTGATGAATCAAATTTGCATGTAAAGCTTATAAAAAGAACAAATAGTTCTTTGACAAAAAGTTCTCTAGTCCTAAGACTCACATATACACTTCTTCTTATCCTTTCTAACAACGATCCTTATAAAAATAGTCACTCGATAGATGATTCTTATTTTTGTTTTATCATTCGGTATTCAGTGCGCACATTTATTTCATATTCACGCACAAGCCCTAAATTAGGAAGGAGTCGCTTCTTAATGAAAATTCTCCAATTCTAGAACTCGAACATAGCTCAAAATTCCTTATTAAGGATGATGAGTGGAATTTACGAGATTAAAGAAATTTATGTCAACACTAGAAGGTGAAAAATAGTCGAAAAAGAAATAGTCTTTGAAAAAAACAAAAACAATTCTTTTAGAAAAGAATTATAGTTTGTTCAAGTGAGAATTTTGAGTAGTACAAGTGGTTATTTACAAAAACTTCTGAGTTATTAAAAGATGTAGATTCAGAGGAAAGTAATGGAGAATCATATTTTAGCTACCATTGAAGATTAATATTTTGATGATTACCACATTGGGAAGAGAAGTTTTGTGGTAAGTTTTTATTATGTTAAAAAAAGTCCTTTCCTCATCATTTCGCAGATGACTTCACCACCCTCTTGGCTTGTATTCTTGTTGGTGGAGCATCAACCTCCCTCTTAGTTTTACCTTTTTTGCATTTATATAAAACTAGAGGAGATAATCCAGTCTCTTTACATACCATAACTGCATTTTATCACTATTTTCTTCATCTTCGTCTTCTATGAATTCTGCATCACTAGTTTCCTTGGTCTCCACCACCTTATCTTTCTGAATTTGATGTGATACTAGTGAGTGCAACTTCTCTACAGGGACAGATTTATGACTTCCACTGCAAACCACTGTTGTTGATTTCTTATACAATTCTATTGTTGATGAATCAAGTTGTAATTCTGCTGTTGGTGGATATCTTCCTTCAACTGTTGATTCTTCAACTTGAAGAGGGATTTGATATTCTGCTTATGCCAACTCCTTCATAAGTAATTTTTCTTCCTCTTCTTTCTGTGTTGCCTCCACAAAAACAATAGAACCTACTTCCTGTTGATTATTTTACTTGACAACACTAACATCTGGACTTTTTTCTACAGGTGCAAAAATTAACTACTTCGCCATCTTCTTCATTTATTGCACCATGTTGGTGTTGATCATTAATGCCTTTTTCTGTATTGTTTTGCTCTCTAATTTTCTGATCACTTTTTTTCTCTCTTGGTACATTCCTGTTGATGGGATGCCAATATCTTCGAATTACTTTCTTCATTCTAGGTTCAATTTCTTTGATATGCTTAGCATTGTTATTTCCTTCTTGACCCTGTTCTGTCTCCTTATCATTATTTACATAAGCATTCCCTAGTTTAGGATGTAGACTTCTATAAGGTTCCTCATCATGTCTTTGTACCTTACATTGTTTGCAATATTTGGGCATCATATTGTATTTTATCTTGATCCTTTCCACCCTAGACTACTTTGCTTTCTCATTAATAATCTTCATCTCCATATGCTTAGGAAAATCAAACAGAAGGTTCACCTGCACCTTGACTCTCGCACAACTAGGCCCATTTTATTGATTGTAGCCATGTCTAATTATAAAGTTTTCCAACTGCAACTGTTAGTGAAAACAAAGCTTCCTTCACAAATTAGGTGGGTATTAAATCAGGAAACAATATCCATGTCATAGCCTGTGTTGTCTCCTCAACTTTAAATTTAGCATCATATATAAGCGGCCTAATGGTATATGAATATCCGTCCTTAACCAGAATATAAGATATGCCTTTTGCATTAAGTTGATGGAATCTGTTTGCTGATCCAACCTAATGAGAATATTCTTGTTTCTCAAAGTTCTATTTTACACTCCTTTAATATTACACTGATTTGGGATAAGTATATAGAGTTCTTCCAAATCTCGCTAGCCATAGGAAAATTTTCCAACCACAACATATTGAAGATTTTCCAACATGTTCTATCTCTCCACTTCTTCTTTCTTCCACAATATTCTTGGGATCCCATTATTATACGAGATTTGCTTAATTGGAATAGGTTCAATTCCATCCTTTTGAACACGAATGTTGTTTTGTGCTTTGAGTGTGTTCGCATAGTTACCCTTCAATGGACGAATACCGTTAGGCAAAAGATCAGGCATGATAGGCAAACTAGGATAGAGCAATCTGGAACATTCATGTGTGTTATTATGATTTAATGGTAGGAAATTACTTTCTTGTAACAGATACCACTGGCCAGCCCCAAGATTAAGCTATCCAGTGGCCGGAACGGACATACACGGATGGTTTAGGTTAAAGAACGGCGGCACTAGAGAGCAGAGCTAGTGAGCATTTGAAAATCCAATCTCATGACTCACATATACACTTCTTTTTTTTTTTTGGTAAAAAAAGTTATAGTAATATTTAATATGCTTCATTACATAGCAGTGGTAGATCTACTTGTCTGCTATCATTGTTTGGGGGAGGGTGGAGAATACTATTACAACTAACCGTTTCAGCCTAACAGAAATAGTTCTTTTTTTGTTTCTTTATACTTTATCCAAAACAAACAATGGTGAAACTTTCCAAAAAGTGAAAAAGTTGACTTGGTTCATGTTTGCGTCCTCCTTTGCAAGCGTATCTTCCGCATAATTTATTTCTCTAAAACTATGGTGTATAGGGGGGAGGGATTCCCAGCTGGTGAAGCAGATCCATGAAGTCGGATAAATATTTGTAAGATGGATGATTATTCGCAATAAGGTTTAGAATTTCCTTGCAATCCACATTAATTTCTAGTGGCATTAGGTTTTTTAAGCTAGTTGAAGACTGTTGTAGTAGGGCTAAAAGTTTAGCTCTAATATTATTTGTTTCGAGAAGGTTACCCATGTAGCTTACGATCCATGTGCATGTTTTGTCTCTCATTTCTTACCAGCCAATGTTTCCACATAAAGAAGGAATATCCACCCACCACCCTATTTTATTTTAACAGTAAAGTTTAGACTTCGTAAGAAAGATAACCAATTCGGTTCCTGGCTATTGACAAACTGATTAATTCTATATATCACTCCTAGATCTTTCCATAGATTCCCAACATTTGAGCATTCAATGAAAATATGTTTAATGGTTTTAGGGGTGTTACAAAAGTGACATAATCAATTTATCTAGATTTCTACTGAGTAAATATAGTGTTTAGTGGGCATCCTATCATGTTGACAAAGCCAAATGATTATTTAATACAGTTTTAGTCATGGTATATGAGAGGTTCTAGAGATTTTTTATTTTGGAGTAACTGATAGAGGAATGTTGTTAAGGAAAGATTTGGCTAGAGTAGTTCTCCCAACATTGCTTAGAAAATAGTTTTGTTGGAGAAAAAGATCCCAAACTCACTCAACAACAACAAAATATTGTAAAGGAAAGAAGAAACTAATAAGAAAGTTGAAGTGGAAATATATCAAAAACTTAATGAGCATAAAGATATCTGAAATGGTAAGACTGCTTGGCTGATTTTATTCATCACTAATGATGCCTTATAAATAGGCTTATAATCCAACTAAATATGAAGAAATAAAGGGCACTAAGTTAGACTTTAAGGGGTGTTTGGATTATCTATTTTTAAGTGTTTTTTTTGGCCTTTTTTTTTAAAAAAAAAAACTTTTTCAGCCTAAAAAAATGCTTCCCAAACACTTCCAGAACCAAAAGAGAGATTAAAAGTCAAAAGTTATTTAAAATAAGTCAATTCAAACACTCACTAAGTAAAAAATAGTTGTAATATCTATCAGTGTGCAACTACACAATGCACCTCCATTTCTTAGCTGACTTATAAAAAATTTACTAATGTACTTGAGAAGAACAAGCAGCGAACTGCAAAAGCTTGTGCTTAAAGCATGTTTGACCAAGCTTCTGAAGGTCAAACTTTTCTTTATCTAAAAAGAAAAACATTTAATTTGTTTTAAAGATCAGTGAAGGTGTTAGACCGAGATTTTAGGGTAAAAACAAGTATTTTTGAGTACTAGTAGAAATTGTTTTCAACTTTTAAGTAGAATTAAAAAAATAGCTTCTCCTAAAATAAGTGCTTTTGATTTTTCCAAGACTAGATTATCATAAATTCATGTTAATTATCAAATTAAAAAATTATCACTAACTTCCTCTTCTATAATTTGATAAAAATGATCTTTTGGTAATGTAGTCTTGGAAAAATCTAAAGCACTTATTGTAAGGAGAAGCTATTTTTATGTAGAATATCATGTATTTATATATTAGGAAAATTATTAAATAGGTATGAATATTTAATTTTCAATCCATGATATATTAACAAAATGGTTGATTATAAGGAAAAATATTTGGGATAACTCGTAGAAAGATTTTAAACAACAAAAATTATTCCAATCCTATTCTTAATCTCCAACTTAATCAAAGTGAACACACAAAATTAGGATGGGCTAAATAGTGAACCCTTAAATGCATACATAAAAATATCCAGAAAGATGCAGTAATAAATACAAAGACATGATTACAACTGAAAGTCTTCAATTTTTTGTTTACAAATTTATTTCAGAGTTTATGTCGAATCATCTTCAAAATCTTCTTCCTTTCTATCTCCATGTAGATAAGTCCACCGATGCCTTCCCCTCTCATATTTTACACAAGGATCGTCTTCATAGTGCAGACGGTCTAACCCTCTCCTTACAGCTTTGCTAAGTTGTGAATCGGAGATCTCCTCAACGATGAACTATGAGTCCCTTGCCAAAACACAAACATCATCTCTAGTCCCCACACCTCCGAGCAATCTAGCTGCTGCATCTCTTACCAAACAATGGATACTAAAATGCGGCGATCTATTGCTCTTAAGAATATTGTGATGACGAATCCTTTTTAATGGGTTGCCTCTACGCCTTTTCAGTGGAGCAACAACAGATTTCTTACCATCAACAGCTGAATATGAGAAAGCCCTATCAGGTTGTCTGTACCTCAGAGTTTCTTCTCTATGGAAACAAACTCTTATTTCCTCGCTGCAGGGGTGAATTGTTTCGAGACTATTCATAGCTCGTGATTCCTCTGACCTTTCGCCAAGATTTAATGGCGTGCATGAGTTGCTATTGACCATTTGCATTAGAATCTTTGCTGCACGATTGACTTCCTTGTCCAGCATGTCATCAGATGTGTTTTTTGTCATCTTTGTTTTCTATAAAATATATAAAAGTAGTTGAAAATCAACTTAAAAAATATGGTTGTAATATCTATCAATGTCCACCTACACAATGCACCTCCATTTCTTAGCTGAAGCATGAAAAATATACTAATGTACTTGAGAAGAACAAGCAAGTTAATAGTTAAATTATCAACTTCCTTTTCTATAATTTCATAAACATGAATTTTTGGTAATCTAGTCTTGGAAAAATCTAAAGCACTTATATTTAGGGAGAAGCTATTTTTTGGTAGAATATAATGTATTTATATATTAAGAAAATTATTAAATATATATATATATATATATATGAATATTTAATTTTCATTCCAACAACTAAAACAAGTAATGAGTTCCATGATAAGTTCCGAACTCATAAATTTCAAATCTTAATTTCATCTCTTATCAGCGTCTCAATATTCACTCAAGTGGAGAAATACTTCCATATCTGTTTTTTAAATGAATAGGTTAAAAAAACCCTTAAACTATTGTTATTTTGCGAGTTTCATACCTTACATACTGGTTGTTCCATTGCCCCTGAACAATAGCTCCCTATATATTAACAAAATGGTTGATTATGTGGCAAAATATTTGGGATAACTAGTGGGACCTAGGGATTTTTAAAAATATGATGACCTAAATTCAACCTAGATTTGTTTTTTAATATATAAGAATTTATTAAGGGGTAAAGAAAAACCCAAAATTAGTTCACTCTCTTTTAACACAACAAAAAATATTCCAATCCTATTCTTAATGTCCAACTTAATCAAAGTCAACACACAAAATTAGGATGGGTAAATACTGAACCCTTAAATGCATACATGAACAGAAAGAATCATCATCATCAACACATGATAAAACTTTAAACGCGATGAGCAAATGCGCAAAACTAATAGAATAATGACAAATCTCACCTCTAGTAACTTGTTAATGGACGATATGATTTTTATCGATGCTTCAAAACTGAATGTAGGACGAAAAGGGAGAGTTTTGTTCATTTCAAGGTAAAAAGGAGGAGGAAGAAGATGTTGATGTGAAAGAACATGTGTGGTTTGATGAAGATATATTGAGATTAGATGCACAATGTGTGTTTAATTTATAAACTATGGAGATAGAAGTTAAAAGGGCTAAAAAGGTATATTAATTAAGAGAAAGTGGATTTTAATAATCTTTTAAATTAGTCAAATCTAATCTACTCACTAAAAATATTGTTTCCTCCCTCCAAACAAAATATATTCAAATTCAAATTACAAGTCTTGATGTATCTAATTTTTTGTGTGAACTTATATGATGATTTTTATGTTTTTACTTTTTACTATATTTGGAAGCTCTACATATAACATTATAGATTACTATTTTTCCCTAGTACAATAAAAGTCTTTAACACGATGGTAGTTAAAATTCGTGTGGTATATACGTAAACAATTTATATATAGTAAGATTCTTTTTTCGAAGAATTCAAATACAACAACAATAACGTAACAAATGTAATCCACATGTGAGGTTTAGAAGGATCTAGTCACTAGTCTACTACCTAGAATGAAAACTATTGCTTGAACCCTTAAAATGAAGCTTGAAGATGAAGAACCCTAATTTCTTGCTTGAGAGAACTTAGAACATACTGAATTTGATTTTCTGAGTGTTGGGCGTGAATGTGGAGGCTTAGTTGGCTGTTTTCCCTTTAATCCCACTCAGGATAGGCCAAGACGAGATAGTATATGGATTAAAGGAATGGAAAAAGACTAAAATATTCCTGAAAGAAACATTGTCGACAAGTTCCATGAGGGCCATTCATGGTACGTGAATTGATCTACGGGCCGTAGATCCCTTCCGTAGAAATCACGCTAAGGGCCTGTTTGGAAAGTCACCCGGTAATTGGATTTGGTGTAATTGGGTGTAATTACATTGTCTGTCCTGTTTGGTTTGTCATGTAATTACCTGGTCAGCAGGTAATTGGGTGTAATTGACAGGGGTAATTACACTTTCTAATTCACCGGGGGAGGCTGTGAATTGTTGGTAATTACATGGTGTAATTACAAGCTGATTACTTTTTAATTTCTTCCTTTTATTTCTATTTTTATTTTTTTTCATTTTGAAGTATTTTTATTATTTTAAATTCTTTTTAATTTTTATTATTATAATATTTTCTAAAAATATATATTTTATTGTTATTATTATTTATATTTAATTTCCTTCTCACTCTCAATCTTTACTTCATGTGATTTCATGCAATTTTTCGTATTATCTAAAAAAAATTCATTAGTATAATTTTTTTAGAATTCTAATTTTAATTAAAGTAGAATTCATTATTGAATAAAGTTATGGACTTACGTTTTTCTTTTCTTTTAAATCATATTTATATATGCTATGCTGAAATTTGACATAAGAGTATTATGTGAATTTATTTTTTTTGAATTTAGAACTTATGTTATATGTTCAATTTCATTTGCTTTAGGAGTATTGATTCGATATTTTACATTGCAAGATATATTTTTTAAGTCAGACTTGATAGATTATTTTTTGTCAAATGTTTTATAATTATTTATGACATTATATTTATAATATTAATCTTTTTGTCAAACATGCATTTACGATGTTCATAGAAATTTTTTATTTTTAATTTTGATGATTAATTTAATTAAAATATACTAAATTGAAAAATATAAATCAATTATTTTTTATAATATTAGTTAAGAACATATATTTATTAATTAATATATATATTTTCAAAAGACAATATATATATCTTAAATATTTAATTTAATATCATTTATATAGGCTCATATTTGTCTAATATAAAATTTTAATTTTAAATAATTATTTTTTATTTTTATAATTCAATATAACCTTATGATTACACTTGTGCAACCAAACAATAGATTTGTAATTACACTGTAATTACACTGTGACAAACAAACAGGTCAATGTAACTACTAGATTGTGTAATTACTAGGCTGGTAATTATTACCTTAGTAATTACACCAATTCCAATTACCTGATGGCTTTCCAAACAGACCCTAAATGTTTAGTGTCTAAAGATACATCTACAAGACCAATCAATGGTCTGTGGTTTCTTTTACAGTCTGTAGAATGAGTTCGTAAATGCTAGGTAGTAGAAATAGTAGCTAAGTTTTCTTGTACATCATTCCACGAGTCCAATACATGTCCCGTGGTTTGAGCTCATGAAACTCAAGTTCAAAACCAAGTATCTGAAGTTGATCTATGGACATCGTCTACGGTCCGTGATTCTTTTTACGATCCATAGAGGCCGTCCTTAAATCCCAAAATTTAACAGTTTTAAATTTCTTAACTCATCCCTATCTAATATGTAAGGTCTGATCTGGTCTTTGAATTTCTGAGATGGTACATCTTCTTGCCCAAAAATGATAATATTGTGTCACAAAGATTTTCTTATTGCAAAATAAAAAAATTATGTAGAATTATGTGAACCGATGAAAAAACCAAACTAATGGAGAAACCAAATAACAAGGCTAGTAGCATTTCCTTTGTGATTCAACAATTATAAAGGTAACTCATCCCCCTCCCCACTCTCGATAAAAAATTACTTGCATCAGGTGTTCACACCAAACCTCTCTTCCGATTCCTCTTCCTAAAAACCCCATGATTATTCATATTTACATGCACGAAAAGCTTATAAAAAGAGAAAACGGGTTTGTAACGAAAATTTCTCCTGTCCCAAACTAAATATACACTTCCTAATATCTTTTCTAATAATGATCCATTAAATAATAGTCACTAGATAGATAACTGTAACGACCCGATAGGTCGTTTTGAACGCTAGAACTATTTGACTCTTTCCGTAAAATTTTTGATAATTTTGAACTATTTGTGTAACTACAGTTATTTAATTAATGGGTGATTTTAAATAATTAATTTAGTTGATAGAAGAAAAAAAATATTATAAAAATTAGGTAAAAAATTTCAGTATAGTTTTGAAATTTTTTTTTAGAGGTGGGCCATACCCACTACTCCCTTATTGTCCATGTAGCTAGGTTAGTAAAAAAAAGGAGTAATTAATTATTCTTTCTACTTTTGGGAAGAAAAATAAAAGAGAACGTAGATGAAGAAAATTTCAAAAGTGAAGAGGAGAGTTTCTGGTAAGTCTAGCCAAATTCCAATCCTTGCATGTGGATATTTATTGGAGGGGTATTAACAATTATTATTACTATTATTATAAGATTGTTGGGGTTGAAAGAAATTGAATTAGAAAGTTGAATGTTGCAAAGTGGGTCATTAGGTTTTAGTGGAAATTTATGGCTATGATTGCATGATGATTGAAGTAATGATGGGTAGTATTAGGATGTTATGGGAAATTATGATTCATAGCTTCTTAGGGTTTTTTTTAAAAAAAACAATAAGCAATCTGTTAGTCACTTTCTACTCAAGATCGGGGCATACTGTTCCTTTTATTATTAACTATTGGAAATTACGTTGTTGCAACTTAGTTTGAGGGACAAGATTAGTGGTTAATTATAATACAATAATAGTATGAATTTTGTATTTCACAAGGTATTAACGCCAAGTATGACCACTGTGAGGTTAAGAAATCAGGCATAAATTGACGTGAGGCCAGTCAGACACTGCCCAATCTTTATAAATTGAGACTTAACCCTAGGCTTAATAAATATGAATATGAAACTTGGCATATTTAGTTAGCACTAAGTTTTATAAATTTAATTATAGATTAGAGTGAGTTTTGGATCTAGGCTAGGCCTATAGTAATATTGTTGTCTATGGACTCACTTGTTGACGAATGTTGCATATTTGGTAGATTGGGAACATTCTGAAGCTTTACGGAAAGGAAAGGAAAAATCTTGAGGATTCGTGACTCGTGTTCGGCATTCAAGGTATGATAAGACTTACTAGACTTCGTTGAGGGACATTTTCTAATTTAAGATTAAAAATGGAATAGACAATGGGTAAGTGCGAAAGATGGGGGTCTCGTACCAATGGCGTGACGGGCATTGGTACGAGTACTGGTGTTATTAAAGGGAAAGGTTATTACTATAGTATGATAGATTGTAATCTGAGAATGCCAAAGCATATGGGCATTAGCTGATGTATTAGTGATTGGTTTATTTTGTGTGGTTATGTTTCTTTATTGAACCCGTATATTTGTGATAATTGCGGTGATTATATGTCCAAGCGACATTTGATTTATTGGGATGCTTCATTATCACCTTTATTTTATATCATATTGTGAACATGCATTGACATGAGATGGAGTATGAGTAAAGGTCTAACACGTGGAGATCGTCCGTGTTGAGATCGAGTTATGATTATAAGTTGGGCACGTGGAGATCGTCCGTGCTGGGGATTGTGAGATGTTATGATTATAATTTGGGCACGTGGAGATTGTCTGTGCGAAAATTATTTGATTTTATGATAGTGCATTGAGATCGTCCGTGTCGGTATATGGACCTTGCGAGTCCCCCATGGGTCACGAACTCTCGATGTATTTTCGAGTAGTATCTTGTATATATGGTTGAGAGAGTACTTGGCATTTGAGGAATATCATTTCATAGTGTCACATTGCATTGCATCACATTACATCCTTCATTTTTATTTGATTATGTGCTTTATTGGTGGTTGGACATTACGTGGCATTTGACTATCCCTATTTGATGAAGACTTGGTTGATAAGTATAATATGGACTTGTAAAATTAAAGGATTATTTTCTTATATACTCCTGTCACTACTTCTTCGTTGTCGGTCTATGAGATATACTGGGTACACGTGGTTTCGTACTCATACTACACTTGCTGCACTCTTTTGTGGTGCAGATTGGATTTTGAATTCGAGGGCATTTCGTGGAGCTTTCAGAGTTGAGTTGTGTTATCTTGGAGTTGTGGTGAGCTTCAGACAGAATATTCCTTACGTCTAAGGTTGTCATTTAGTTCTAGACTTGCATCGTAGTTTAGAAGCTCTTGTACTTATGACACTAAATCTTGGGGTGATATTTCAGTTTTCCGTATTTTTATTTAAAAGACTTAGTATGTAAGATATTTGTTTGCTCTACTTATTGAGTTGACTTACCTATCGGTTGGGAACATAAGTGCCATCACGACATGCGATTTTGGGTTGTGACAATAACACTTTTTTTGTTTTATCATTCAGTTTTCAGTACACACGATTGATCTGAATTCATGCACAAGGCCTATATAAGGAGGAAGTTTCTTGATAATGAAAATTAATGCTCTAATTTCAAGACTCTAACTCAGCTCAAAACCCTTGATTAAGAATGGTCAGTTTGCTTTGCCGGATTTAAGCAATTTAGGTCAACGCTAGAAGGTGGAAAATAGTCGAAAAAAACATTACTCTTTAAAAAAGAAAGTACATTCATTTGGAAGAGAATTAAAATTTGTTCAAGTGGGAATTTCAAAAAGTACAAGAGGTCATCTATGTTAAAAGTTACAGATTTAGAGGAAAATAGAGATGAATCAGATTGAGTTGCATTGAAGATAGTATTTTGGGTTATTGCCACATAAGGAAAATCAAGTTTTGTGGTATGTTTATATTATTATTAATATCATCTATTTTTAATTCGGTTCTTATTTTATTTGATCATTTGGTATCTTGTTCTTAATTGGTATGATTAATTTGAATTTGTGCCGCATAAGATATTATTTAAAGGGAATCATTTCCTATTACAAATTTCTTTAGTCTTTGAAATATAAAAGATTATTTTAGGGAGTATTTTTTTTCGTTCACCTGGTCAGTATTTGAATTATTTGGACCTCAACACGAGTATCATACATAGATGAAAACAATAAAGTATTCTATTTTTTGTTTTCTATTCTTCTTGGTAAAAAAATGATAACATTTTGACACATAAATTTTCTTATCTCGAAATTTTTTTAGGTAGAATTATGTGAACTGACGAAAATATTCAAGTAACGTAGACACCAAATAAATAGGATTGAAACTTTTTTGTCATTGGACAATTATACAGGCCATTCCTCTGCCTCCTCCCCCACCCCCCTACCCCCCTCAAGATAAAACTTACTTGGGAGAGTTGGCAAAATAGACACTCTCAAGACTTAATTGAGCATTTAGTTACAAGTTTTCAAAAATTTCAACTTTAGCCCCTAAATATGACATCACTCATTATTCTTCCAAAATATACAACACCCTACTCTCAAGTTTTAATAATACACTTTTGGTCCCCACTCATCCAACAAATGTGGAGTTATTTTTCTTTTCATTCATTAAAAACAATTCCAAATAGAGAAAAGCTCTCCATAAAGAAACCCAAAATATTCCTATTTTTGCAGCTCATTTAGCCGATTCCGGCGATTTTATAGCTTTCACAGGTGAAATCATCATCATCCTACTCATTGCTTCCATTTTTACACCATTTTCTTTCAAATAGCTTCAAAGAAAAATTTTCCCACCATTTTAGAAGCTTGAGAAATCTTCCAAAATCTCTTCATAGCTCATTTTAGATAAACTTTAGTAGTTTACAAGCACTATAGATACTTGTTCTCCATTTCAGGAGCTTAATTTGAATCCGATCTTGTTCATTCGCATTTTGTAAGGATTTCGTATCAGTCATTGACCGTTAATTACTAATATCGTAATCTAGTATCTATCAGTGTAGTCAATATATAATGGCAGTAGCTGAATTTGTTGATGCTGGTGGTGATTATATGGGAGTATGGGAGGAGACTCCCAATAGCTGGAATTGGAAATCTTTTAGTAAGACGACAACGCCCATTGCGTTGCGTCGCAATGGTTCATATGAAGATATGATTACAAGCGTAATTGAGGCCGATGAGTTAGCCTGCGAGCCAAGCAACTTAGTGATTAGCTATTAAATGAATGGGAGGGAAAAATACATCCCACATTCATAAAGAATGACAGGCATTGGGCTTGTTCATGATGAATATTGTTGGTGATGGTTCTAGGCCTATATTGAGGATAAATGTCATTGCTAGGCCTCCGATTGAATCAACGAATTCATTTAATGATGACGACTCAGCTAAAAATGAGAGCTTGGGTGATTAACCAAAGGAGAGATTCGGTGATCATTTAAATGATAGCTTGGGTAATGATTCAATGAATAGGTATGATCATTCAGTGGGTGCTGAAGATCAGCCTGTAGATGCGAAAGATTTCGAACATTTTGAAGAATTGGAGGGAGAGCAGGAATTAAGATCACAACCCATCCATTCTTTCTCTGATGGAACTAATTTTTACATGTAACAAACATTTAGTACCAAGAGTGAGCTGCAATTGTTATTAGCCGAAGCAGCGGTGAGGAAATCTTTTGATTTTGCTACAGTGAAGAGTTGTACTAAATACTTAAAGGTGAAATATATATCTCATATTTGTCCGTGGATGCTGCGGGTGAAGAAATATGAGTGTTCGGATAGATTTCGTATCTACAAGTACATTGGCAATCACAGTTACGGTGTTGAACATGCCATCATCACCCATAGAAAAATTTCAACCAAAGTCATTGCGCCTCTTTATGTGAATCTGTATCATGATGGAAAGGGTCCAAATGTTAAAGAGATTCAGAGGACTATTTTTAATTTTTTTTCATTGTAGTCCAAACTATTGAAAATGTTTGAATGGAGCTGTGACTGCCAAGGAAATGGTCCGAGGGACAACGAAACACGAATATTCATGCTTACCGACTTTTTCCTGTATGATCGACACTCTTAATGTTGGTTCTAGCTATTGTATTATGGTAAGCGGGGATACTCATAGATTCATGTATTACCTCTTAGCTTTTAGTGCTTGCATTCGGGGATATTCCCACATGAGAAAGGTAATTGTGGTTGACGAAACTCATTTACATGGTAAATATGAGGGAGTGCTACTGATGTTGCACAAAATACGGAGAATCATGTTTATCCAATTGCTTTTTGTGTTGTGGACAAAGAGAATGATGCATCTTGGACGTTCTTCTTTGAGAAGTTGAAGGATGTTATGGTCGATGAACCAGATTTGTGTTTTATTTCCGATAGAAACAAGAGCATTGCCAACAAAGATATTGCATGAGGCACCTCGGTGAAAATCTTCGGGTAATTCACCACTGTGGAGATTCCCTCAATCTATATTACAACGTGGGAAAGGCATATTCTTTGGAGGAGTTCAACGATCATTTTGTGGAATTCAAGGACAAATGCCCCGAGGCAGCCGTCGTCCTTGAGCATGAAGTTGGTTTTGAAAAGTGGAGCAGGGCACATTCCCCCGGCAACATGTATGATGTGATGACCACAAATATTGTCGAGTCACTTAATGCTATATTGATAGATGAGAGGGAGTACCCCGTGACATTCATATGTAATTCGATTGCTAAGAGATTTGGAGAATTGTTCAGGGAGAGGTAAGCATATGTCCTTAAATCAAAAGGTCATAAAATGGTGCCGACTGCCAAAAGAATCGCAAGAAAAAAATGACTGAGGGTGACTCCTTGTGTGTGGAGAACATAACCGGGGATGGCAATCAATTCACCGTGTTCGGTGCAGGTTCTACTTCCAACGTGAACCTACTGAAAAAGTCATGTTCTTGTAGGGAATATGACTTGGTCAATATATCGTGCGCTCACGCAATGGATGCTTTGAGATCGAAGCATGGCGATGAGTATGATAGGAACATCTATGAATACTCTTCGCCTTTATATAAAGATGAAGCATACCTCCTTGCATACTCTGAATCTATTAATGTTGTCCCTATCAAGTCGGAATGGTGTGTACTAGAAGAATTGCTAAACATGAAGATTCTTCCACCCCTTGTCGATACCAAGCTTGGAAGGAAGAAAAAAAACGTGTCAAGGGTGTCAGTGAGAATTTCAAGAGCAAGATGAGGAACAAATGTTCAATTTGCAAGAGATCCGGACACAAGAGACCACATATATGAACAACAACAAATCTTAGATAGGTTTGACTAACTTTATTTTTGTAATCAAGCTACTGTATATTTTGGACCCCAACATTTTTGTCAATTTAATGTCAGTTATTATCGAATTTACTCATGATCTAATATAGATCAATCAAAAGATAACATACATTTTGTACACTATCTATTAATGTTTATTATCGAGTCCAGTCGTTGTGTGTTATTAATACATAGAAATTCATGGCGTAATGCAATGATTTAAATGCATACATTAGAATGCAATTGTCCTCAAAACATTTTTTAAAATATTTTTTCCCACTAAAATTGTGAAGGGTATCATGCATGCTATTTTTAATGTCCCAAATTAAATAATGCATAATAAATAACATATGTATAACTAATCCAAACATAACTAATACAAGCATTACTCAGATATACACTCTACCAAACGACTCCTTAAAGAATTGTCGAAAAAATCAGATGTTGACATTGGAAAAGTAGCAATTTGTACTTTTTTACCATTGTTAAACTTGGATAGTTGACTATTGTCACTGTTGGTCAAAATATATAGACCATTAAGACAATCGATACCTATTAATGTGCTTGATTTAGGTTTTACCAAGGACATCTACACTTCATCATTAGTAAGGTATATACGGGTTGATATCATGATCCAAAAATGATCTATACTGCACCTACTAGAATATGATGCTTATATATAAATTGTAGCTAGTAAAATTTAAAAAAGAAAATGATTAATTAATAATAAATTATATTATTAAAATTTATTCAATTAAATAAGTTTAAACAAGTCATGTGATCATGTAAGGGTTCACATACATTAGGGGTGATGATCAATGATGTATGAGCGAGAGTTGTAGTTATACAATCAACATCCTCAGAGTAATGCATAAGAAAACATTAGTATGTTGGGAGAATTTAACTTGTTCGACCACAACTCCTCCCAAACATCATATAAGGGTCCATGCTCTCCATCTACATGATCCTTTGTTTTGAATATGCACTTTTGTAATGACCCTCCAGATCATTTTCTTCATTTTCTAGTGTATTCAATGATTAGAGATTTCCTATTGTGGCGCCAACTCATTTATAACTTGTTGAGAATGATATTGCGATCATCGGGCCGTTCATTTTGTTGTTATGCATTTTTTCCTATTTTGGAGCTTCTAAAGTTTGAATGGTTGACTTTAGTCAAAACATCAGGTAAACAACCTGGAAATGTGATTCTGATGATTCCGTTAGCTCCTAATTATTGACTTGGTCTTGAAGGACCTTTGGTGCACGCCTCGAGGCTTCTGGGCTCATTTCGAGATATTTTATGAATTTTGGCTTAAAATGGATCTTGGGTGCGGGACTCCCTTTTTTTTAGACGACCTCTGTTGGAAGTGTTGACCTCTCTTACATGCCAACTCCCTAAAACCAGACAATAACATAAGCACTAGATACAATAACAGTTAACTAAATACACACAAGAAACACTTCATTTACCTTAAAAGATAAATTATTTAATATCAAAATGTAACATTCTTAAACATAGTAGAATTAGGAGCTTTCTCATATTTATAGCATCTCAATATAACAACAACAACAACAAATCCAGTGTAATCCCACAGGGATAGTGTGTACGACACACCTTACACATACCTCTTGTGACAGTAGAGAGATTGTTTAGTAATGTATGACATCTCAATGTCTACTAATATTGGTTAGCCCCGCACTTAAAAATGGCTATTTTGGAAATTAAATAGTAGGCCTGCTCGAGGTTATCTTCTTCCTGATTCAATCAATAACAACTCCTTCTTTTCTTGCTAACAGGGCAAGGGCATTCGATGCATCTGATTCAATTCCTGGTCTGCCCTCTCTTTCACAGCCTAGGAGTACACATCAATGAATTAAGTAAGCCTTTTTGACTAATACACTTTGTTGATGCAATGAACTCTTTCTATTCCATGAGCAGAACACTAGAGATGCACATCACGTGGGCCATGTCTAACGAATGATGACTTTCGATTCTTAATCGACATAGGTTTCTCTTTTTGTGTAATTGAATTGGATGGGCTTGCAACCCTTAGGCATGTCTCTATCACTGTAAAAGGCTCGAAGACTTTTATTATAATAGTGGGTGGCTATATTTTCAATTACCAAGCTGAAAATTAGGCCCCACCCTATCTATTTAACTACATAGTTGATTGATTAAGATGTCATAAAAATAGGGCTAAAATTGTATCACCTTAAAGAAATTAAAAGTGGCTAGCCCAGGTTAACTTACTACAATAGATGATTGATTAATATGTAAAAAATATAGGCTAAAAGTATAAATTGCATCACTTGAAAGAGTTAAAAGTGGCTAGCCCATGCTATTTCACTGTAAATTGTGTCACTTCAAAAGAGCTTAAAAATTTTTAGCCTACGTTATTTGTGCCTTCTTCCTGTCATTTAGAGCATTCTTGTAGTGACCCCAAGTCTTTTATAACTTGCTAGCACTGCAGGTTCGGTTGTCTGGTCGTTCGTTTGGGTGTTGTGCCTGTTTTCCTGTTTTGGAGCTCTTGGACCTTGAAAAGTTGATTTCGGTCATAATTTCAGGTAAATGACCTCAGATGTGAATTTTGACTATTCCATCAGCTTCGGAGTGGCCAAATTAGGCTAGGAGCATGGTTGGTCCGAGTCTCGGGGCTTCCGGTGTGATTTTGGGGCTAGTTAGCTCTTCAGCCTTCGAAATTTAGCTTAAAGTTGACTTTGGTCAACATTCTTGGTAAACACACTCGGATGAGAATTTCGTCAGCGCGATTAGTTCTGGAATGCCGAGTTGATCTAGAATGACCCTTTAAGAACTTTTGAGAGCTTCTGAGCAAACTTCGAGGCCTCCGATAGAATTTGGTTAACAAGGCCCATTGGGTGTGGGAACCACTTTTAATTGAAATGACCTCGTATTGAAATTTTGACTGCGTCATTGAGTTCGGAACGTCGAATTTGATGGGGTAGCATATCTCATTTCCGTGCACGGGGTTTCGAGCGAATTCCGAGCACGCCGTCGGAGTTTTGGAATTGTCCAAAACTCAGCTGGTGCAGCTGATATCTGCAGACACCTTTCCTCTCACCGTTCACGGGATAGGCTCCACGTTCACAGAGGTTCCGAGGCTGCGTTCGTGGAGGTTTGAGGTCTTGTTCTCCGCGTTCGCGGAGGTCTTTGAGGCTGGGTGACCTTCTTCTCCGTGTTCACAGGCCTAGGGCCGTGTTCGCGGGGCTGGGACCGCGTTCACGGAGCAGAGGTTGTGATCCCTCCGCATTCGCGGACCTTGGGCCGCGTTCGCAGAGGTCAGCGGGGTGCAGTGGCTTTATAAGTGAGGTTGAGGCTCATATGGAAAAAAATTTGTGAATTCATATCTCCCTCATCTTTTATCAATTTTTGGTGATTTGAAGTCCGAGGCGTTCAGATTCTCGTTGGCTTTGTGGGTTAGTGGTCAGATTGCGTTGAGTTTATCTCGATATCCATGAATTCGAGGCGTAAGTTGCTATCCCAGGCCTAATTGTGTAAAGTTATGCATTTCTTGTTGTTGGTTGTTTAGAGATGATCCGAGCCCTGATGGAAGTTCCATTTTGGAATACAAGTTTGGGGGAGGATTTGGGACCTCTTCATGGAGTCAATTCCGAAAAATCTAGAGCGGGTCCCATGTTTCCTGATTTTGACTTCGAAATTGGTCTGTCTCTGATTTTGATGATTTTAGTGTCTAAACGACTGTATTAACGCTGTGACTCTATTTTTTCACAGCGTGCCAGCAGTCTGAGGCCGTTTGGAAGGGAAATATTCTGGTAGAGTGACTTGGAGAACGCGTGGTCGGCCTTCTACTAGGTTACGGCTTCTTTTCTTCCTAGATTGAGCTTGAATGCGTAAATGCTTGTTGATTTGTGGGAATCTGGGGTAGGTAGATAGTATTTATGTTCCTCTTCTCCGGTTTCTTCATTTAGAGTTGATTTTTGGACTGTTCGGGGCAAGTATCATGCTTTAGTATGGGTTGTGACCTTGGATGTTGATGGGTTTGTTTGGGGGTTATCTGGTCGGTGGTTATCTGTTGTTGCATGCATGGGTTCGGGTTGTTTTCTTTTGTTTTGTTGATTGCTTGTGCTTTTTGACCTTAGAATAGGTTAGGATAGTATTGCCTTAGTCCCATGCACCTGCTGACTATGGTATGTATCCGACGTCGATTTGGATGGACTAGGTCCTTGTAGACTGGCATAGCAGACTTGAGTCTGATAGTTTAGCTGACGTTGGGATTATTCTGGAGGTGATCCTTCTGCCGTCTTCCCCCTTTCTGCGGTGTCGTCGCGCTATCGGTGGCTTAGTATCTTCCTGGTGGAGTTCTTCGAGGTTGGTTTCTGTGCATTGTGATTGGTTGTGGACGTCGATCCATAATGGTTTTGAATTTAAGGCCCTCTACGGAGTTGACTTGCCTTATACACTTTGCCTGGCTTAGGACAGGGCCCCCGGAGTGTCAATCGGCTAGGCAATTGGATATAAGCTAATTATGATTCTCTTCAGAGTTGGTACGCCCCGTGCACTTGTCAGGCTTTGGAAAGGCCCCCGGAGTGTTAGTTGGCTCACCCATCTGGCTTGGGTTATGGCCCCCGGGGTGATAGCCTATTGGGCAGTAGGAGTTTAGGTCAATTGGAGGGGTCGTCGTACCCCCCTACAGCACCTTTCTGGCTTGGGACAGGGCCCCCGAAGTGTTAGCAGGCTAGGTGGGTTGTTTAGAAAAGTCAGACTTGTGGTTAGTCTAGAGTTGAGTGGTTGGTTCGAGTTGAGGTTTGGTGTCCTTTGGTTCCGTAGATCTAGCTTTTGGTGTACCTGTGGGGCTTATGAGGGTCCATTCGGGTTCTTGTTTGTCTATGCTTGAGTGTACCCAGCGGGTCTTATGTGGGGCCCAGTTGGGTTTAGTTCTGATGTTCTTAGATTTACTTTCCGCTTATTCTGTTCCTGCTTTGTTGACCTTTGTTTGTGTTTGATTCTATCCTTTATGTCTGTTTTTATCTTTCTTGCTCAGTCAGCCTATGATGCCTACTGGGTACCTGTTATTTGGTACTCATGCTACACTCTGCATCTATTTTCGTGATGTAGGTTCGAGCACCAGCTATCAGCGTTGAGTTCGAGCCTGCAGATGTCTGTTCAGGAGACGAGGGTGAGCACATGACGTTCTGGCATTACCTGTCTCCTTCTGTATTTATATTTTGGCTTGTCTTTTGTTTTGAGACAGTATTGCTTTTATGGTCCACTTTTTGGGCTTGTATTCGTTTAGTAGCTCTGTACTGGTGACTTTCTTTATGTGTTCCTTTATTTATGCTTTCGCTTAATTGAGGCTGGTTTCCACCCTCAATCCCATTACTGTAAAGTTCCGGGATAAGGTCTTGGCTGGCCTACAGGTGGGTTGGTAGGCGCAATCATGACTCGAGAAATCAGGTCATGATAAGGTAGTATCAGAGCCCCAGGTTCGTTTGTCGCACTTGTACAGAGCTAGCATCTAGTAGAGTCATGTGGATCGGCGCGAAGACCTCTGTGACTTAACTTCGGGAGGCTATAGGATGTCCGTAAGAGGTTTTCTAGTTTTGATTCCGGTTCATGTGTCGTTGTCTGATTGGTTTCATGAAATCTCACTTGTTTTACTCGGTTGCAGGATGGATCGTACGTGTAGTAAAGGTCAACCCTGAGGTCGAGGTGGTGTTGCAGCACCAGGCCGCGACAGAGCTAGGACTTCGGAGCCGGAGGTAGAGCCTCATGGAGAGCAGATTCCTCCTCAGCCGGTGGGGCCGGGACCAGCCCATCCATCGCTCGCACCAGCTGCCGCCCCGACCTTTAGGGCATGCTTGCCCAGATTCTAGCTGCTATCGGGGGTATGCAGCAGTAGCGGCAGCCGGCCCCAGCACCAGCTCCAGAGCCGGCTCCAGCACCGCAGGGCAAGCCTGCCCCTGTAGTTCCAGAGATGCGTCAGCAGGACCATCATGCGGTAGTAACTTCAGGGGTTCATCAGCCGCCAGCACCGGTTGGGGTTCAGCCAAACCCTTTTGATGAGGTTATGCCACTTCGAGAGCAGAAGATGCTCGGGGTGTTTCTCAGGCTATCACCGTTGAGGTTTTTTAGGGCTATAGGGGAGGACGCCCACGAGTTTATTACGACCTATAGGGAGAGATTGCAAACTTTGGGGTTAGTGGAGTCTAGAGGATCCGACTTCACCGCTTACCAGTTAGACGGACCGGCCAGACAGTGGTGGAGTTCCTTCATCGAGACCAGGCCAACTGGGTCGCCACCAGTATTGTGGGTAGAGTTCTCAGAGGCTTTTCTAGCTAGATTTATCCCACGAAGCGTCATGGATCGCCTCCATGATGAGTTCTTGAGGTTGGAGCAGGGCTCCATGATGGTATCCGAGTATGAGTCCAGATTTCATGAGTTGTCCCGTCATGCCGCCATGATTCTGCCTACGGAGGAGGAAAGGGTCCGATGCTTTATTAGAGGTTTGAGATTTCCACTACGTATTGAGTCGCAGTCTATGTTGTCAGCGGGCTGTTCTTTTCTGGATGTTGTGGACCATGCTCACACAATTGAGCAGCTCCATCGCGAGGCCCACGGGGGCAGCAGCAAAAGGAATAGACAGGATGGCAGAGCTAGTGGGCCCCGTTCCAAGCCTAGAGTTACTCGGGGCAAGGTTCATCATAGGTTCCAGACAGGTCATCCCAATCGCCCATTCCAGGCTTCCTTACAGATCTTAGAGGGTGACCAGCACCGTCAGAGTGGGTATAGTGCCGGCCCGAGTCAGGCCGAGGTGGGTTCTAGGAAGTTTCATCAGGTCGGGGTGGCTGGCCTTCAGCGGTGAGCAGATCTTCATAGGGGTTCTTTACTTGTGGGGAGCTTGGTCATTGGTCTAGGGAGTGCCCTGTCTCCAGACCGACCTTACCAGCCCCTGAAGCAGCAAGACCGATAGTAGCAGCACCTCTAGCTAGAGGAGGAGGTCAGCAGCAGGGTGTTTGGGGAGGTCCCCGGGAAGGCAGGACAGGTGGAAGGGTGGATGCTCGTTGTAGAGGCACCCAGGGCCATTTCTATGCAGCTCCAGCCAGAGTAGAGGCCAAGGCTTATGAGGATGTGATCACAAGTACAGTTCTTCTATGCCATCAGTTCGCTTCAGCCTTATTTGATCATGGTTCTACATATTCATATGTATTTGCTTATTGTGTTCCTCGGTTTAGGGTGAGTCCAGAGCTCTTAGTGGTACCCTTGCGTGTTTTGACCCTGGTAGGGGATTCTTTAGTACTGGATCAGGTATATAGATCTTGTGTGGTGACTATTCGGGGGCAGGACACTCTGGTTGATCTTATTGTGCTTTGTATGGTGGATTTTGATGTGTTTCTGGGCATGGATTGGCTATCCCCTCACCGAGCTATCTTGGATTGTTATGCCAAGACCATTACTTTAGCCAGACCTTCAGCCTTATTTGATCATGGTTCTACATATTCATATGTATTTGCTTATTGTGTTCCTCGGTTTAGGGTGAGTCCAGAGCTCTTAGTGGTACCCTTGCGTGTTTTGACCCTGGTAGGGGATTCTTTAGTACTGGATCAGGTATATAGATCTTGTGTGGTGACTATTCGGGGGCAGGACACTCTGGTTGATCTTATTGTGCTTTGTATGGTGGATTTTGATGTGTTTCTGGGCATGGATTGGCTATCCCCTCACCGAGCTATCTTGGATTGTTATGCCAAGACCATTACTTTAGCCAGACCTATATTCTGCCGGTGGTGTGGCAGGGCTCTCGCAATCGCACACCAGTTGGGGTGATTTCTTGTATTCAGGCCCAGAGGCTTGTGGATAGCGGATGCTTGGCTTATTTGGCGTATGTTAGAGATGTTAGTAGGGAGGGCCCTATGGTGGAGTCAGTGCCTATAGTCCGAGAGTTTGTTGATGTGTTTCATGCCGGCCTTCCTGGCCTACCCCCAGAGCGAGATATTGATTTCATCATCGATTTGGAGCCGGGTACTCGTCCTATTTCTATCCCACCGTACCGTATGGCCCCTGCAGAGCTCAAGGAGCTCAGTGTTCAGCTTCAGGACCTCTTAGGTAAGGGGTTCATTCGACCTAGTGTATCGCCTTGGGGTGCCCAAGTTCTATTTGTGAAGAAAAAGGATGGTACCATGCGGATGTGTATCAATTACATGCAGCTGAATAAGGTGACGGTGAGGAACCGTTACCCCATGCCTCGTATTGATGATCTGTTCGACCAGCTTCAGGGTGTCATAGTGTTTTCTAAGATTGACTTGAGATCTGGCTATCATCAATTGAGGGTTAGAGCAACGGACATCCCTAAGACAGCATTTAGGACTCGTTACGGCCATTATGAGTTCCTAGTGATGTTTTTTGGGTTGACTGATGCCCTGTTGCTTTCATGGACTTGACGACTCGTGTATTCAAGTCGTATTTGGACTCCTTCGTCATAGTTTTCATTGATAATATCTTGGTATACTCTCGGAGCCATGGTGAGCATGAGCAGCATCTGAGGATAGTGCTTCAGACTTTGAGAGATCATCGGATTTATGCCAAGTTCTCAAAGTGCAAGTTCTGGCTTGAGTCTATAGCATTCTTGGGGCACGTGGTGTCCAAGGATGGCATTATGGTGGATTCGGCGAAGATAGAGGTTATTCGTGATTGGGCTAGGCCCACTTCTATGACTGAGGTTCGGAGCTTCGTCGGATTGGTAGGTACTACAGATGTTTTGTTAAGGGTTTCTTACTATCGCAGCACCACTGACTCGGTTGACTCGCCAGGATGTTCCCTTTGTGCAGTCGGAGGAGTGTGAGAGGAGCTTTCTGAAGCTTAAGGAGTTGCTTACCACCACTCCTATATTGACTCTTCCAGTTGAGGGTGAGGGCTTCACCATTTATTGTGACGCATCCGGCGTTGGTTTGGATTGTGTTCTGATGCAGCAGGGCCGGGTTATTGCTTATGCATCGAGGCCGCTTAAGTTGCATGAGCGCAACTACCCCACTCATGATCTGGAGTTGGAAGTGGTAGTTTTTGCGCTTAAGATCTGGAGGCATTACCTATATGGAGTTCATTATGAGATCTACACCGATCACAGGAGCCTTCAGTACATTATGACCCAGAGGGATCTTAATTCGAGGCAGCGCCGCTGGATTGAGCTCCTGAAAGACTATGATCTCTCTATTCTCTACCATCCGAGCAAGGCGAATGTAGTAGCGGATGCCTTGAGCCGAAAGGCAGTGAATATGGGTAGCTTAGCCTTTCTTTCAGTTTTCGAGCGACCCTTGGCTTTGGACCTCCAGTCCTTAGCCAATGAGATGATCAGGCTAGATATTTCGAATTCCAATCGGGTGTTAGCCTATGTGGGTGTTCAGTCATCGCTGCTAGATCAGATCCACAGTCACCAGTTTGAGGATGAGTTTTTGGTGACACTCAGAGATAGAGTTTTGGCGGGTAATGCCAGGCAGGCTACCTTAGATTCAGATGGGGTTTTGAGATTTACTGGCTGGATTTGTGTTCCGAGAGTTGGTGATTTTATTAAGATGATCAGAGAGGCCCATGACTCTAGATATTCTATCCATCCAGGCACCGCTGATGTATCGTGATCTGAGGCAGTACTTCATTTCTGATCCTGTTGCTTGTGTTGTCAGCAGGTAAAGGCCGAGCATTTGAGGCTTGGTGGCGAGTTGCAGAGATTACCCATTCCTGAGTGGAAGTGGGAGCGCATCAGAATTTCATTGTGGGCTTGCCTCGGACTCCTAGAGGTGTTGACATCATCTTCATTGTGGATCTAGACCAAGTCAGCACACTTCATTCCAGTTCATACATACTTCCATGCTGAGAGGTTAGCTTATCTACATTCGAGAAGTAGTTCGTCTTCATGGGGTGCCATTCGAGGTCCACAGTTCGGATATTTTAGGAGGAGTTGGGCACCCGTGTCGATCTTAGCACAGCCTTCCACCCACAGACTAATGGTCAGTCAGAGCGCACTATCCAAATTCTTAAGGATATGTTGCGGGCCTGTATTATAGACTTTGGAGGCCAGTGGGACCATTTCTTGCCCTTGGCTGAGTTTGCGTACAACAACAGCTACCACTCTAGCATTCAGATGGCCCCGTTTGAGGCCTTATATGGTAGGCATTGTCGCACTCCAGTAGGATGGTTTGAATCTATAGAGCCTAGGCCGCGTGGTACAGATCTGTTTCGGGATACCTTAGCGCACTTGAGGATCATTCAGGATCAGCTCAGGACGGCTCAGAGTAGACAACAAAGTTATGCAAACCGCAGGCGTCGACCGTTGAGATTTGTCATGGGTGATAGAGTATTCCTCCGAGTATCGCCCACGAAGGGCATGATGAGGTTTGGGAGGCGGGGCAAGCTTAACCCCAAATATATTGGGCCTTTTGAGATCTTGAGGGCAGTGGGTGATGTGGCCTATGAGTTAGCTTTACCCTCAACATTCTCAGCTATTCATCCAATCTTCCATGTTTCGATATTGCGTCGGTATATTCCAGATGAGTCTCATGTGCTCTAGTATGATGCCGTTGTGTTGGATGACCGCCTGACCTATAATGAGGAGCCCATTGCTATTTTAGCTAGAGATGTGAGGCAGCTAAGGTTGAGATCCATTCCTGTAGTTAAGGTCTGTTGGAGGCACCTTCCAGTTGAGGAGGCTACCTGGGAGACAGAGTGGAAGATGCAGGAGCAGTTCCCCAACTTATTTGAGCCGAGCCCTCAGGTACTTCTTGACTTTTACTTTCGCGGATGAAAGTTCTTTTAGTAGTGGATGTTGTAATGACCCTTCAGGTCATTTGTGTGTTTGTGCCTTCTTCCTGTCGTTTAGAGTGTTCCTGTAGCGACCCCAAGTCATTTATGACTTGCTGGCATTGTAGGTTCGGTTGTTTGGTCGTTCGTTTGGGTGTTGTGCCTGTTTTCCTGTTTTGGAGCTCTTGGACCTTGAAATGTTAATTTTGGTCATAAATCAGGTAAACGACCTCAGATGTGAATTTTGACGGTTCCATCAGCTCCGGAGTGGCAAAATTAGTCTAGAAGCATGGTTGGCCCGAGTCCCGGGGCTTCCGGTGTGATTTTGGGGCCAGTTAGCTCTTTAGCCTTCGAAATTTAGCTTAAAGTTGACTTTGGTCAACATTCTTGGTAAACGCACTCGAATTAGAATTCCGCCAGTGCGGTTAGTTCCAGAATCTTGAGTTTGGTCTAGAATGACCCTTCGAGAACTTCCGGGAGCTTCTGATTAAATTTTGAGGCCTCCGGTAGAATTTGGCTAAAATGGCCCATTGAGTGTGGGACTCACTTTTCATCGAAATGAACTCGTATGGAAATTTTGACAGCGCCATTGAGTCTAGAACATCGAATTTAATGGGGTAGCATATCTCGTTTACGTGCACGTAGTTTCGAACGAATTTCGAGCACCCCGTCGGAGTTTTGGAATTGTCCAAAACTCAACTGGTGCAGCTGATATCTGCAGACACCTTTCCTCTCTGCATTCACGGGATAGGCTCTGCGTTCATGGAGTTGCAAGTGTGTCTACTCTGCGTTCGCGGAGGTCTGTGAGGTTAGGTGACCTTCTTCTCTGCGTTCGCGGGGCTGGGCCCGCATTCGCGGAGCTCTGGTTTTCATCCCTCCACGTTCGCGGGGCTGGGACCGCATTTGAGGAGCAGAGGTTGTGTTCCCTCCGTGTTCGCGGGCCTGAGACCGCGTTCGCGGAGGTCAGCGGGGTGCAGTGGCTTTATAAGTGAGGTCGAGGCTCATTTGTAAAGAAAGTTGTGAAATTCATATCTCCCTCATCTTTTATCAGTTTTTGGTGATTCGAAGTCCCAGGTGTTCAAATTCTTGTTGGCTTTGTGGGTTAGTGGTCAGATTGTGTTGGGTGTACCTCGATATCCATGAATTCGAGGCGTAAGTTGCTATCCCAGGCCTAATTGTGTAAAGTTTTGCATTTCTTGTTGTTTGCTGTTTGGATCTGATCCGAGCCCCAATAGGTATACCGTTTTGGAATACAAGTTCGGGGGAGGATTTGGGACCTCTTCACGAGTCAATTCCAGAAAATCCGGAGCGGGTTCTACGTTTCTCGATTTTGACTCTGAAATGGTTTGTCTCCGATTTTGATGATTTTAGTGTCTAAATGATTGTATTGACTCTGTGACTCTATTTTATGACAGCGTGGCAGTAGTCTGAGGCCGTTCAAAAGGGAAAAGTTCTGGCAAAGTGACTTGGAGCACGCGTGGTCGGTCTTCTAGTAGGTTACGGCTTTCCTTCTTTCTAGATTGAGCTTGAATGCGTAAATGCTTGTTGAGTTGTGTGAATCTGGGTGGATAGCTAGTATTTCTATTCCTCTTCTCCGATTTCTTTGTTTAGAGTTGATTTTTTGATTGTTCGAGGCTAGTAACATGCTTTAGTATGGGTTTTGACCTTGGGTGTCGATGGATTTGTTTGGGGGTTATCTGTTGGGTTGTTATCTGTTGTTGCATGCGTGGGTTCGGGTTGTTTTCTTTCTATGTGTTGATTGCTTTTGCTTTTCAACCTTAGAATAGGTTAGGATAGTATTGCCTTAGTCCCATGCACCTGCTGACTATGGTATGTATTTGACGTCGATTCAGATGGACTATGTCCTTGTAGACTGGCATAGCAAACTTGAGTCTGATAGTTGAGCTGACGTTAGATTTATTCTGGTGGCGATCCTTCTGCCTTCTTCCCCCTTTCTGCAGTGCCGTCGCGCTATTGGTGGCATAGTATCTTCCTGGTTGGAAGGCTTCGAGGTTGGTTTCTGTGCGTTGTGATTGGTAGTGGACGTCGATCCACAATGGTTTGGAATTTAAGGCCCTCTACGGAGTTGACTTGCCTTATACGCTCTGCCTAGCTTGGGACAGGGCCCCCGGGAGTGTTAGCTGACTCACTTGTTTAGCTTGGGATAGGGCCCCCGGAGTGTCAATAGGCTAGGCAATTGGATATAAGTTGATTATGATTCTCTTCGGAGTTGGTACGCCCCGTGCACTTATCTGACTTGGGACAGGGCCCCTGGAGTGTTAGTAGGCTCACCCGTCTGGCTTGGGACAGGGCCCCCGGGGTGATAGCCTATTGGGCAGTTGGAGTTTAGGTCAATTCGAGGGGTTGTCGTACCCCTTGCAGCACTTGTCTGGTTTGGGACAGGCCCCCCGGAGTGTTAGTAGGCTAGGTGGGTTGTTTTGGAAAGTCGGACTTGTGGTTGGTCTAGAGTTGAGTGGTTGGTTCGGGTCGGGGTTTGGTGTCCTTTGGTTCCATAGATCTAGCTTTCGATGTACCTGTCAGGCTTATGGGGGTTCGTTCGGGTTCTTGTTTGTTTGTGCTTGAGTGTACCCAGTGGGTCTTATGGGGGGCCCAGCTGGGTTTAGTTCTGATGTTCTTAGATTTACTTTCCGCTTATTCTGTTCCTGCTCTGTTGACCTTTGTTCGTGCTTGATTCTATCCTTTCTGTCTGTTTTTACATTTCTTGCTCAGTCGGCCTATGATGCCTACTAGGTACCTGTTGTTTGGTACTCATGCTACCCTCTGCATTTATTTTCGTGATGCAAGTCCGAGCACCAGCTATCAACGTAGAGTTCGAGCCTGCAGTTGTCTGTTCAGGAGACGAGGGTGAGCACATGGCGTTCTGGGATTACCTGTCTTCTTGTGAATTTATATTCTGGCTTGTCTTTTGTTTTGAGACAGTCTCGTTTATGTGGTCCACTTTTGGGGCTTGTATTTGTTTAGTAGCTCTGTACTGGTGACTTCCAGGTTCTGGGAGGTATTGTTGTTGTATATAGATGTTTCACTTCCACCCTTTCTTTATATGTGTTCCTTTATTTATGCTTCCGCTTAATTGAGGTTGGTTTCCACCCTCAGTCTCATTACTATTAAGTTCCGGGATAGGTCTTGGCTGGCCTACAGGTGGGTTGGTAGGCGCCATCATGACTTGAGAAATTGGGCCGTGACAATAGTTGACTGATAAAGATGTCATAATAATAGGCTAAGTTGATTGATAAAAATGGGCTAAAATTGTATATTGTATCACTTGAAAGAGGTTAAAAGTAGCTAAACCGTGCAATTTCACTACACAATTTATTAATTATGAATTGAGATGTCATAAAAATAGGCTAAAATTGTAAATTATATAGCTTAAAAGAGGTTAAAAGTTGGAACCATACCACCATTTTAAAAGGCTTATGCTCAATAGGCATAGTTTCTTCATTTGTCTCTTTGAAATTCTCGGGCTCAATAAAATAAATAGGCACAACTGTTAAAGGAGGCCATGCGGCACAATCCGAATATGAAAGCCCATTACTATCAGAAGAAACAATATAGCCCATTGACTTAGAATCAGAGTCAACACTAATGATCAATGAATCGGATTCAACCCGAACCGGTGATCATTCATCCAAACCTGAATCCTTTTCTTTCAATTTTTCTTCTACTTCAATTTTTACTAATGAAGAATCGACATTTTTTTTCAACTTCTTCAGTTTTCAGAGCTTCACGATCAGGTAAATTTCTTAGATTCTCCGCAGTTGTTTTTTCCATTGAGATGTAAAAAAAACAACAAAACTAGAGAAAAATCAAGAAAGAAAATGTATAGAATGATTTTTTAGAATGGAGGTATGAGAACTCTAGGTTTATGAAGGATTTTCGGTAGATAAAAATTTATGAAAAATTCAAATAAGAGAAAATGTAAAGAATGATTTTTTAGGATTTTTAAGAAAAGGATATGCTTTAAAATGATGAGAAAAACAATAGATTCAATAAAGGTTTTTTCTTTGAAGAAAAAAAATTTGTGTTTTTCTTGGTAGTGGTTTGAACTTTGAAGAAATTAGTTGAATGTTTTTTTTGCTTAGGAGTTTTGTAGAGGCTTTTGACAGATAGGAGGGTTTCGAAATGGGAGGGAAACATATAAAGGGTTGGAGGTGGGGCGGAGATGGGGCTGGGAGGACTTGGAAAGTAAATTTGCCAACTAGGAAAGTGATATAATCAAATAGATTATCTAAATTAGTAGATTATCTCAATTCAATGATATAACGGTCACTCAACTACTGATAATTATCTAATAAAGTCGTGTTTTTCTTCTTTTATAACAAGAAGGTCACTCAACTTTGTTTATATCTCTATTCTCTTTAGAAGTCACTCTATTAATATTTGAACGAGCAGAACATGATATGAAAGTATATTTAATCAATATGATTTTTTTTCAATCTACACTGCAATAATCAATGGCTCAACCTAATCCTAATTTGTAACTTAAATTAACCCTATTCAATCGAAAAAAACCATGAGGAAAACTTTAATTTTTGCTCTCACCAAAACTTATGGCATATGTATACTTGTTTGATGTATATAGCAGTGAATACTTTTACCACATGTATCGCTTCATAATTGTTTATCTTTCTTTCAGAGTAGAATGCCCATTTCATAGATACCAATATATTCTATTCTATAGATGCATTTATATGAATCAATATTTTCCTTAGAAGTCACTCTATTAATATTTGAACAAGCAGAACATGATATGAAAGTATATTTAATCAATATGATTTTTTTTCAATCTACATTGCAATAATCAATGACTCAACCTAATCCTAATTTGTAACTTAAATTAACCCTATTCACTCAGAAAAAACCATGAGGGAAACTTTAATTTTTGCTCTCACCAAAACTTATGGCATATGTATACTTGTTTGATGTAAATATCAGTGAATACTTTTACCTCAAGTATCGCTTCATAATTGTTTATCTTTCTTTCAGCGTAGAATGTCCATTTCATAGATACCAACATATTCTATTCTATAGATGCATTTATATGAATCAATATTTTCTATTTTTTATATAACTTTTAATTAATTTTAATTCATAAAAATAAATGCATCTCCTATAAAATTTACAAGTTATTGCAAAAAAAATTTATTTGGGTTATTGTTAAGATTGGATTAGACCGTTGTTTATTATTTCGTGGATTAAAAAAAAGAAAAAAAGTTCATGTGAATAAAATAAAATGCATGCTTATTAATTTGAGAAAAAAAATAGAGGTGGTAATCATTGATAAATTTTCTCTCTATCTTCTCTGAAATTAACATTATCAGGTTTTTCATTGACATAATTACGTTCTCAAGGTTTGTTAATCTTTCTAAAGTATTTGAGCACTAGTTAACAAAATCGCGCTTCGCGCGGTCATATTTTTTTATATTTAATTGATATAAAAAAATTAAGAAATTGCAATACTAATATATATATATATATGAAAAAATCAAACAGAAAATAACAATAAAAGAAAAAAGAAAAAAAAACAATAGAATTAAATTAGTTTCAAGAAAAAAAGAAGAGAATTATAATTTTTCCTTGGAACAATACAAAGGCATATTTCTTTATGCGCCAATTTTATATATGTTGCTATCTCATTTTAGGGTGTTTTAAATTATTTATGTTATTTTACTAATAATTTCCTTTATATGATACTATTTACGTTTATAAATCTATTTAACTATTTAGATTTAGAGTTCATGTAATTTCTCTTACTTATAATTCAACTTTTTCACAATTATTACTTTAAAATATGAGCATATCAATTAGTGTAATGGATAAAATTAATAGCCTAAACTTTTTTTATATATCCACACAAAACTTTTATATGAAAAGCATAGAAAGAGTAATTCTAAATTCAAGAAAGAAAGTAGAAGTTATATTCAATTCACACATTTACTAATTAATTAATATTTCGTAAAAAATTACATTAAAAATTAAAAATAATAAATACACAAGAGAGCTCAAATATCAATTTTATATAGAAATTGAATAAATTATGTAATCCAAACACTACATGAATATGAAAAAGTTAAAAGCGAATATCAATGATTTCATAAATCAATATGTGGATGAATTTTGATTTTCATTAAATAATATGAAAATTTTGGACAGTAAATTATTATAATTGTGACGTTTATTCTTATAAACTAATAAAATAAATAAGAAAATAGGGGGAAAATTAAAATCTTTTTTGGCTGGTGCAACATTTTTTACTGTCAACTTTAATCATGGGTTCATCATGAAATGTAATAATTATAAATGGATGTTGGAAATTTTTTTTGGAGAGTTACGTCTTTCCATTTTTTAAATTTATTTAGTGAGCAATTATCTTATTCTTGACTAATTATGTAAATATATTTTAGATTTTTGAAAATTAGATAAAAAGAGAAATCTCATAATTAGGAGAGTTAAAGGGATAATTTAATTTTTTTCAAGCTATTTGAAATGATATTTAGTCTATCATTCTTTAAGGAGAAAATGAAAGATTTGAGTGATAAATATTTATGCCTTTAAATTTATAATAAATAATAGGAATAAGTGGAATAGTAAAGTTTGAGATATTTAAATTCTTACAATAAATAATAGAAATTAATGAAGAAAATAGTAATTGACACATTTTTTAATAATAATAATAAATAGAAATATAGTGAAAATTACAACAATTAAAAAATAAAAAAATAGGATCATTGGCCAAAGAGAGGTGTCAAACCACTTTTTTAATATTTAGCTTTATATAATATATAGATAGATATAATTTTTTCATTTTTCATGGAGAAATGAAAGGTTGGAGTTAAATATTTAGACCTTTAAATTTACAATAAAGAATAGAAATAAGTAAAATAATAAATTTTGAGACATTTATGTTTTTACAATAAATAATAGAAATGAATGGAGAGAGTAGTAATTGACATTTTTTTAATAATAATAATAAATTAAAATATAGGGAAATTTATTTTAAAAAATAAGAAATAAATAAATAGGATCTTTGTCCTGTTTTTTTTTTTTTGAAAACGAAAGTATTGCATATAATGTTTATAGTTTCTTTAGTTTTTTCTTATGAATTATACAAATACTCAAGTTTGTTATCAATTTTTTTAATTCATTGCTTGGATAACGTTTTTTTTTTCTTTTTGTAAGTTATAAAATTTTCGCACTTTAAAATGCTTTTAATCGTAGTTTCGTATTTAGGAATGCACTTCAACATGCAAATAAACAGTAACATCGAATACATAATGTTCATTTTAGAATGTTGCAAAAAGCTAATGATTTATGTATGTACAACTATAGTCATATTAAAGAAAATGATTTTTTTTATCAAGTTTCTCTTTCTCAGTCTTATGATTTGCTTTACTTATCATTTTATTCTCTTCTCATTACGTTTTAAAAATACAACTTTAAGGGAAAAAAAGAATGTAAAAAGGTTGTAGACACATAAATTTTATTGGATTAAAGTCATATTAAATTTGGATTAAATCCATATTTATTTGGGTTGAATGATTAATTTGGGCTTTACAAATAAATGAGTCCATTTTATTAAATTCTACTCCAAGGTCCATTTCACCTTGAAGCCCAAACCCATGCCACGTGTCACAATGACTGGGCATCCAAGACCAACTAGGTGACGTCATGTGTCCAAATGAGGTGGTAGTCTCAATCAAATTCAAGAACCAATCACAATATGCCAAGTGTCAAAATGACATCATTTGGCCAATCATAAGCAACCTTGTCCACCCCCTACAACTATAAATAGGGGATAAACATGACATTCAAAAAACAGGCTGAATACGATTCTGAAAAGACATTCTGAAAACTCTTCAACAAGCATTGTGCAAGGATTGAAGAAAGGTACAACACCAACTACATAGCTCTTCGAAGGAGTGGTCAACGGAGTTCTTTCCGAAGATCGACTTGAAACGACGAAGCGCTTCCCGACGTTCCCGGAGATCAACCACATCTCAAGGAGGTCTACATCATCCTACATTCGAGAAAGACTCTACTATTAGCCCTCGAATCACGGAGAAGTTTAGGAGAGAAGAATCAAGAGAACAACAGAATTGTACTCACAGATTCATTAATAAAAATGACATTTTTTCTTTTATTTATTTTGCTTGTAGTTAATTTTCAGCACTTACGAAAATTTGGTGCGAACAAAGGTACAATTAAAAGAATTTTAAAATATATTTTAAGTTCTTCAATAAAGTACATAAATGAAATATAGAGAAGAGGACAGAAAAGCTAAAAAAATCAAATTACTATAATAATAATTTTATTGTAAGACTCTACATCACCTTCTTCCGAAATTCACAATTTTCTCTACTTTTATATCTTCTTCAACTTTCTTCTTCATCCCTACAAGCACAAATTAAGAATATACTTATATGAAATTGTTAGTTACTCCATGATTTTATTTATATGGAGAAGATTAGTTAAATTGACTATAAATAAATAATATCACATAAATTTTTAAAGTGAAAAAAGTATAATTTAAAAAATTAAAAGAAGCATTGTTACCCAGAGATTTTTTACGACTTTGTTGAAAGCAACCATATGATGTGATGATTAACATTTTCTTCCTCACCCTAATGTATGATATGGTGATGGAGAATTGAAAGAATAACTTTGAATGAAAATTTTCTTGATACAAAATATGAATTTATATAGAAAAATAGGAAAAAATACCATAAGGTGTCATAAACTAATAAATTTAATTTTGGGAGTTATGAAGATTAAAAAAAGGGAGTTATGAATATTATTAAGATTATAAGTTGAAGATGTGTGAGTTATTAGTAGTTATTTCTTATTTTATTAAAGATATTATAGTGGTAGGTGAAAGTTTGAGTAATTGAATGTGAAGACTTTTTGAGATATTAAAAATAAAATAATTAAATAATGAAGGAAAAATTGATCCAAAAAAGGGAGAAAAAAGATAAATATGAATGGAGGCCATAGAGAGGTGTCACATCACCTTCTCTATCTTTCTCCTTTATATAGATATATAGATTGTTATTTTGTGTTTGAGTTGATAAAATTTAGGACCCTCAACTATTTAATACTCTCTCTCACTCACACACACACACACCATACCACATATATAAAATTTGATTATAAATATATATAATTAATAAATTACCACAAAGAAAATTGAGCTTCAGTTTAAAGATTTGTCTATGTATTTGACCTAGCTGAATCCTCTCTCACACACATCATATATAAAATTCGATTTTTTCTTCAATTATTTAGTAAAATTAAAAATATAACCTGATTATTTAATATGATTGTAAATTTACTAGTCTTTGATAAATGTATTGCATGTGTATCTCTATTAAAATTTATAGAAATATCATTATTATTGCATATGCTACGAATACACGATACAATTGAACCTAGAAGAGTAATTATTGATTTCAATAAAAAGTCAAACTTGTCGAATTCCTGATGGATTATATAAAGTCCATATGAAAGTATAGTAAGGTTGGAAAATCATGTAATTCAATGAATTTTACTAAGATAATTCATAACAATATTGAAAGGACTACTTATCTTAAATTAAATAAATGGTCAAGCTCTTAATTGAAATTTTGATTAATTTTGCTCCATGTTATCTTTATTCTATGTTTCTTAAGAGCTTAACGGGCACTTGCCCTTTGAATCAAGCAGACAAGGGAATCTCATTGAGTTCTTAGTTTTTTATGCTTAGATGTTGCTAATTCAATTTATTTGATTACTACAAGGATGAACCAAATCCAAAATATGACTATGAATCACAAAAGAAAATATCTATTAAATCGATCACAAGAATATCAGTTAAACAATTATCTCAAAAGAAATCCTTCCAATAGTATTAGCCATTTACCCCACTTTTTCCTGATCTTCATCAAATAATTATGTTAGAGACATAAACGATCATTGATAATTAAATTATAAGATTATTTCAGAATGAGCTAAGAGAATCTTTCTTATTTTTTTGTCATTTTTTAATTGAAGAAATAATTGAAAAATAAAACAACAAGCTCAAAATGAATAACAACCCTACTTTTGTGAAGAAAGATAATGCTCTCGATTGACCCTCGGCTCAAAACATATTTCTAATTTTACCTCCCATTAAAGAAATTAAAATTTATGACTGCAATAATAGACCCAAATAAGTAACAAGGAAATCACTATTTTCTACTAAAAACAATAAGGATTATTCCATAGCAAAATATTTGCATATAGAAAAAATATACAACTTCACGAATAAAACTTTGAAAATATATTTCAGAAGAGGAGCAATTATAGAATAAATAAATACTCGAGTCATTCAGTCTAAATGTTACATGAAGAACATAAGCCAGATGATGGAACGGGAAGACCCAGGATGTAAAAGATTATATATATATATATATATATATATATATATATATATGTATATATATATATATACATATATATATATATATATATATATATATATATTACTAATTACTAAAAGTGGGAAGCTCCAAAGATGAAATGTTGGATTACCATTTTACCCCTAGACTAAATTAAACATCTAATTAATTAAATATTAAATAAAAAAATTTAATTATTTTTTGAATTGTAAGTTATTTATTAGAAAGACAATGAAAGAATCATTAATTAAATTGTCAGTTAGAATGAACTGTTTAATATATTAATTCATTTATCTAGGAAAATGAAAGGGTTCTTTGTCAATTAAGTTGGATAATCACTTTATCCCCACTCTAAATTAAAATGTTATAATATATTTAATTAATTAAATAATAATTACATCATATTATACTAATTCTAAATATCATCATCATATCATCATATCATATCATATCATATTAAAAGTGGGAAGCTCCTATTTTCAAAATCGTAATAACGATTTTAATCCCGTATTACATCAAAATTATATTAATAATTAAATTTTAACAATAATATTTTAAGTACCTTTCAAAAACTAATTAATTTGTAATGATTTAATGAAGCTTATCCAAATTCTTATTGTTACTTATATCTTCCCTTACATTGCAACAGTTGTATTTTGTTTCAGCCTTCAATAATTATAAATTATTACAAAATGTAATGTTGGTTCGTTTTGCCACTATTCATGAATATATATACATTTAAGTCACCTTCTTAATTGGACATTTTTACCCATATCTGAACACTACTTTTTTATATTGTTTTTATACTATCTATCAAATAATACATTCACCTATTAATAAATAAATCAATAAATTGTGAAAACGTTAATGTGAAGTTCATGAATCTGCCAAGCCTTAGTGTAGTTTATCTTTTACTATACAATTATATGCACTTATCCCATTATTTTAAATTTGCTAATTCTTTTAATTTTCATCCGTTAAAAAAAAATTCATGTCCTCTATTAAATTTTATATAATACACATAATATTTTTGGAGAAGTATAAGATGCACTTCCAATTGATTTGCACAGTAATTTATGTAAGTATATTGTTATTTGAATTATTTCATATCATTGAAAATTAGAGATTCTTCTAGCAATTGTAGATTTGAGGCAGCAATAAGTGAAGTAGTTCTTGTCAAGGAATCATTTCGTGGTAGTTTACCTCCCAGATTATGTTGATTAATCAGTCAAAATTGTTGTGTCGTTATGTTGTTAAGCTTTAATTTGTGTTACACTTTAATATGTAATTGCATGGATTACTATAGAAAAAAATTGTTATATATGAGATTATATATTTCAGAGGTTTAATCTAAATTTTGAAGTTATTTGTCTTATGTGCTGTCGCATCGCATGAAACACAATGATTTTAATAGCTTGTCATGTTACATATGATATTATATATACACAATTTTACTAATTATTTATGTTAAATTCAAATATGAAATGGCTCAGAAGTTTAAATCAGACAAAAGGTAATCTTCCATTTCAAAATTCATATAACTCATTGCACATTTAATCTAATATTATTATTTTTTAAATTACTTAGCATGGAATACACGTGTAACGCACGTGTTCGAGAACTGGTATATATATATATATATATATATATATAAGATCCATATCTATAGATATCACCAACTCTCTCATATCTCATAAATCAATCTAGTCGGAGGGACATCAGAATCTATCAAATTGATCAACCATTAATAAGTAATCCTGATGTAGGTGGATTTGGCCATGGAGACGCAGAGATAGTACTTCAAAATGCATTACGTGTCTTATAAGGACTTTTGTTCTTCTTGGCATCTGCTATTTTGGCATGTCCTCCTCCTCTTAGGTGCTTTGTGGGGATCCTTCCTCCCTGAAGGGGGTTAAATGCATCATCATGCTCCACTATGTGGTCCGTGTCATCTAAGGGCACCCCCACTTGCGTGCAAAGCACAAAAACTAAATCAAGGAGGAAAGGGGATTTCTTAGTACCATGGTAGAAGTCCTTCGTGGATGAATAGAATTCATTGGTGAATTCCCACACACCTTGATGATCAAAGCCCAAAGCGGAGAAAAAAGGAGACTTGAAGCTTGAAACCTAGATTTTCTTCCTTGAAGCTTGAGAGGATTTGAAGAGGTTGAATGTGGATGGAATTTGGGAATTTGAGAGAATGAGAGGGTTTGGGTAGATTTAGGATTGAAAGGTAGTTATAGGACTTAGAATTAGGATCAAAACGACATAGTATAGGTATTAAATGCATAGAAAAAGACTCAAATACCCTTAAGAAATAACTGCTAGAAGTGATCTACGGTCCATAGAACTTTCTACGGTCCGTACTGGTCAACCGTAGAATCAACTTCAGAAATCAAAAAATTCACCCAACTTCCACGAGACCTTTCTACGGTTCGTTGTATGATCTACGGTCTGTAGACCTCACTTGTAGACCTAAATTGCCAAAATCACCTAAGTCCAATCCTCATTCCATGAGACCCTTCTGCGGCTCGTAACCAAGACTACGACTGGTAGTCCTCAACCGCAGACCATTGGTCTTCCAAAATCTCCGAGTATGGAACCATCCTACGGATACCACCTACGGTCCATAGTCTATTTGACGACTCGTCCTGTCAGATCGTAAATCATTATTAGAGGCTTGACATTTCTCCAAAAATTCATACCTAGTATCTACGAGAGGCATCCTACGCCCCATGGAACTAACCACGACCCATAGGTAGATTTGTATAGCTGGATTTTTTATACTTCTTCTGATCTATTTAACTCGAACTCAATTTCCAATTTTTGAGGTATTACACCAGTAGATTGGTTTGGCTTAATATCTCTAATCCTCGTAGAGTTGTAGAAAGTTTTGAGGCTCACTCCACTCTATTAGAGAAGACTCGTGGTCGGCAAATCGAGGAGGAGAGGCTAGCGGCTATTCCTGATCTAGTTTTGAGTGGTGATGCTGGTGAGGCATAAGCCAAATAGGCTAAGCACCAGTTGGATGCTAATCTTAGAGCCCAAACATAAGAGATAATCCTTGTCAGTGTGCGGCTACCAGAACCCTGACATGCCACTGGGAACACTAGGCATGACTAAGGTAATGGTCTTGGCGAAAGAATCTAGGACCGCATGATAGGGAGATAACCAATCTATGCCCAGAATAACATCAAAATCTAACATATCAAGCCAAATAAAGTTAGCTTGAGTGTCAAACTCCCATATCATCACAACACATTCCTTACAACCCTGATCCATTACCAAAAAATAACCCACGAGAATCGATACATGCAATCGCATAAATAAAGGCTTAGAAAGCAACTTCAACCAAGGAGCATAATAAATAGACACATATGAATACATAGAGCCTGGATCAAATAAAGAAGGGACCGAGTGATGGCAAACTAAGATCGTACCTACAATAACTGACTATGAGGCCTCAACCTTTGGCCTAGTAGAAACCGCATAAAAGTGACACTACCCACCTTCAGACTGGACTCAAACTCTACTACCTGCTCTACTTGACTGCATACCTCCTTGAGCACTCTGAGACCATCTCTATGAACTTGAGCACTACCTTTACTCAAAGGTGCTATAGCCATGTTCCATGGGCAATCTTTGCCATAATTTCCAACGTCACCACAATCAAAGCAACCTCAATCTCCTCAAGGTCTAGGTTGAAGACTAACTAATCCTCCTTGTCCACCACGGCCTGAAATCTGAATTCAGGCCTAGATTGGTAGGCTAGACTATTCTTGGGGTTGATAAGCATGTTGACTTCTGCTTGAAAAAAATCTTACCACAGGATTGGTATCCACTACAACTGGCTTGAAAGCGAGCCCTCTTATCGCTGCCACCACGGTCCTCGTGATGGAGATCCTCCATACTACAAGAATGGTCAACTACTTCTAGAAAAGACCTACCAACTTATGCCAAGGACTCTATAGCAATTTGGAGTGGAAGTCTCAAACTTTAAACAAAGCACCAAACTCTCTCCTCATCTATCGGAAGAATCATAGTAGCATGTCTATAGAGCTCATGAAACTGGTCTTGTACTCTGGTACTTACATGCAGCCCTGCTCCAGTTTAGTAAACTGATCTCTCAGCCTATCTCTAACATTGTGAGGTATAAAATTTGCCAAGTAGGCCTTAGAAAACTGCGTCTAAGTTGAGGGAAGGGACCTAACTGGTCTACACTCTATGAACGTATGCCAACACTGTCTAGTTAGTCTGTTTACGTGATATGCAGTATAATTGGCCTGTCTAAACTCAACCAAACCCACTGCATACATTCTCTCATAGAATCCAGTCAAAAACTCTTGAGCATCTTTCATTGTAGCTCTTGAAAACCTCAGAGGAGTCAATCTCAGAAATCTACCTAGCATCTTCTACTCTTCTACGGTCATGGCAGCCTCAATTGTCGTAGTCTTAGTAACCACGGGTGTGGGTGATACCTCTAACTAGGGATCTGTAGTGGCAAGCTACGCTCTTGGACCTACTGGCTGCTGCATATCCTCAAGTACCGCAAGTAACTAAGAGTTGACGTATGTAGTCCTATCACAATTATAGGCCCAACTGGCGGTTGGGCTAGTCCCAGCCCTACTAGCTATGGAGAAATAGGCACCCGTTGTGGAACAATAACTAGATCAGGAGTAATATCTCTACCTCGACCCTGAACTAATGTTGCAACTCTTGCACGACCTCACCGTCAACCTCAAGCCATGCCCCCAGTTGGGGCTCTATCTGCCCCTTTAAGAGCACCATCCCCTACTGTGGCACCTCCCATGTGTACCATCTATGAAAGAGTGGAACAAATGAGAATTCTAAAAACCAACATGCCTAAGAACGCACAATATGGAATCAAAACAAAGAATTTTCCTAAAGATGTCATATAAGGAATAAGATATAGACGTCTCCATATTGATTGCAGGACTCTACTAGACATCACTTTTTTACCAACAATACTGGTGAACCTAAGGCTCAGGTACCAACTTGTCACAACCCAAAAACTCAGGCCATGATAGCACCTACTAACTCCCACCAGTAGGTAAGACAACCCTTAGCCCAAAATCAAGGATAATGGGTCTAAGGAGCGGAAGAAAATGACAAGGGCATAATAAAGTAGATTTAAGAAGTAACAGTGGAAATAAACCAATATATACAACCCTTAAACGAGGACAAAATGCAAAGATCCATCCCAAAACCTGGTGAGTACTAGTACAAAGCTACTAAAAATTTCGAGTATATAACCAGACATATACAAAACATACATACTATCTCAGAATACAAAAGACTAGCCATAAATGTACAGAAATAGATGAGTAAATCGCGAATGCCAATAAGCTCACCCTTATTCTCAGGAACACTAGCTATAGTAGCTAAGACTCAACGCGGTCGACTAGAACTCAGATTTGCATAAGGAAAAAAGATGTAGAGTGCAGTATGAGTAACCAAACAATGGATACTCAGTAAGCATCATAGGCTGACCGAGTTCACGATTGTAATAACATAATAATAGAGAGTAAATAACATAGTAATGAGGAAATAGTAAAGGTATAGCTACATATGAGATGTTAATAATAATCAAACAAACAAGAACTCGATCAAACACAAGAGCTACACTACTAGGAACAATGCAGTAAAGAATATGCATGCCTTCCCAGAATCTTACATCAAGTTGTTCACACAAGAACCAGGCTTCTAAAAGAATCTTACATTGGAATATCCATATAAATCCTAGCTCAGTTAGAATCGTACATAACAGTAGCTACATATAACTACCGTATCTCATAATCTTACATCGAAATAGATACACTAGACCTAGCATCCCTCGAAATCTTACATTGTAGTGGCCATAAGAAAGATGGTATCTTCTAGAATTATACATCGAAATAGCCACAAAATAGGTCTAGCAACCCCTAGAATCTTACACATAGTAGCTGTAGAAACAAAGTCAATCTTGAAATCTTACATCTAAATTATTACACAAAAACCTAGTAGCTCTGGGAATCTTACATCGGATCAATTGTACAAACGCCTAGCATATCTTGGAATCTTACATCAGAATAGCTACATGCCACAATCTAACCCCTATCAAAATCTCACATCGGATTAGCTATGACACTAAAAGAAGTAGGGTCATGAATGAGACTAGGTAGTCATTTCACCACTCTCACATACTAATAGGGCTACCTTAAGGCAATAACCTAGACCGAAAGGTATCTAACTCCAATCATTCCCAAAACAAGCCCCACGAGCCACTAAAGTCAACATTTAAGGATACACTAGCCAAACCTATGCTAAGGCTCAACAACATCAATACTAAGGCCATCTTAGCCTATTCTCAACTCCGAGGAACAACCTTAGCATCACACTAATCAATATAGTACTGAAATAACCAACATTAGACTAAATCAATTCAATAAGCATAACAATAAGAAATCATGCTAAAATCCAGCCCAACACTTAGTAAATCATCATGCTAGAACAACCAACAAGCAATGTCTATGAATAGTACCTTGAAGTCGAATATGTGCGCTCCAAATCTCTAAACCATGGCTTTTCCTTTCTGAATAGCCTCCAAATGATGTCACACTATCAAAATAGTGATCTCGGCGTCAATATGTTAATTTGTACACCCAAAATGCAATAATTAAATTTGGATTATAATTGGGTAAAAATGGCATTATGAGACCTGAGCAAGGAATAAAAAAATTGACCACGTCATTGGGTCCCCACTAGCTCAAGGAATTTGTGCACCAAAAATGGGCAATCCGATCTCTATCAAAGCTAAAACAGTCCAACATTTAAACTTGCTTAAGAAAACCCATTTCAACTAACATCAATGAATTTAACAGGAACTTACAGACTTTAGGCGTAAGAATATCAACCCTTACAATGTCCCCAAGCTATTCCAAGCTCAATGCAAAGATTTTCCACAAGAATCGCCTAAGAAGTAGCTCTTAACTCCCCCTTCTTCAAAATAAAATATGAGGTAGAAAGCAGTGATTTAATTAGTGTTGGCATCACTTTGGTTGACCCATCCTCACAAGAGCGACATCGCTGAAGTGAAAAAAGGACCGCTGGTCTAAGGATCCACTGACTGGCCAGACTCGATCAAGGCAAAGCAGGTCCATTGGTTCAAAAAACCCTCTACAGGAGCAGCGGCTTCAACACAGTGCACTAGCAAACTTGGGATTTAATTCCCAAGCCCCGAATGGATCTTCAAGATACATTCGGAGTCCAAATGATGCAAAATAAATATGCTACACAACTAAAAACGATATTCTAGACTCAAAGGAAAAGTCCAAATCCCCAATCGAGGTTGTTTTAACAAAAAGTGGTTCCATACCACATTGTCCAGTTTTTCCCAAGTTCTACAAGGTAGCCCAAAATGATTCTGGAAAGCCTTGAGACCTAAACCAAAGATCATTCTAGACTAAAGTCGATGTTCTAAAGCTACCAAAACCATCAAAATTGCATTCCAAGGCTGTTTACCTAAAGTTTTGACAGAAGTCAACTGTTTAAACTTTAAAAGGTCTAAAATAAGAAATCTTACATAAAATCCAAATGAATGACCAAGTGACCAAACTATTAGTCCCTTCAATCTATAAATGGCTTGGAGTGTCATGACCCAAAAATCAGGCCATGATGACGTCCACTACAACCCACCTAGTGGACAAGCCTAAATCCAACACAAGATGCGAAAGAAACAGTTTAAGTAATAATATAATAAAATCATTAGACAAGAATAATATATAGGAAAAGGGTCATATCATATATCTGTAGTGAGTTATAAAGTATACAAAATAGGCCCAAAATTGACCAAAAGACAAACTAACACAAGATACCAATCCCCCGGACCTGGTGTAACCTATACCGGAGTCACTACGTACAGAAAGTCATATATACAGAGAACTAACTAATCAAAATACAAAAAATGAGATTCAGTACAAAAGAAGGACAACAACAAGTCTTTGAATGCCAGGAGCTCATCATAATCCAAGCCTAGGACAACCACGGGAGATCCAACGCTCACTGAGGTTGGCTCATACTGGGAGCAGCATCAAAAAAAGATGTAGAAGTGCAGTATGAGTACCGAAACATGGGGTACAGAGTAGGCATCATAAGCTAATCGAGCTCAGAAAGATCAATATATATATAATGAGTACGATGATACTAACAAGTCAAGGGAAAATCTAAGATACATTATCCATACAATAGAGAATAGGCAACAATATCAAGACTCTAGTCACAAACTAAACACCTATAACAAGACAACCAACCCAGTCAAAGAAAAAATTAAAATACATTGAAGCACCATGTAACCAACTAAATAAAGGAAATCCATAAGCCTAGAAGAAACATCGTGCCCTATAATGCCTCGAGCTTAACAGCGATACCAACACCTAGTTAGATGTACCCACGGGCCCACCCGGGATGATGAATCAAGCTTACCAATAATGTAAATATAAATAGTAGAATATATCCCGAACCTAAGTCAATGGGCCACCCGAAATTGTACCTCGAGCTCATCATAGTAAAAAAGGCCAAAAACATGGGCAATGAAGTAGATGGGCATTTCTACCATCAATTATACAAAAGAAAAACACTTCCACAAACGTCATCACAATCAACCCACATCAAGCATACATCTGAGTAGAATACACGTCACACCACGATACTACTAACTTAGAACTCCTTTCAGTCCAAGATCACGGCCTCAGGCCCAATAGTTTAATAAACAACCAAGATCATAGCTTAAGACACCACAATATAAACCAAACCATTCAAATCAGTCAAACAATCTACACTCCTAAGTTTCACGACACCTAAGAGCAATGTCTAAGGATACTATCTACACAAGCAGAAGGATCACCTAAACTAAGGCTCTTTTGACTAAAATTATGCTAATCAACCCAACCTATAGCCATTACTATCCAAGGGTCAAAAAGGCCTATCATAACCCAAGGGTCCAACCTAGTCATGTGATACGAATTACATACAATTAATCTAACTAAGCCAAGTCTAAGAAAAAGGAAACCATAAGCTACCTCAAAGTCAAAACCGCACTCGAACCTTCACTCAGGTGTTTTTCCATTTTGGAGAGCCTCAAACTGCTGCCAAGTTATCAAGAATAGAACGAGCAAGTTAATACGGATCCAATGATACCCATATCACTAAAACAAATTTAGGACTGGAAATCGGGTCAAAAATCAACCCTCAACCGATGATATAGAATTACGAAATGGAAACCACCATTAAGTTCCCCAACAAATGCCTTAACACCAACAAAGTTTGTTAGTGTGAAGGCATACTATGAAAGCTCTAGAGTGGAAGTCTTTGTGGACTCTAGACCTTGTGTTGCCACTACTTCGTATGGGGATGGTGTGAAAGCAAGATGTGCAACTCAAGCTAATGTTGGAGAAATCTCCCAAGCTTTGTCCCCAATTGTCTGCTTGTACTAAACACTTGTGGTCATACTTTTTGTACATGAAAATAATGCTTTGATTCATCCATAGTTTTTTGGATGTCAAACTTGTTAGTTGCAGACCTTTCAACATCAATACTTGCCAAAATAGGGGCCGAGACTCCTTGCACAACTTTGGCACAAAGCATGAGAATGGTAGGTAATTGGCCGATTAGGTAACTCCATTCTGAATCTCCTTTGATATAAGCTTGCCAAAGTCTAACGCAAACCCAGAAAGAAAGTTGTCCACAAATATTTCCTTATCTTCCAACAATGTATTATCTCCACTCATTGTGAACAACTAATATCTCACTACTGCCCACTAGAACTTTGTAGGGACTAAAAGCCTGTTTAGATTGACTTAAAAGTTGGTCAAAATCTACTTTTTAGTCATTTTTAGCTTTTGGAAGTGTTTGGCAAAGTTAAATATGACTTAATATAATTTTAAATGACTTAAAAAAAGTTAAAACCCAAAAGTAATTCTCCCCCTACTTTTTATTTTTTGACTTAAAAGTCATTTAAGTTTGACTTTTTATTTTTTTACTTAAAAACTACTTTTTTTAAGCCAAACCAAATAGGCTCTAAGAGTGCAGACTTCATTATCCTTTCTTTGGTGTTTGTTAATCAGAAGGGTTGACCATTGGGTAACACTTGCGCTAACCATGGGCATTGATTAAAACGGTATCTCATCCTATGATCATATTCTGAAGTTTTGGCTGGTTCCACATAATCTAGAACAAACAAAAACATGTTGATCATTTCTGCAAACAAGTCCATATTCACTCCCCAAATCGGAAGTATGTTGAAATCATGCAGAACAACCACTTTTATATCCTTTGGTACTTTAATATCTAAGTTGCCGCATAGTTTGCGTAGAATTCTTCGACTAAATTTAGATAGTAAATTCCTAGGTTTTCACTCATCCACCCCAAGCTATACTGTCTGAAGCACTGCTTGATATTTGGGAACTTGGATAACTTAGTATCCACAGTCTTAACATCTTAAGCAATGTTTCTTTTAGATACCCTTAGTAGTGATGGTAAAATATATTTTGGACCCCAGAACTGCCCATTAGAGTGCATCCCAATTACCAGACATTTTACCTTGACTACATCGCCTCTGATAGGTTCAGTCCTCTTGTTAGTAAATTTATGAAATCATGCCATTGGAATTCAGAACTGTCAAACCTCAGCAGGCATTGTGGGGAGGTTGAATTTGATTTGTGACGTTAGCATTTTCAAGAATGGAGTTGCTATGTTAAGGTACATTTTGATTCTTGTTATGAGACTGCTTGTTAATGGTCGTGTGGGGTGTAACAGAGACTAATCACAAAAGAACAGTAGTCAAACTCTTTAACTGATAGTGATAACTGGTGTACTATGGAAACATAGAAATAGTACTATTACAATAGAAATTGCATAAGATAAAGTAACTAGGGATAGATAATATAAGGGGATGAGAAATCAGAATTCACTCAAAACATATTCACTGCCTTGCTATGCCGCACTACTATCGCTTTTATATCTGACTCACTCTGCCTTTTTATTCATGTACCCCTCCTCTTTTCCAAACGTAATCCCCAAGTTCAGCAAGAGGAATCACTCTTCTAGCACTCCTACGTGGCATATCCATGTGCTCTCTCCTTATTTCATCCTCACTGTCATCCTTGTCATATGCCAACATGTTTGGATTCACAACAATACTCCCTCCCTGCAAAGCAACATTGTCTTTAAGGTTCAGATTGAGTTGAGAAGTTGGGTCACAAAAATCAGTCAATTGTAGCGGGGTAACTTGTTGTTCTGGAGTCCTAGCACAACGCTTAAGCCTATAGACATGAAATACAGGGTGAATCTTGGCAGCAGTTCCAACTTATAAGCTACCGAACCAACCCTCTTGAGAACCTGGAAAGGACCAAAATAACATCTACCCAGTTTGTGATCCTTTTGCAAACGAAGAGATACTTGCCTTTAGGGCTTTAATTTAACATAAACCCAGTCTCCTATCTGAAAGGCAACTTATGTCCTGGACTTGTCAGCCAAAGTCTTCATTCGTGTTTGGGCCCTGGTCAAGTTGTGGTTGAGCAACTGCAACACTTCGTCTCGTTGGAGCATATAGGATTCCCCCAATTCACTGGCAGTGCTTCCCATTATATAGCTAGCAATAGTCGGGGGTTCATGACCATACAAAGCTTGGAAAGGGGTCATCCTTGCAGATGTTTGGTAGGAGGTATTGTACCAATATTCGGCCCAAGGTAGCATATCAACCCACTTCGAGGGCACATCAGCAACATAGCAACTCAGGTACTGCTTTACACATTTATTGAGAGCTTCAGACTGCCCATCCGACTGTGGATGATAGGCAGTACTCATAGCTAGAGTAGATCCTTGTAGGCGATTAATTTCTTGCCAAAAAGAGTGTAAGAACCTGGGTCTCGGTCAATGACCACAGTCCTTGGAGGCCCATGAAGTCGAATAACTCCAATCAAAAAAGCTTCTGCCACCATATTAGTAGACAATGTGGATGGAAGAGGGATAAAATGTCCATATTTGGATAAACATCAACCACTGTCATGATGGTAGTCTTCCCCTTTGAGCTTGGAAGACAAGTGACAAAATCCATCGCAATATCTTCAAATACTTGGTCAGGAATTGGAAGCGGTTGTAACAGACCTGCTCGATGCAAATGAGTGTCCTTCATTTGTTGACAAACTTGACATGTTGCGACATAAGACTGAACATCTCGTTGCATTTGTTTCCAAAAGAAATTGGAAGCTAAGCGATGGTAGGTTCGAGCTACTCCAGCATGCCCCCCAATGTCTATGGAATGAAACTCAATTAGGAGCTTATGGCGGAGCGATGAATCAAAAGGAACCACCAACCTCCCCCTATAGAAAAGGAGACCGTCTTTAAACTAATAGTGAAGAGATTTCTAATCTTTTTGCTGGACACACTTCTGGATTTCTAGTAATTCAGGGTGGGATTGATTTAAAGCCTTCAATTCTTGCCCAATTGCAAAGGTATTGATAGATAGGAGCATCAAAGAAGCATCTGGAATGCGTGACAATGCATCAGCAATGGTGTTCTGCTTGCCAGGCCTATAAACTATCTAAAAATCATAACCAACCAACTTTGTGAGCCATTTTTGCTGCTCGGGTGTTTGGATGGTCTGATTGGTCAAATTCTTCAAGGACTGCTGATTGGTGTAAATTGTAAACCTACTTCCCAACAGATATTGTCGCCATTTACTCATAGCTTGAGTAATGGCGAACATTTCTCTATGATAAGTTAACGATTGCTGCATCCTTGAACTCAACTTTTGGCTGAAATGTGCTATAGGATGACCTTTTTGTGATAAGATGGCCCCAATGCCTTTTCTCGAGGTATCTGTTTCGACTTGGAATTCTTGGTTGAAGTCTGGCAACATCAACACAGGTGTAGAACTAAACTTAGACTTCAAAGTATCAAAAGCATGTTGTGTAGCCTCACTCCATTTGAAAGGTTCCTTCCGCAATAGGTCTGATAGCGGTCCTGCAATTGCAGCATAATGGTGAATGAAACGTCGATAATATCTTGATAACCCTAAAAAACTACGAATATCTTTCATTGCGCGAGGAATAGGCCATTGCTGGATGGAGACAATTTTGGTCGGATCCATGCACAGCCCTTTAGCAGAGATGACATGCCCCAAATAATCCACTGAAGTTTTGCCAAATAAGCACTTTGATAGTTTGGCAACCAACTTATGTTGTCTAAGTAGGGATAGGACAAGTTCCAATTGCTCCAAATGTGCATTCCAAGTTTGACTATAGATTAATATATCGTTGAAGAAGACTAAAACAAAGCGTCGCAAATATGGCCTAAAAACATCATTCATTGTTGCTTGGAAGGTAGAGGGTGCATTTGTAAGTCCAAAAGGCGTTACAAGAAACTCGCAATGACCTTCATGAGTTCGAAATGCGGTTTTGGCCACATCTTCAGGTTTAACCCTTTTCTGGTGATAACCGAACAGTAGGTCAAGCTTAGAAAAGTATTGTGCCCTATGCAATTCATCTATGGCGGGAATTGGATAGCGGTTGTGGACTGTCAATGCATTCAATGCTCTATAATCGACACAAAATCGCCATGTGCCATCTTTTTTACGAACCAGCAACACTGGAGAATAGAAGGGACTGGTGCTTGCTCGAATCACCCCTTCCTTAAGCATATCAGTGACTAGTTGCTCTATAATTTGCTTCTGGAAATAAGGATACCTGTAGGGCCTAACATTGACAGGTTTTGCACAGGGAGTGAGATGTATGGCATGATCTTGGATACGTGATGGGGTAGTGGTACGGCTTGGTAACAAAGGCGGAACCTTATTAGCAAAAGTAGGTCGTGTCGGACCCTTTTCGGCCTAAATCCGGCGCTCATGGATATGGGCTAATTTAAGAGTATCTTCAAAGCAATTGGGCTCATAGGCAATCACATAATTTTTCATATCCTCCCTCAAGCCAGAGATAAACAGTCGGACCATTAGCCCATCAGATATATCAGAAGTTTCATTAGCAATGGCTTCAAAGCGGCCCTGAAATTCAGATATGGTGGTTACTTGGTGGAGCTTTGCCAATTGGGCCTCACCTGACTTGAGACCCTTCTCCCTAAAACAAACTCGTGCCTTCTCTGCAAAGTGATTCCAATCGATTAACTGTTTGTTCCGAAACAACCACATGTACCACTCCAATGCTTCACCATCAAGATAAAGATATGCCAATGACAGCCTTTAAGCTTCTGCAATATTGTAGAATTCAAAGTAGCGCTCCGCCTGAAAAGTCCAGGCCTCCAAAATTTCTCCACGAAATTGACCCATTTTCACCGAAGCGGGCTTATGCCGAAAAGCGGGTGCTTCCGGAGCACGATCATCAAAATTGCCCCTGCCATGATGATGGTGGCCGACCTCCATTGTTGGATCTCGATGAGGAGGAGCGGGCATGGCTATTTTTCCCACCACCTCTTGCAACATACAGCGAAGGTCAAGAATATCCTTAGAGAATGAATCTTTCACTACCTTCACTGATTCATCAATAAGCGCCTTGAGTTGTTTTTGTCCTCCATTAAAGAACTCTGGATGAAAGCATCAATGTAACAAAGACTAATCACAAAAGAACAGTAGCCAAACTCTTTAACTGATAATAATAACTGTGTACTATGGAAACATAGAAATAGTACTATTACAATAGAAATTGCATAAGATAAAGTAACTAGGGAGAGATAATAGAAGGGGATGAGAAATCAGAGAAAGGGGATGAGAAATCAGAATTCACTCAAAACATATTCACTGCCCTGCTATGCCGCACTACTATCACTTTTATATCTGACTCACTCTGCCTTTTTACTCATGTACCCCTCCTTTTTTCCAAACGTAATCCCCAAGTTTAGCAGGAGGAATCACTCTTCTAGCACTCCTACGTGGCATATCCATGTGCTCTCCCCTTATTTCATCCTCGCTGTCATCCTTGTCATCTGCCAACGTGTTTGGATTCACAACAGGGGCCTAATGAGTAACTGGTAGCTGCTAGTGGTCTTGTTATGTAGATGGCTTATTTTTTGGGTTGTTTTGCAAGTGTGGTATAATCCGATGTATAGGGGAGGTTCTGCTGGATATTCAAAAAATTGTTGGCGTTAATCATGGATTTTATTCTACATTTGAGGGTGAATGTTCCTAGGGGGAAGGATGTAACAACCTAAGTGTTTACGATTTGCTCGAAGACTTACGAGCCTAAATTTGAGAGTTACTTTGTAATATTGTGTGTGATTCAATAATATTTTATTTAAATTGGAATTTGCAAAATTATATTGCAGCTTCTTCTTTAATTGCCTTAAATGTTTATGAAAAATTCTTAATCTACAATACATTTCTTCCTATATTATTTTGAAGGGTTTTTATAATTCATTAATATTTTAGTGGAAATAATAAGTCTAGTTATGCCAAGAAATTATTATTCTGTGAGGTATATTTTATTTAAAATAATTTTCTATTAATTGTGTTATATTTAAAAATTTATATGTATTTTACCACGAACCTATGCATTACCCCAATACAAACGTAATGAGATAAAAATTATGTTGGTGTGCCTCTCCACTTCCATGTTGAAGTGGAGGGACTGTACAACGAATTATTTGCTGTTACGATCCAAAGTATACCCTAGGTATAACATGGCGTATAGGACCTCGAGAGGCCCTACACAAGCCACTTAGCATACATCATTCAAGATAATAGAAATAAAGAGTTCAAAAGAAAATAATTCATATTTCAAAAAGGTTTGACAAAGTGGAAATCTAAAATATAAGTCTCAAAGCCATCTAATACATCATAAGGAAAGTGATTGGGAAGTAACTCATACATCACATACAAAGTCTGAAACGAAATGACAGAAAGCAATAAAATGTCTCGGTCCTCAGAACATGAGGATTCACCAATCTTCAAAGCCTATGAAGGATCAACTAGCCACGAGTATGGGAGTTAGGAGCGTCGGACCCTACATTAATGAAACAATGTAGGCACAAGTATGTGTTAGTACATGGAATGTACTAAGTATGAGGCAATATGCATGAACATAGGCATGATAGCATGAATGACTTAAAGATGAGTAGGCATGATCATATTGAAACATTTGAAAGCTTTAAAGAAGAAATGACATGAAAATCATGAAAACATGGTCAAGTACATTAACATAAAGGACATAAGAAAAACTTTGAAGAAAACATAATCATTTTGTGGGATATTAGCTTTAACCGACAATAAGAGAATGAGAGCTATATCATGGAATCTGGTATATCCCTCATACCGAAAGAAGGGGAACCTACTTGCCAAGGTAGGATCCGTACATATCATCATTTGCTAAAGTGGATCCACTAGCTAGGTCATTTAAGACAATCCTACGGGGGTACGTAGTCAGGGACTAGAGCTTGCTACTAGAGACTACCCTATTTGAGCCTCCACCTCAAAGTCATCTCGGTGATAAGTCTAAATCCCAAAGAAATAGATAAAACGTCAAATATCATTTTAACATAGGGAAAGACAATGATGAATACCAATCAACACTTTTGAGATCAAAACATAGAATAGCTCCTTAAACATAATTCAACATGGATGAGAAAACCTTTCACCAATGTGAATTATTTTGTGAGAAATACCTTTCACATTCATGATCATCATAACGTGTTAGAAAACCTTTCACAACAACATTAATACTTTCCTTTCAAAGCATCATCAATTCATTCATAGTCGTTTCATAAAATGTGCATATCTTCATAGTTTTATAACTCTTAGATTCATGGGTTCATCATAAGATCATGGTTGAAAAGCATAATTTAGGCACGGGTAATTGCAATTTCAACTAAGTATCATAGATTAACATTAAATCATGCATTAGAAGACTTAATCAATCATAATTGGATGAAACCCACATTTATTGAATTGAAACCCTAAGTTGATCAATTGGAACTTGAATTGGGAAATTGAAATCCTTGGGGACCCCATGAAGGAAAGGACTCCATGGGTGAATACACACATACCTTGATGCTAGAAGCCCAAAAATAATGGAGGATTGGAGACTTGGATGAACCCTAGCTCTTCTTCTTCTCCCTTAGTCTTGAGAGAATTTGGAGAGGATGAATTTGGTCAAGCTTAGGGGATTTAGGAGAATGAATTGGAAGTGGATAATTTGGGGCTTAAAAGCTTTATATAGGGCTTAGGGTAGTAGACAAAACGACCTAGTATAGGATTAAAACAATTAGGAAAAGACCCAAAAGCCCCTTTAAAATAACCGTCAAACTCGACCTACGGTTTGTACCTACAAACTTTCTACGGACCGTACTGGTCAATCGTAGAAAAATTAAGAAATCATTATTTTTGGACTAACTTTTGACGGGACCTTTCTACGACTTGTACAATGGTTGATGGGCAGTCCTGGTCAGCTATCGAATGAGGTACTGAAACTTAAATTTTCAAAAAATCTATCCAGGTTCTATGATTTCCTTCCTACGGCTCGTAGGTAGATCCATAGAACCAGTCCTCAGACAAATTTCTGCACTATCCTTTTTCCCTTTCCACTTTCCAACTTCCGTGGTGTTACATTTACAAACTTGGTCTGACGATCATGAATCTCAAATATAAAACAGTGCTTATTTTGCATTTGTGTTTTAAAATCAACATTTTTGAAAGTCCCAATTTCAACAGATTGAAGTTAGGTCAACTTGGGCTTGGTTGGGTTTAGGCCAGGACAACTGGTTAAAAATAATAAAAAACATACTTAGCCAACGATAGTGGGCTCAACAGAAGACCAAACTTGATCTGGAATGAAATCTTAGATGGACTCGGTCCTATGAAATTTTAACTCAGATTCAAGAAAGGCAAACCACCAGTCAAAGTGGGATAGGTTTCAGAAAAGAAAAATATATTGTACCACATACTATTCACATGTCTAAAATTTTATGCCCTCATTGCGGAAACTCATGTCATTTAAGGAATCAATGTAAAGCTCAATTTAAGGCCTTTCACAAAAACTTTAACTTCATTAAAAAGGAAATGGTTGAAACTGTTAAGAACCTGGTTCCAAATAAAAAGGCTCTAGATAAATGGTCTGGTTATTTGCCTTCTTAGGCTAGAAGAGATCTTATTCATCATCTGGTTATTTGCCTTTTTGGGCTAGAAGAGATCTTATTCATCATTTTACTCAAAAAAAAAGGGGTCCAAGTTGATCTGGATGCCCAAGACTAATCTTTGACTAGTGTTTCAGGTGAAAGGAAATAGTTCAACCTGGTACATGGATAGTGCATGCTCCAGACAGTTGCTGGAAATGGTAGAAAATTTCCTCTCACTCTCTAATTTTCAAGGCGATAGTGAAGTTCATAAAAATGATAAGAAAGGTGAAATAATCAAAATTGGCAAAGTTGAAAAGTCACAATCACATACCATAGAAAATGTGTATTATGTTCAAGAATAGAAGCACAACTTGTTGAGGATCTCTTAAATGTGTGACAAAGAAAACAATGTATTATTCACATCAGTTGAATGTCTAGTGCCAAACTCTAATTCTGGGAACCTGATTCTGAAAGAAAAAAGGCACAAGAATATTTGCAAAGTGGACATCATATCTCTTCAAGAAGAGAATATTACTTGTCTCAGCATCATTAATGATATTTCTCTACTTTGGCATAATAGAATCGGTCATGCTAGTTTCTCTCATTTAAATAAACTAGTCATGAAGGACCTGGTTCATGGAATGGCCAAAATCAAAATCAGTGAAGCTATTGTACATGGTGCGTATACAAAAGGGACATATGTGAAGCCATCATTCAAGAAGAATAAAATGGTCGACACTAAAGAAATTGACCTGATATCAAACATCTTTGGTGATGAAAATTAAGAGAATACCACACATGAACCTGGTCCACCTCTAACAATAATTGATACACTTGCGGCAGAAGATACTAGGATTAATCCATAGTCTTGGAGATAGGGGGACCATCAGAATAATCAGGACCTCAAAGTTTGGTAAACCTTTGGTGGAACTTCACCATGTGAACCTGGTCCTCGTTATCCATTGGAGTTATTGGAAAATGATAGGTTCCTTGATCGTATCTGACTTTGAGTCAATCAGATATCATGTTTTGTGTGGGGTTGTGTGCTTATTTTTAGTCAAACTGAAGAGTCACACTTATTGAAATACAAGACCTGGTACTATGTTACTCAGTCGGAGATTCATTTTATCTAGTAGAATATGTTGATGTAAGTATCCCATGATGGCCTTAGATAGGAAGAACTTGAGAAAATCATCTGGAGCTTGGACTTGTAAAAAAATTGATACATTATCATGATTTCCTTAATAATAGGCTAATAGACTAACAATTTTATGTGTGATTGATTATACAATGTATATCTGCTAACTCAGAATTGTACTGTTACAGGTACACACTCCAAACACATTTCAAACAATGTTTAGAAGGTCTGCGGATACTACCCCTACTCTCTTACTAACTACATCAACCAAATTATTAAAGAACACACAAAGGAGGAAGTTGATTTCTCTGTGATACTCAAGTATGTACCATCCTTTTCAATGCATGTATTTCTGGAGTATATGTCAAACATAAGCACTAGTGAACCTTGTCCACCCTCAAAATCCAATTCTTTTCAAAAATCACCAAGAGTCCTCTCTTTGACAATGAGCACCTTTCAATCTCAAACTAGTCAAATGATGAAGAGTTCAGTCTTGAAGCCACCCTCGCTCTAATTCAAGAGGAACCTAGTCCTACTCTCACACTTGAACCAGGCTTACAAATTCCAAATTGATATTTCATCCGTTCCAATTGTATAACCCGTTATCTCTCATGGGGAACAACTCTCTTAGAAACAAACTACAATCAGTCTTCATTATTGATAAACCCATCTTTATTGCACCAAAATTTGATGAATCTCTTACCTATAGTTGATATTCATTCAATAATTGAGGGTGAAACATTATCAAGAAAAGGCTATCTAACAAAAGGACTATGGAGGAGTGAAAATTTTATGCAGTTGGACCAGATTTTTTTTTTAAATCTGAATATTTTGATGCAGCTGAACCAAGTTCAGAGAAAGAGAGTTTCATAACTCAGTTGTTATTGGTCCTAATGCTTTTAAATGCTCAATTAGTCTCCTTGAAACTCAATATGCTCAACTGATGATGAACTTCATGACTGCTTTTGATAAAATATCATTTTTTAAAGAAAACTGATGATAATGAAGGAGATGGTGCACTAATGGACGTATTGAAAAACTATTAATGGCAATGAACATCCTCTTCCTCCTCATTTTAGTAATCTTTCTCCCAATCCTTATTCTCCCATTTTTTTTTCCAGACTCTTTGATGTGTTTGTATTTGTCTCATACTCATGATATCATATGCTTTTGATTTAGGGCTCTCATGGCTTAAACTAGTAAATGTTTGCTTATTATGTTCCTCATGGAAGATCTTGGTTGTGTATGAATAAGATGGCTAATATCATCATATTAACTTACCTTATTGTTAGCAGAAGTGCACTAAATAGTGTTGCCCAAGTGGCCATGAATTAAAATGATATCGAACTCATTGTATTTTCATCGAGTTCTTTGATTGTTGGTTTTCAATGATGCCAAAAGGGGAAAGTTTTATGATGTGGGTTAGAGACATATTGTGCATAGTTGTTCATCATCAAAAAGGGGGAAATTTATGGGGAATAAGAGAACACGATGTTTGTAGTTTTGATGATTGACAAAGTGTTTTGATGTTTGACAAAGTGTTTGATGTTTAACAAAGTAAACTATGATGCATTTTTTATCATCATCAAAAGGGGGAAATTGTTGGGAAATAGGAGAAAATATGAGTAGTTTTGATGATTGATAAAGTGAACCTGGTTCATTACTTGTTATCTTATGTGCAGTCTATCAGGTGAACCAAGTCCTCATACGTGAAAGAAGACTACATGTATAAATTTGGGAGATTGCAGTAAAGAAGGAAATTAATAAATTGCAGAAATAAAGGAGCTAAAAAGAAATAAAGAAATAGCTGAAAGAACGGAGCCTAGAAGGAAAGAAATAAAATAGTAAAAAAGGAAAGAAATAAGAGAAGACTACACAAATTTGACACATTAGGCCAAAAATTTACCAAAATTTGACTCAATTCAATATATTTATCCTGATTGGATCCACGACCCAAACTATTTATGCAACTGCCCCCTTGCTCTATTCACTAAACCACTATTTCTTCATCCTTGATACCATCAGAGTATATATATACTCTGATGATATTTATATACTTTGATGGTATCAATCAGTAATTGAGCAACAATGCATGTTCTTCCTTGATGCCACCAGAGTATATATATACTCTAACTGTATCAAGGAGTAACTGAGTAGTATTTTTACTGAAGAACTGCTTCTTCCTCTTTGATACCATTAGAGTGTGTGTGTGTGTGTGTGTGTGTGTGTATACTTTGATTGTATCAAGCACTAAACGCGCATTAGTAATTTAAAATATGGGGTATGAAAGTAAGGGGTAGACTCTTATAAATAGTTTCTTTTTTTGGAATACAAGTGTTCTTTTCCCAAGAAATTAAAAGTATAATTAAATTCCAAAGAGGAGTCAAAGTTTCCTTATAGGATGGATCTCCTCTTAAGGAAGAAAATCAGAAATTGTCTTATAGGAGGCCAAGTCCTATTCGAAGCAAAAGTCCTAGTCCGTGATATATTAGGGCATGACAAATCTCCAGTATATATATGGCATGAAGAACATTAAGAGATATACATATTGCATATTCACAAAATTTATCATCTTGAGAGCAATAGTCATTGGAGAAAAACGGTAGGATTTCGTCACAACAATACAGGAACCTAGTTCACGAGTTGTGTTCAATTCTGTACTATTGAATATTGAAGTTTGATTAGGAAAACGCTAGAGTTTTTAGTCCTTTTTGAGTTGTTCTAGGTTTATTATTGAGTTGTAATAATTTCTAGATTGAAGAGAGTAGTTGTGTGGGTGATATTTGTAAAAAGAAGCGAGTTTGACTTCTTGAAGAGTAGTTAGTGAAGTTTGTAACAAGAAGCGATTTGACTTCTTGGAGAGTAGTTAGTGAGGTTTGTAACAAGAAGAGAGTTTATCTTCTTAAGAGTTGATAGAACAGTTAGAGTTAACTGTTGAGTTGAGGTACTAGAGTTAGTCCCTTAGATTGCTGAGTTGTAAACTCTAATCGTTCTTTGAAGTTGGTGGAGGTTGTTGGAAATCCTACACACTTTAGGCCATGGTTTTTTGTTCCCTTGAGCAAGAAAGTTTTCCACGAAAAACTAATGTTATTTACTTTTTGTTCTAGTACGACTCTAGGAACCAAGTTCCTAGAAATAATTGATGGTGCGTAGTTTTCTTTCAATCTAGCAGGACAAGAGAATACGTAAGAGCATCAACCAATTTTCACTTATTCCCACTAGATGGATTTTGTACCATTGGGGTGAAGTTAGGATTAAAATTGGACCTTGGTTGAAATCTTTAATGGAAGCTACTTTTGGTGAACCACTTCATATTGAAAATATTAGTAAAAAGCTGTTTGTTTTGAGGATGTTGTGGGGATGAGACATAATGAAGGGGGCTATTGGTGAAGTTACAGGGATACAACATATGATACACCACTTGGTGTATTCTAGAGTTCGAGCTACATGGGTGCTAACTCGTACTGCAAGGATTATAAAAGCGATGATTACAAAAACTTGATGCAAGCAGCTTATTATCATTACAATAAAAATAGTTTTTAGCGGCAATAAATATGCACATTAACAAAGAGTGTTAAAGTCTTTACCAGCATTAGTTAATTTCCATTGGATCCAATGTCGATATAGGCTTTAGGGACATTTACAAAGACTGTTAATTGCCTCTAAAAAGTACATTTAGTAACAATTAAGCTATTGGCGTTAATTAATTACTGCTAAAAACAGTTTTGGTATAGTGTGTCTAAAATAGTCTTGTCCATTGTTCTAGTTGTTGGGAAAGGCAAGCACAAAATAAATATGCACGACAGGGCAATTGCAGAAGAAAATCCAAGTCAAAACTTTCCCTTTCAATTTGAACCAAGAGAAGGCAAAATAATACAAGAACAAACAATTTGGAGTAGCAAGCAAATCAACCAAGCAAGAAAAATAAATCAACACAAGACACCAAGTTCAACGTGGAAAACCTCTTCGGTGTGAAGAGTAAAAACAACAAGGCCAAAGCTCCACTATAATCAACAAGAGTTACAAAAGTGTTCTCCAAAATGGTCACCAACAAAGTGCCAAACAATGAGCAACACAACTACAAGATAGCACCAAAAACTAGAAAAATAAAAAGTAGCAAAATCACCAAATCGCAGCTACTGTTCACGAGCAAAAATCTGGAGCTACAAGACTCCAAATCACCCTCTCTCAATTTCCAATCAAAGATTAAGTTGAAAGGAACAAGCTGTCCAAAAATCAGCTCAATCGGACAAGAAACAAAGCGGGAATCGCGATTTGAAATTGGCTGCTAGGGTTTGTGCGAAAATCTGCACTTTCTCTCTCTTCTCTCTATATGGCTGCTCTCAAATCTCTTGTTCAACTTCAAAATAAGACCTAAAACAAAGTCTTATAAATGCACCATAATATTGGGCTTATGGGCAAAGTGGGCTATTCCAATTGGACTCAATTTTATCCACAAAGGAAAGGAAGGAGACCACTAAAACCTTGGATTTTTATTTATCCACATAGGAAGGGAAAAAGGCCTAAAACCCAACAATTCTCCCCCTACCGACTATGTGGAGGAGACCGCCATCCCGGCGATCATGCAACATTCTTCAAACTTCCCTCTTGGCAAAGCTTTAGTCATCATGTCGGAACCATTATCATTGGTGTGAATCTTTTCAAGTTCAAGCAACTTAGAATCTAACACATCTCGAATCCAATGATACCTCACATCAATATGTTTAGACCGACCATGAAATGTAGAATTCTTGCCAAGATGAATAACACTTTGACTGTCGCAATAAAGCACATACCTCTCTTGAGCACAACCAAGTTCCCCCAAAATTCTCTTCATCCAGAGCAACTCTTTGCAAGCTTCAACAGCAGCAATAAGCTCAGCCTCTGTAGTAGATAAAGGAACACATTTTTGCAATCTAGATTGCCAAGACACAGCTCCCCCTGCAAAAGTAATCAAGTAGCCAGAAGTAGACTTACGAGTATCAACATCACCGGCCATATCTGAATCAGTATAACCACAAAGACTAGGATTCCCTGTACCAAAAAACAAACTCAGACTAGAAGTGTCGCCACAAAGATAATCCACTTTACAGCATTCCAATGCTCTCTTCCCGGATTAGAAAGAAAATGGCTAACAATACCAACAGCATGAGCAATATCTGGTCTTGTACACACCATTGCGTACATCAAACTACCAACAGCTGAAGCATAAGGGACTTTCTTCATATCTTCCTTCTCACCATCACTGGAAGGATAATGCTTAGTACTCAATTTGAAGTGCATAGCTAAAGGTGTACTGACAACCTTAGCTTTGTCCATGTTAAATCTACGAAGTACTTTCTGAATGTACTTCTCCTGTGACAACCACAACTTCTTGGCATCTCTATCACGGACAATCTGCATGCCAAGAATCTGCCTTGCTGGTCCCAAGTCTTTTATAGCAAAAGACTTATTCAACTCTTGCTTCAACTTCTGAATCCTGCAAGTATTATGACCAACAACAAACATGTCATCAACATAAAGTAAAACGATAATGAAGTCATTACCAGAGAATTTTTGCACAAAAACACAATGGTCTGAAAAAGTCTTTTTGAAGCCATGCTGACTCATAAAAGAACCAAACTTCCTATACCATTGCCTGGGAGCTTGCTTTAGACCATACAAGCTCTTCTTCAATTTGCAAACATAATTCTCTTTTCCCTTGACTTCAAAGCCTTCCGGCTGCTCCTTATAAATTTCTTCATCCAAGTCACCATGGAGAAAAGCAGTTTTAATATCCACTTGTTCAATCTCTAAGTCCATACTTGCAGCCAAGCCTAGAACCACACGAATGGATGACATCTTCACAATTGGAGAAAATATCTCATCAAAATCAATTCTCCTTTTCTGGCTAAAACCCTTCACAACTAATCTAGCTTTGTACCGTGGAACTAGGTTACCATCTTCATGTTTCACCCTAAAAACTCACCTGTTTTTCAAAGCTTTTCGATCTTTAGGTAACATAACCAAATCAAAGGTATGATTATCATGTAGAGACTTCATTTCATCCTCTATAGCATCAAACCACCTTTCTTTTTCTTTACTTTCCATGGCCTCATCAAGACTCTCGGGTTCTCCCCCGCCAGTCAAGAGTACATACTCATTGGGAGAATAACGAGATGTAGGTATTTTCTCTCTAGTAGATCTTCTGAGAGAACTCTCTGGAGCATCAATAATAGTTGGTTCCTCACCAACCACATCGTCTTGCACTGGAGCATCAACGGCATACTGGTCATTCTGAATATGATGACCATCTTCAATATCAGCTTGACTTTGATTATTTTGAAGATTTTCATCAAGTGCAATAGTCAAAGGAATTAGATCAATATCAACTAGGCTCTCACTACTCTGAGAATCAACCTTCTCAGCTTTGTCAAGATCTTCAATTGTTTGGTCTTCAAAGAACACAACATCACGGCTTCTAACAAGTTTCTTCTCATCTTGATCAAAGAAACGATAGTCAAATTCATCTTGACCATAACCAACAAAGATACACTGCCTAGTTTTAGCATCCAACTTTGACCTCTCATCTTTAGAAACATGCACAAAGGCTTTACACCCAAAAACTTTAAGATGATCATAAGAAAGATTCTTGCCAGACCAAACTCTGTCAGGGAAATCACCATTCAAAGCAACAGTAAGAGATAAATTGATAACACATGCAGCAGTATTAAGTGCTTCTGCCCAAAAGGAATCTGGCAGCTTAGCATCTGAAAGAATACATCTAACCCTCTCAACTAGAGTTTTGTTCATCCTCTCTGCTAAACCATTTAGCTGAGGAGTCTTTGGAGGAGTTTTGAGATGTCGAATACCCTGCTCTCTGCAATATTTATCAAAAGGACCAATATACTCACCACCATTATCAGAACGGATGCATTTCAATTTCTTCCCTACCTGTCTCTCAACCAAAGCCTGAAAATTCTTGAACACATCAAGTACCTGATCCTTGGACTTCAAAGAGAATACCCAGAGTTTGCGAGAATGATCATCAATAAAAGTCACAAAGTAAATTGCACCACCATGAGACTTTACCTTAAAAGGACCACACAAATCAGAATGTACCAACTCTAGCAAATCAAGCTTCCTCGAAGGTGGATGACTCTGAAAAGAAACTCTTTTCTGTTTACCGGCTAAGCAATGAACACATTTGTTCAACTTTGCTTGTTTCACTCCAGAAAGCAAATTCTTCTTAGCCAAATTTTCCATCCCCTTCTCGCTCATATGACTTAGTCTTCTATGCCATAACTCTGATGAAGTATCATTCTCCACCAAATTTACTGAGCCTCTACAAATGGAGCCCTGAAAAATATACAAGTTAGACAACTTGTTACCACGGGCTACAACCATCAAACCTCTTGTAAGCTTCCACTGGCCAGCACCAAGGGTATTAACATAACCCTCATCATCAAGGTATCCCACAGAAATTAAATTCAAGCGAACATCTGGAGCATGTTTGACATTATTGAGAACTAGTTTGGAACCATTGTTACTTTCCAAAGAAACTATCCCAATGCCAAGAACTGCAACCTCATGATTATTGCCCATTTTCAACATCCCAAAATTACCTGGAGTATAAGAAGAAAATAATTCCTTCCTAGGAGTGACATGAGAAGTAGCACCAGAATCCACAAACCAGCTAGACTCATCGCAAACAAGATTAACAACATTTTCATCATAAGAAACAAGAAGATCATCATTAGCAACAACTGCAACACGATTTTCATTGTCGCCTTCTTTCTTTTGTTGTTTCATATCTCTTTTGTACCTAAAATAATATTTCTTGATATGCCCATTCTTGTGGCAATAGTCACATGTAACATTCTTGAATCTAGACTTTGACTTTCCTCAACTTTTATCTCTGTCATTCTGACCTCTGAACTTGCTTCTCCCCCTATCTTCAGTAACCAAAACATCGGAGTATGAAACTGAAGAAAATGAGCCTTGAGATCTTCTTCTCATCTCTTCATTCAAGACACCACTCTTAGCGTATTCTATGGTTACAATACCACTGGGAGCAGAATTAGTCAAAGAAACTCGAAGAGTTTCAAAAGAGTCTGGCAAAGTATTAAGAAGCCATAGTCCCTGAATTTCTTCATCGAATTTTACACCCATTCCGAACAACTAGTCAAGAACACCCTGAAAATCATTAATATGATCAAAATTAGGAGTGCCCTCTTTATACCTGATGTTCATCAATTGTTTCAACAGAAACAGCTTATTATTGCCAGTATTTGAAGCATATAGTGTCTCAAGCTTGTCCCACAAACATCTAGCATGTGTCTCATTAACAATGTGATTTCTAACATTATCTTCAACTCATTGTCTAATATAGCCATAAACCTGTAAGTGCTCAAATTCCCAATCCTCATCATTCATGAATTCGGGTTTGTTAGAGGTAAACACAGGTAGATGCATTTTCTTGACAAATAGAAGACCTTTTATCTTGCCTTTCCAAGTATGATAATTACTACCATTCAAACAAACCATCTTGCTCATATTTGACTCCATCATTCAAATAGATAATCACAACAACCTAATGCTCTGATACCACTTTGTTGGAAAAGGCAAGTACAAAATAAATGTGCACGGCAGGGCAATTGCAGAAGAAAACTCAAGTCAAAACTTTCCCTTTCTATTTGAACCAAGAGAAGGCAAAATAATGCAAAAACAAACAGTTTGGGGCAGCAAGCAAATCAACCAAGCAAGAAAATAAATCAACACTAGAAACCAAGTTTAACGTGGAAAACCTCTTCGGTGTGAAGAGTAAAAACCACAAGGCCAAAGCTCCACTATAATCAACAAGAGTTACAAAAGTGTTCTCCAAAATGATCACCAACAAAGTGCCAAACAATGAGCAACACAACTACAAGATAGCACCAAAAACTAGAGAAATAAAAAGTAGCAAAATCACCAAATCGCAGCTACTGTTCACGAACAAAAATCTGGAGCTACAAGACTCCAAATCACCCTCTCTCAATTTCCAATCAAAGATTAAGTTGAAAGGAACAAGCTGTCCAAAAATCAGCTCAATCGGATAAGAAACGAAGCGAGAATCGCGATTTGAAATTGGCTGCTAGGGTTTGTGCAAAAATCTGCACTTTCTCTCTTTTCTCTCTATATGGCTGCTCTCAAAACTCTTGTTCAACTTCAAAATATGACTTAAAACAAAGTCTTATAAATGCACCATAATATTGGGCTTATGGGCAAAGTGGGCTATTCCAATTAGGTTCAATTTTATCCACAAAGGAAAGGAAGGAGACCGCTAAAACTTTGGACTTTTATTTATCCACATAGGAAGGGAAAAAAGGCCTAAAACCCAACACTTGTAGCTGGCACTCTTCTCTGATCCGCGAAGAGTATTTCCATCACAAAAATGGGTGTTGATGAAAGATTCATATCCCGTTGTTGTCCATAGTTAGGCCAAAACTAGCAAGCTGATTTGCTACCGCATTTTGCTCCCTATACACATATTCTACTACTGGTTTATGCATTAAGTTCAGGAGGTACCTGCAATCCGAAAGATAGAATTAGAAGTTAGCTTCAACATTGTGATATTTGGATATTTCTTAGTTCTTCCTAGCAAGATGCTTTCAATCGTATACATTTTCCCCAAAACTTTGGATTTGCTTCAAATAAGAAAAGATTTAAGAAGCAAAATTTTAGTCAATTTTAAAGTACTTTTACCTCTTACAAATAAGTAAAGATTAATAGTTATAACGTCAATTAATTTAAAGTCCTAAATATTAGTATAATGACAATTTAGTCTGTTGTAGAATCTTTTAACGAAGAACAAAAAGTTCAATCAATATTTCTGAGGACCTTCATGTTTTTTATATAATATAGATCTAGATAGAGATAGGTTAGTTAAATTCACAAATTAATGCTTAAACTTTGCTGAACTTTATTAGTGGCTAGCTTGTCTTATTTTATTTCCTTGTTTCCTTTGTTATCCAAAAGCTTGTGGCCCCTCACACTACTCATGTTCCTAAGTGTGCATGGAATATCATACATATAGTTTTATCTTTATGTCTTTACTGAGGTGACTCCAATATCATTATATATCTCCATCTCAAATCTAAGTCCTTTCCTAGCTTTTACTAAGACAAAATGACCAGATCAGTAGGCTCTTCTCAACAGGACAAAAGAGACATCAGTCATGCTAAACAACATCCTAAGACAAGTTATTCATTCTCTATCTATATGATCCTCATCATCACTTGTGCCATTCTATTCATTCTTTTCCAAATCCAATTTTTTCAAACCCCACCTTCCTCATCTCCATTACCATCATGGGCTTTCTTCAATCAAAGGCAAAAAGTCATCATCAACACAACTTTCAATAATCTCACCAAAGCATTAATGGTGACCAAGAAATTACTCCGTGAATCGGTTACATTTCTTCCTCTAAAAGACGTACATTACTCATCGACGGCTCAACAAGGACACACATGGTTCATGAGTTCAATGTATGGCACACATGAAGAAGGTGAAGTCCAATACCAAAGATTCCCTTCAAATGCATCAAAAGGTAAAGTTTTATGCCTTAAAGGTAATGACACTCATGATGGCGCATGGAATTCATATGCACTAGCATGGCCTGAATATTTGCCTTACAATTCAACTTTAAAGAAAGGTCTCACGTTTGTGTCATACAATCATTATAATTATGATAACATTTGGCATGGCTTGTCATCTATGGTACCATTTGTAGCTTGGCATATCAAGAACAACCAATGTTCGCGTACTCCCACTAGATGGATTTTGTACCATTGGGGTGAAGTTAGGATTAAAATGGGACCTTGGTTGAAATCTTTAATGGAAGTTACTTTTGGCGAACCACTTCATATTGAAAATATTAGTAATATTAATGCTTCTTGTTTTGAGGATGCTGTGGTGATGAGACATAATGAAGGGGGTATGTCTAGACAAAAAAGGATTCAAGTATATGATTTTCTAAGGTGTAAGGCCAGAATCTATTGTAACGCAAGCAAAAGGCCGGGAATGCCAGTGATCGGAATGACAATGTTCAGGAGAGTTAATAATGGACCAAGATCTTTCAAGAATGAATCTGCTCTCATTGGAATTTTTGATAAGGAATGTAAAAAGATGGAAGGCTGTCACTTCATACTTGCTTACTCCAATAATCTCACTTTCTGTGAACAGGTATCCTACCTAGTACTCCCTCTCTCATTTCTAAAAGTAGCTGAAATTATTTATCGTTTTAGAAATTTAAGACAAGATTAATTATTTTTTTCTACTTTACCCTTACTAGTTAACACATCAAGATGATACATAAACAGACCCGTTTGATCTAGCTCACAACAATTGGATCTTTTGAAGACCTTAACCAGAAAGGATGTTTAAATATCTATATTTCTCATAGAGAGCAATAAAAGTCCAAGACTTAATGGATTTGACAGTAGATTTTGCAAAGCTGCTTGGAGTCTAGTAGGAGAGGCTGTCACTAAGGCTGTCTTGGAATTTTTCAACAATGAAAGTGTTTAGGAGCTCACATTTACATATAGATACAAAAGTGGCAATGATTAGGAAGGAAATGGTAGATATATTAGAGTTACTCAAACTATCAAAGAAAGCCTATAGGTGTAGTGCATTGATTAGTCATTTGATTATGTAACTAGTGTTGTTGATCATGTATTCCTAAGATACGTAGAAAAAAAACTTTGGAGAACTTGGTAAGAAGTAACAAAGTTTAAAGAGTATTTTCAAAACTAGAAATTAAAATTTGTAGTGTAAATTGAATCAGAAATAGATTAGAAACAATATACCAAATATTTTTCTCAGAGAAGAAAATCAAGCCCACTGAATGCACAGTGTCCCCTTAAGGAAATTATTTCCCTCAAGTACCCGAGGTTAATGGAATATATCCTCCCAGGATAGAACGATCTTACTCACTGGTGTATCGATTCCTAAAACCACGGTGTCAGCGAACCACTCAATGGCAGTAAAGTACACTTAGAATACTAAATTTAGTAGTAGAAGAAGAAGTCTTAGAAAAATTCGTTCTTTCATTGTTGAAAAATAAGAGGAAATCCTCTATTTATAGACAACAAAGGATAGTGTGAACAGATGTTTATTGTGCCTTATCAGAAAGGTCACAACCCTATGAAAAGCTACAACCCTTCAAAAATGTTACAACTTTTCATAAAAGTCACAACTTTTCATAAAAGTCACAGTTCTTCATAAAAGTCGCAACTTTTCATTAAAGTCACAACTATTCATAAAAGTCGCAACTCTTCATTTTCCATTCACACCTTTTAAAACCCAACAATCCCCCACAAGTTTAAAGAGTATTTTCAAAACTAGAAAATTAAAACTTGTAGTGAAAATTGAATCAGAAATAGATTAGAAATAATATACAAAATATTTTTCTCAAAGAAGAAAATCGAGCCCACTGAATGCACAGTGTCCCCTTAAGGAAATTATTCCCCTCAAGTACCCGATGTTAATGGAATATATCCTCCCAAGGTAGAAGATCTTACTCACCGGTGGATCGATACCTAAAATCACGGTGTCAGTGAACCACTCAACGGCAGTCAACTACACTTAGAATACTAGATTTAGTAGTAGAAGAAGAAGTCTAGAAATTCATTATTTCATTGTTGAAAAATAAGAGGAAATCCTCTATTAATAGACAACCAAGGGTAGTGTGAACATATCTTTATTGTGCCTTATCGTAAAGGTCGCAACCCTTTGAAAAGCTACAACCCTACGGAAAGGTCAAAACCTTTCATAAAAGTCACAACTTTTCATAGAAGTCACAGCTCTTCATAAAAGTCGCAACTTTTCGTTAAAGTCGCAACTCTTCATAAAAGTCGCAACTCTTCATTTTCCATTCACACCTTTTAAAACCCAACAATCCCCCGCATGAATGGGGAATGACTCTAAGACAAAGAAATGGACAAGTGTGTATACTTTACAAGCAAGAATTGATTGCATCTGGATAAGTAGGTTTCGCTTTGAACTTTCCGTAGTGAACATATGTCGGATATACTTGGTCAATCAGTAGATGCGATATCCTTGAAACCATCGAGCTTTGGTGTATACCTAGACAACCATATGTCACACAATCAACCCTTTACCGTTTATGGTTCTTACAGTTGTGTTCGTTTCAGCCATGAACACCTCCTGGTTTCATGAGTGTATAGAGAATAGGCTTTTGACAATGATTTTCTTTGAAGCGGATTACACTTCACACTTATATAAGTGATTTCTAATACGTGTTATCGCGTAGATACACTATTTGGTCAAATCTGCCACACTTAGCAAATCATTAAAAATTTTAAGCTTTATTAACTCGTTAACAAGCCTTAATGTTTTATCCTTGTTCCTGAGCATTGTCTTCATCATGAGAATGGGTTGAGTTAGTTGACAATGTCGAACCGTCAGTCACAACTTTATTTTCTGCTTGAACCTAGCTCTTGGGATCTCCAGTTTGCTAGGTAGAGTTACCGCCATGATGACTAGTCCTAAGCCATAAATCCATTCGCTTAGATGATCTTTCAACTGCCTCTCTAGCTAGGCCTTTTGGTAGTGGAGCTCACACATTATCTTTTGACTTTACATAGTCAATTGTAATAATTCCACTAGAAAGAAATTTTCTAACGGTATTATGTCTCCGTTGTATATGACTAGATTTTCCGTTATACATCATGCTACATGCCCTACCTATTACATCTTGAATATCAAAGTGTATGCATACTAATGCCAAAGGTTTGAGCCAAAAAAAATATCTTTCAAGAAATTTCGGAGCCATTCAACTTATTCATCGGCTTTATTTAGAGCGACAAGCTTAAAGATTATTGTAGAGCGAGCGATACATGTCTGCTTGGAAAATTTCCAAGAGACTGCTCCTCCATCGAGAGTAAATACATATCCACTCGTGGATTTTACTTCATTTGATCCGGTGATCCAATTTGCATCACTATATCCTTTCAATACTGCTGGATATATGTTATAATGCAAGGCATAGTTTTAAGTATGTTTCAAATACCCCAAACCTCTTCTCATTGCCATCCAATGAGTTTAATTGGGGTTGCTCGTGAACCGACTCAGTTTACTAATAGCACATGCTATATCTGATCGCGTACACCTTCTGATATACATCATACATCCCAATACTCTATCATAATGCATTTGTGAGTCACTTTCACCTTCATTCTTTTGAAGTACAAAGCTCACATTTACTGATGTCTTGACAATATTGAAATTCAAATATTTGAACTTCTCAAGTACCTTTTCAATGTAATGAGACTTTGACAATGCTAAACATTGCGGAGTTCTAAGGATTCTTATATCTAAGATCACATTAGCAACCCCAAGAACTTTCATATCAAAGTTTCTTTCTAGCATATGTTTAGTAGCATTTATGTCATAAGTGTCTCTATTGATGATAAACATGTCATCATCATATAAGCAAACAATGACCTTGTGATTTAGAGTGTCTTTAATGTAAACACATTTATCACTTCCATCATTCTTAAATCTATTTGCCAACATAATTTTGTCAAATGTCATTGTTTGGGTGTTTGTTTTAGTCCATAAAGCGACTTAACAAGTTCGCACACTTTCTTTCCTTTACTAGGAATCACAAAACCCTCGGATTGTGCCGTGTAAATTTCTTGCTAACACCCTAATAGATGTTATCCTTGTTACTGGAGAGTATGTATCAAAGTAATCGAGACCTTCCTTTTGTCTGTATTCTTTGACTACTAGTCTAACCTTATATTTGTCAATAGTCCCATTGACTTTCATTTTCCTTCTGAAGATTCACTTTGAACCCAAAGGTTTATTTCATGGATGAAGATCAATCAACTTCCAATATTATTGCTCAAGATTGAATCAATCTCACTATTGATGGCCTCTTCCCAAAAGGATGAGTCTACAGAAGACATAGGAAATGTTACAAAATCAAATCCGAAGGAAGTAGATGTCCTTTGACATTTACTACGCCTCTGAATCTTTTTCTTAAGTACATTCTCGTTTGGTTCTTCCCAAGGTCTTTGAGACCCTTCACTAGACTACTCAAGTCTAATTTTACAGTCCACAGTCTTAGGTCCTAATTTGATCCTTTTAGGGATAGGAACTTGGACTTATGCTAGAGACCCCCACACTTTGAAATATTTCAAGTTGGATTTCCTTCCTTTCCATTTCTCATATGGAATAGATTGTGTCCTAAACAAACAAAACTTTTTGTTACTTTCTTTCTGAACTGACAAAACTTTTGTTGCTCCTTTTTCCTGTAAGGATAGCTTCTCCACACAAGTTTTGAGGTAAACCTGAACTTATAAGTAATGCATCCATCATTTCCTTCAAAGTTCAATTTTTCTTTTTATTCTGCAATTCCATTAGATTGAGGTGAGTAGGGCAATAGTTTGATGGATAATTCCACTTTCCAAACATATTTCTGCAGAAGGAGATTTATACTCTCCATCCGTATCACTTCTTATCTTTTTCTCAACTTATTTTCAACTTCAAGTTTATATTGCCTATACGTTTATATTGCCTAGACGTTTCTATTGTTTCATCCTTACCATTCAACAAATAGACATAACCGTATCTAATGCAATTGTCAATAAAAGTTATGAGATACTTTTTTCCACCATGAGATGGTGTTGACTTCATATCACAAATGTCTGTGTAAATCAACTCTAAGGGATTAGAATTCCTTTCAACAGATTTATAAGAATGCTTAGCATACTTAGATTCAACACAAACTTGATATTTTTATTTATTGCACTCAAAGTTAAACAAAACTTCTAAGTTGATTAGTTTTCCTTGCAAGGTTTTGTAATTGACATGAAGTGATCATGTCACAAACAGTTTGACTCAAGCAAGTAAGATCAACCAGAAATATTGAGTTTGAAGAGACCCTCTGTGATGTAACTTTTTCTCACAAATATTTTGTTCTTACTTATTACAATTTTGTCAGATACAAACATTGTTTAGAGTCAGCATCTTGCTAGATGTCCTTTTCAGAAGGACCTTTCCATAACCTTCAATTTGGTTGTTATAGAATTTACCCATGAACATAGTCTCATCGGGCCCAACAAGAGCATATGAACCAAATGATTCTTTTACAACACAAACATGACAGATAACTTTCACAAATATTCATGTCTATACAAATAGTTGTATATTAATAGACAAATCTTTTCATGAAAAAATCATAACATCTTAAGTGACACTCTTTCATAAAAGAATACAACTATTTTGAACAAGTATATATATATATATATATATATATATATATATATATATATATAATTTGGTAGTTTCATGTTAGTCATACCATATACTAGTAAAAGAGAAACTCAACGACCACAATACCAAATATACTCTAATAATTTTGTGGGTCAAACATAATACACGAATGTCATTGAATCTCATATCTTGTGCTCCAAATTTAAATTAAACACTAAGTCTAATTTTATCTTTATCATAAGCAAAGAACCCCCACATTTTAAATATGATCTCAAAAATATTTTTCAAGTATTTGAAAATAGCTTTTCCTCATATTTTTTTTTATACTATCAAAATGTCATTGGCAACATGAAACCTCTTTTGGAAATATTATTCTACAAAATAATTATAGTGCTTCAATTTCCTTTGACAATCTTTATACAATATCAAAGTTCATTCCATAGAGGCACCTATTGCAGGCACAAAATCACAATTAAGTCACTGGTCTTTTTTGTTATCACAATTAGACATACCACTTAGTATTTAGAATACTAACAATAAAGACAAAACTTTTGTACAATTTATTTCTATTTAACAATGAAGTTTTTTTTTATATTCTTCAAATCGTCAACCGAATGAACTTTGAATGTGGATGAAGTTTTTATCACTTCAAATAAGTTTCAAATTCAACTGGAGTAGAAAACCAAAAGTACAACACTGACTTATTAGGTGAAGTTTTCAAACCAATTGCACAGTCTAATTTATCCAGAGTAGAAACTACAAAAGTTTTTAGTCTACAACAATCAGACACAATCAAATTTCACATGGAGTACAAAACTACAAAAGTTTTTAAGTCTCCCAACAGAATAAACATATTCTTAAATTATCACATAGATATGCTTTTCTTTTCAAATAGCCTTCCAACTAAAACATTTTTGACATAATATCTTATTAGACTATCTCATTCTGCAAACTAAAGAATTTTAAAGGCAACACTTTCTGCTAAGGAAAATTCATTCAAAAAACATATGATTTGTAGATTTTTTTTCCAAAGATACACATGATAAATATCAAAAGAGTTAACTTTTAGAAACTATTTTCCTCCTTAAATAAATAATAAGAAGGTTACCTAGTGTAATCTTTAATCGAAATACCACCAATTCTTCTGGTACATTCTCACTTTGACCTTGCTAAAAAAGGCATCGAATTCTAGAAAAGTAGTGCATCAATCTTCTACTTCCATGATCTATTTTCCTCAATCAGTAGAATACAAGAAATACCAACAGTGTAATATTAATTTCCTTACGATTGTTGTTGATCATGTATTCCTAAGATACGTAGAACAAAAACTTTGGAGAACTTGGTAAGAAGCAACAAAGTTTAAAGAGTATTTTCAAAACTAGAAAATTAAAATTTGTAGTGAAAATTGAATCAGAAATAGATTAGAAACAATATACAAAATATTTTTCTCAAAGAAGAAAATCGAGCCCACTGAATACACAGTGTCCCCTTAAGGAAATTATTCCCCTCAAGTACCCGAGGTTAATGGAATATATCCTCCCAAGGTAGAACGATCTTACTCACCAATGTATCGGTACCTAAAACCACTGTGTCAGCGAACCACTCAACAGCAGTAAAGTACACTTAGAATACTAGATTTAGTTGTAGAAGAAGAAGTCTAGAAATTCATTATTTCATTGTTGAAAAATAAGAGGAAATCCTCTATTTATAGACAATCAAGGATAGTGTGAACATATGTTTATTGTGCCTTATCGGAAAGGTCACAACCCTTTGAAAAGTTACAACCCTACGGAAAGGAAAAGTCACAACTTTTCATAAAAGTCACAGCTCTTCATAAAAGTCGCAACTTTTCATTAAAGTCACAACTCTTCATAAAAGTCGCAATTCTTCATTTTCCATTCACAGCTTTTAAAGCCCAACAACTAGCTTTGTTTTTTTTTGTTGGAGACGTGACTTCCTAGAAGGTGGTAAAGAGGTTAGATGCTCTTTAGGTGTTTTGTTGTTATTGGTTAATGGTAATTTCTCAATGGATATCAAAGATAAATCTTTCTTATTGTGATTTGTTTTGATACCGGGCTTTGTTGAAAACATCTTAAGAAGTTTGAATATCAATTTTGAAGATGTTTTGAGATAATTTGATGTGGATTCGAGCTGAGTTTTAAAACTAAATATCGAGCTTGAAGAGGACTCCATTCATGTATATGAGTATATTTTCTCATGTATATCTATAAATATATGTCCGTGATATATACTTATACACACGATATACGATATGATATACACAAGTCTTATCAAAATTGTTAACTCCTGTGATGATGATTGATTTAATGTTTACAGGTGAGGGTGATGAGTTTGACAGATATACTAATATCTCCACACGGTGCACAATTAACAAACATGTTCCTCATGGACAAAAACAGTAGTGTACAAGAGTTTTTCCCGAAAGGGTGGCTTAAAATAGCAGGTGTAGGGCAATATGTGTATCACTGGATAGCTAGTTGGTCAGGGATGAAACACCAAGGAGCATGGCGTGATCCTGATGGCGATTCTTGCCCTTACTCGGACGATGATAAGCGTTGCATGTCCATTTATAAAAATGGCAAAATCGGATACAATAACACGTATTTTTCTGAATGGGCTAGACGTGTTCTAAATGAGGTGAGAATAAGGAAGTTTATAAAAATGGCAAAATGAATGAGCATGAAGTTTGCTATTTATTAATTGAATTGACTGATTTTTCGGAATTTATCTTAGGAATGTTTCAACTATCTTATAACATGGACCATAAATTATAATGGAAAAATTAGCAAATTGGTCAAAATCCTTAACATAATTAGCTAAAACATCTACACTTTAAAATAATTATTAAAAATGTCATTATGTCATTATTTTAGCAAATATAATGTATCCTAATATAATTAATTTAATATTTTTTTATTTCTCAAATCAGGCTCACAGTTACCTAGTTTGACTCTACTACCCAGTTACCTAGTTTGACTCCCTACTCGGTTAAAAAGTTAAAAAAAGACCCCACATTCCAATATTCTCTATATATTTTTATCCCAAAACTCTCCACTCTCTCTATCGTTTCCACCATTGTTGTCTCTTATAGTTGTTTAAGAAATTTCTTCAATTTGTACGATTTCAACATCTGGCAATTCTTCGTGCAAATTGGGGTATAATATCCAATTTTGCTCTCTCCTACGTCTAATCAGGAGTCGGACCTGCTCCACAACTTCTCTGCTTATCGGGCTCGGGCGGTTTCCCTGTCGGGTTCCAAATTTCCGCCGCCGCTCTATGGATGGTTCCGAAAAGACTCTTCTCGATTCCATGGAACTTGATGAATCAATTGTCGGATCGAAGTTCTTAATTGTCCATTCATTCTCAATTCTAAATAACCAAAATACAGTTTATTTATGTGTTCATTATTTAGGTATTCATCCTAATTGCATATGTAAAACACACTTTTTTATTTTAGTTTGCTCATTTTGTATTTTCAATATCACTTTGTATACCAAATAGTTTGTATTAAAATTTGATTTTGTATTCATCCTAATGGTATACCATCAAGTTTTGTATTTATATTTGATTTCGTATTAATTCTCAATTCTATATAACCAAAATACAATTTATTTATGTAATCATTATATAGGTATTCATCCTATTGCAACTGTTAAATAGATTTTGTATTTTATTTTGCTCATTTTGTATTTTCAATATCACTTTGTATACCAGATAATTTATATTTTGATTTGATTTTGTATTCATTCTCAATTCTAAATAACCAAAATACAGTTTATTTACCTATTCATTATATAGGAATTCATACTAATTACATTAGTAAAATAGATTTTGTATTTTATTTGGCTCATTTGTATTTTCAATATCACTTTGTATACCAGATAGTTTGTATTTAGATTTGAATTTGTATTCGTCCTAATGGTATACAATCAGGTTTTGTATTGTATGGTCTAACTTTTCAATTGAAATGAGTATTTATCGTGCTCAGTTTGTATTTCATTATCACTTTTTATTCCATTCTCAATTTGAATGCCAACAAATCTGTATTACTTTATTATTATGTAGTCATCATAATTGAAAGAACAATAGAGAGATGGCAATTCATAATTTTTTCCAATTGTAACTGATCAGAGATTTAAGCGATTTTTACCTTTTTTGAAATACTTTCTCCCATGATTTTCTTTATTCTGTTGTTAAAGATTTATATTCTTTCAAATTAAATAAATACAAGAGTCAGCCTTATAACAAACCAAAATATTGACATTTTAAATAAATATTAAAAGTGTTGACAAATGGGTCCTATTAGATGCTTAAATATTGTTGTTTTGAAAATTTTCCCTTTAATTTAATCTTCATGACCACCAAAAGATACTTTGTATTGTAGTGTTTCCTTTGTATATTGGTTTAAAAGATAACTAAACTTGCATCCTACTATTTAAGTTTGATATATATCACCAAAGTTGCGATAAATGAGATTTTTCCACCCCTCATTACAGATCTCTGATTCGAACTTGAGAACTACAAGTGATGTTAACTAATCACAGTTTTTTGAATAGCTTTACCGACTTCGGCACAAGTAAAAATTGCCCAAAATCATATTAAAGAATTGAGATTTTTTTCATCTTACCAAAGTAGAACTCAACAAAACACACCTAACGGTCAATATTCAATCACAAGGATGAAAAATTATTCAAAAGACAATCCTAGAGAGGGTTGTTTATATTATCACCATATATTCTTGGTGTTCTGTTTTAATAGGACCGTATTTGGTTTGCTGGAGTAAACAAAACAAACCTCACTAGTCACCACTAAGAATAATTTCCATTGGAAGAGTTGGAGCTGGCAATTGGCATGTATTCCATTGATTTAATTAAGATATCTTGTGTCATACCATTCTCCAGCAATCTTCACGTGCAAATGTGGCCATCACTCCAATCTTCTTTCTTACAAGATATACCTTAATTATTCTCTTGTCCACTTCTCAATAATTCACTTTCAACTTCACCTCATCACTTACTATATCTACAATATGCTTAAATTAATTACTCCCTCTATCCCATATTAACTGAATTTTTGGGGCTTTTTTCATTTTTTAAAATAATTAATTTATTCAAAGTTAAAGATGGATGTTTGAATTTTTTTTCCATATTTGTCCTTTAATTTAATATTTTCTTAGGGATAAATTGCACTACTTGTAAAATTACATTTATGATTTTACAAAGGATAATAGTGGAAACTGGAAAGTATGATTTAAATTAGTGAACACAAAAGTCAGCAACATAAATTACACTACTACTCGATATTTATTTGTAAGAAAAAAATATATGCAGAAGTAGATTCTTACATGTATATAGACTCAGAGGCGGAGCCAAGATTAAGAGTTTGGCGGTTCTAAATTTTTTTTAGAACAGTCAATCAATTTTGTTATGGGTTCACAAATTAATATACATATATATGTAATTAATCTTCTAATATAAATACAAGGTCTACGAAAAAGTTATTGAATTCGTTCGAATCCATGAACCCCCACCTAAATCCGCCTATGTGTATACTATGTATTCAAAAGGTATATATATATGAAGAAAAGAGACATGTACCTTGTAAGCAGAGGCGTATCCAGGATTTTGAGATGATGGGTGCACTATTAGGAAAAGGTGGATCGAAGATATAAATTTGATCGGTTTTACATTTAGGTTCTCATCACTGAAAATCATAAAAAATTTAAAATTATAGGTCAAAAATTATTTTTTATCTATACAAACCACTTAGAGAGACATTACCCAATTTTAGAAAGGAAAAATAAAACTAAGTAAATAAAAGCTTCAAATTTCTAACCTCACTTAGAGAGGTGCACCCAATCATCATCGCACGACATTATATGATACTTCAAGCGTGGGTTCACACATCTATATTTAAATATTTAAAAAAAAATATAACACTACTATATATGATTTCAGGAGGGGGTCGCCGGGTTCACGCTGGATACGCCTCTGCTTGTAAGGGTCAGCATCAAATCAGAATTGGTTTTAGTTTAAAGGTAAAAAGGTGGAAGTCTGATAAAGTCATTCCTAGAAGCATCCTTCCTTAGAGCAAAGGACAATAATTTGTCACAAACATTAGTCCCAATATATAACGACTTGTCATTTACCTTTTGTCTTGTGAAAGACCCAATGAAATAGTTCTAGGGATGGCAATGAGGCGGGGCGGATGCAGGGCGGGGCGGTTTTTAAGGCTATGTGGGGCGGGGCGGTTTTAAGGTTATGCGGGGCGGGTTGAAGTGGGTTTTTTAAAAACTAATGCAATGCGGGGCGGCGGGTTGCGGGTATATGCGGTTTTATGCAGGTTCAAACTTAATTTTAACTTTTTACATGTTATAAGAGTGACAAATCATTATTTATTAAGATAATTTCTTTAAAATTACTAAAATATTCAAGATAGTAAATGAAACCGGTTCAATAAAAATTAATACGGTTTCTTACATTTTTTCCAATTGACCTTTAAAAAATAAAATTTAAAGCTATTATCTATTAAATTAATACAACTTAATGAGTAAATAAATTGTTTTTATGAATTTTATTTTTAGCATCAAACTTAATTAAAAAGGATAAATATTCAAAAATTTATGCGGGGCGGATTCATGCGGGGCGGGGTGGGGCGGGTTGAAAATGAAAAATGTTGTTATGCGGGGCGAAGCGGGGCGGATAAAATTTTTTGCGTGTTAAGCTCACCCCGCCCCGCATCCACCCCGCCCCGCCCCATTGTCATCCCTAAATAGTTCGCTTCTTTTACAAAACAAACCAAGAATGGAGTCATAACAATAGTGATGGTACACATTTGTTAATTTGTTGCTAATTCTGGCCTAATTCATGGATTTTTAGGCCCTTATTCTTAAACAATACTTCATTTGGATAATTTTATTTGTCACACTTTTTATTTGTAAGCCTCTTAAAAAATTATGCGAATTTTATATAAATCTCATAGTGTTAAGAGTTAATTACATTATATCCCTACTATTTTCCAAATTATAAAAATTCCTTAAATTTGGTGGAATCCGGATACATCCTGATACATCACATTCCAGTTTCGGATATATTCCCCAACGTCTTGATACATCGCGTCTCGATTTCGGATACATCATTCAACATCCAGATACATCGCGTAAAGTAAAGTATTCGACCGATATATCGCGTAAAGTGATGTATATACATCTAAAAACGTCCCGATACATCGCGTTCTAGTTTTTGATACATCCCTCAACGTCCCGATGCATCACGTCTCGATTTCGGAGACATCACTCAACATCCCGATATATCGTGTACATCACGATACATTGCGTAAAGTTATGTATATACATCCCAAAATATCTCGATACATCGCGGCCTAGTTTCATATACATTCTTCAACGTCCCAATACATCACGTAAAGTGATGTATCCTACCAATACATCACGTAAAGTGATGTATCTGACCGATACATCACGTAAAGTGATGTATCCGAGAATAGGAGAGAGTAGGAATTTTAATAATTTTTTCAAATGATAGAAAATTTTAGAAAAATATGATAAAATAAATTGTGTATTTAGGTAATTTGTGTCTAGACTATTTTACCAGCTTATTTAGTATCTTTAATTATTTAAAATGGTAAACTCTCTTCAATGGTTGGAGTATCGTTAAAATTTCAAGCAATTAATGGACGTGACTTAATCTATGCAACCACAATCTTGGAGTATGTGCAGTGCTCTCTACTTAGGTTATCTATGTTAATTAGTCAATGTTTTTTACTTTCAAGAATAGTTAATACTAGGAGCAAAATAGAAAGAATGTGCCATAGATATTATTCACTTTATTATTTCGGAATATTTATTCACTTTCGGATATTTTGTTTTTTCTAAATTTTTAATTCTTAAGAATTATCTATTTTTATTAAGAACGACAAGTAAAATTAAAACTACTAAGGACTATTTCTTCCTGTAAAAATGGCACAAAATGGTCAATTTTTGAGCCGGTACTTAAATTTTCGCCGTCGTTTGTAATCTAATTGGAAAAACCTATTTTCAATGAGAAAATAAAACTGGGACGAAAAAGATACCAACAACTGAAATCAATCATCACACATGAGCAACAATAACTCATGAGAAATTGGCAAAAGAGGTCAAGATGGATCATTCAGATTCTCAAAAAAAAAAAAAAAAAACCAAAGGCGTAGTGTTCTACTAAAATGAGTTGCTAGGACAAGCCCCCAACTAATTATAACTGTGTGAAAACTGAAAGAAACTAAATGACTGAAATAAAGATAAAAGGGTTGTCCTCAATAGATGAGGACTCACCAAACTTGTGTTGCTAAGCTAATGCAGGAACGTACTAACCGTGATTTGAGTGTTGAATGTCTGAGCCTATATTATCAAACAATATAGCGCGAGAGTATGCGGTCAGTACTTTGAATGTACTGAGTATGTAGAATATGCATAATAAACTTGTAACATCTCGGACTTGGAAAAGAAAATAAAATAAAATTTTGGGCTACAACCTGTGTCTACGGTTCCCACTTATGGACCGTAGAAGCTTCTACGATCCATAGATGGCAACCGTAGGAAGTGGGAAGATAATTTTCTAAAATCAAGTCTTAAAACCCCTTTTTAGGGTTCGTCAGGACGGCCCATCAACCATTGTATGAGTCGTAGATGAGTCTCGTAGGTGAGTCTCAGACTTGGTGAAATTTTGAGGGTTAAAGTGGGCTCCAACGGTTGGTATGCAGGAATTGTAGGAAGACCTATGAGCCGTACATGGGTTCCATCAATTGAAGGTCCAAATAATAGTTTCTGAATCTTTCTACGGTTGACCAGGATGGTCCGTAGAAGGACCTAAAGACCGTAGGTCGAGTCCGGCATTTATTTTAAATGGGTTTTTGGGTCTTTTCCTAATTATTTTAACTTAATACTATGTCATTTTGTCTTCTACCCTAAGCCCTATATAAATATTTTAAACCCCCAATTTACCCATTCAACTCATTCTCCTAAATCCCTAAAGATTGACCAAGTTTATCCTCCCAAAACCTCCCAAGCCCGAGGAAGAAGAAGAAGACCATGGTTCCATTCAAGTCTCCAATGGTCCATTATTTTTGGGCTTCTAGCAACAAGGTATGTGTGTATTCACCCATGAAATCCTTTCCTCCATGGGATCCCCAAAGGTTTTAATTTCCCAACTCAATTTCTAATGGATCAAATTAGGGTTTCAATGCATGAATGTGGGTTTCTTCCAATTATGATTTATTTTGATTGATTAAGTATTCTAATACATGAATTGATGTTAATCTATGATATTTAGTTGAAATTGCATTGACCCATGCCTAAATTATGATTTTCAACTTTGATCCTATGATGAACCCATAAATATATAAACTATGAAATTATGAAGATATGCATATTTTTATGAAATGATTATAAATGATTTAGGGATGCTTTCAAAGGAAAGTATCAATGCTATTGTGAAAGGATTCCTCACTTACTATGATGATCATGATTGTGAAAGGTATTTCTCACAATAGATTCACATTGATGAAAGATTTTCTAATCCATGTTGAATTATGTTTAAGAAGCTATTCTATGTTTTGATCTTGAAATGTGTGGATTGGTATTGACCATTGCCTTTCCCTATGAAGATGGTTCTCTCGATGTGGTTATCAGTATGTTGAAAGTCTTTAATTTTGATGTTTATGCTTTGCCTGATCCCCGTGCTACCTTATCTTTTGTGACGCCATATGTGGCTATGCGGTTTGATGTTATTCCGGATGTGTTGATAGACCCTTTTTCTGTCTCTATTCCTATTAGTGAATCTATTGTGGCTAAGAGAGTCTATAGAAGTTGTTTCGTCTCCTTATCCCATAGAGTCATTCACGTTGACCTCGTAGAGCTTGATATAGTAGATTTCGATATTATTCTTAGTATGGATTTGCTGCATTCATGTTATGCTTTTATTGATTGTAAAACCCGAGTGGTCTAGTTTCAATTTCCAAATGAACTCATTCTAGAGTTGAAAGGGGGAAATTTTATGCCTAAGGGTTAGTTTGTTTCTTGTCTTAAAGCTAGAAAGATAATTTCTAAGGGTTGCATATACCATCTTGTTCAGGTTAGGGATACAGATTTCGAAAATCCTATCTTTAAGTCGGTCTACGTTGTTAATGAGTTTCCAGAAGTATTTTTCGATGATTTACTTGGTATTCCTCCCGAAAGGGAAATAGACTTCGGTATTGACCTTCTGCCAGATACACAACCTATTTCTATTCCTCCTTATCGAATAGCTCATATAGAACTTAAGGAATTAAAGGAGCAATTGAAAGATTTGTTGGATAAGAGTTTCATCCGATCGAGCATCTCTCCATGAGGTGCCCCAATTTGTTTGTTCGGAAGAAAGATGGTTCACTTCGTATGTGTATTGACTATTATCAATTGAATAAGGTTACCATTAAAATAAGTATCCTCTTCCAAGGATAGATGATTTGTTTGATCAACTCAAGGAGCAAGTTATTTCTCTAAGATTGACCTCCGATCGGATTATCACCAATTGAGGGTGAAGGAAGATGACATTCCAAAGATGGCATTTCGAACTCGGTATGGTCATTACGAATTCTTAGTAATATCATTTGGCTTGACTAATGCTCCGATCATATTTATAGATTTGATAAATAGAGTGTTTAGACAATACCTAGATATATTTGTGATTGTGTTCATCGATGATATTTTAATTTACTCAAGGAGTGAAGATGAGCACACCAATCATTTGAGGATTGTGTTGCAAGTCCTCATGGACCAACAAGTCTTTACAAAGTTTAGTAAATGTGAATTCTAGTTGAGATCCGTGGCTTTTCTTTGTCACATTTTTTCTGGTAAAGGTATTGAGGTAGATCCTAAGAAGACGGATGTGGTTAAGAGTTGTCCAAGACCTCTATCCCCTTTGGATATTCGAAGTTTCTTGGGTTTGGCTAGTTATTATAGAAGATTTGTGGAAGGGTTTTCTTCAATTGCCTCTCCATTGACAACACTGACCCAAAAGAAAGTTAAGTTTGCATGGTATGAAGCGTGTTAAAAGAGTGTCCAAGAATTGAAAGATAGATTTACCTCCGCTCCGGTGTTGACTTTACCGGAAGGATCTGATGGGTTTGTGGTTTATTGTGATGCTTCAAGGGTTGGACTAGGATGTGTTCTTATGCAAAATGGGAAAGTTATTGCTTATGCTTCACGACAACTTAAAATTTATGAAAAGAACTATCCTATCCATGATTTAGAACTAGTGGCAATTGTATTTGCTTTAAAGATTTGGAGGCATTACTTTTATGGTGTTTATGTGGACGTCTTAATTACCGACCACAAAAGTTTGCAATATGTGTTCAAGAAAAAAGGATCTAAATCTTCGTCAAATGAGGTGGCTTGAGTTGCTAAAGGATTATGATATGAGTGCCCTCTATCACCCCGGTAAGGCGAATGTGGTAGAGGATGCTCTTAGTCGGTTATCCATGGGTAGTGTTGCTCATGTTGAGGAGGATAAGAAGGAATTGGTTCGAGATGTTTATCGATTGGCCCGGTTGAGTGTTCAGTTGGTTGATTCTACTAAAGGTGGTGTTATAGTTCATAATGGCTCAGAATCGTCTTTTGTGTCAAATGTAAAGGCAAAGCAAGGTCTTGACCCAATCTTGAAGGAATTGAAGGAAGCGGTGCTTAAAAATTCCGTTGAGGCTTTCTCCCTAGGGGGAGATGGTGTGCTTCGATATCAAGGTCTTTTGTGTGTTTCTAATGTTGATGATTTGAGGGAGCAGATTTTATCAAAAGCTCGTAGTTTTTTATACTCCATTCACCCGGGAGCCACCAAGATGTACCGTGATTTGCGGGAGCTCTATTGGTAGAATGGAATGAAGAAGAATATTGCGGAATTTGTGGCTAAGTGTCCAACTTGTCAACAAGTGAAAGCTGAGCATCAAAAGCTGGGAGGTTTATCCTAAGATATTAACATTCCTACTTGGAAACGGAAAGATTTGAATAAGGACTTTATTATTGGTTTACCCTGCACCCGGCGACAACATGACTCAATTTGGGTTATTGTAGATCGTATGACGAAATGGACTCATTTCATTCTCGTCATGGTTTCTTACTCGGCGGAAGACTATGCTAAGCTGTACCTAAGAAAGATGGTTAGGTTGCATGGAGTGCTCCTATCCATTATATCTGATCGTGGTACCCAATTCACTTATCAGTTTTGGAAATCTTTCCAAAAGGGTTTTGGTACTTGTGTTAAGCTTAGTATGGCCTTTCATCCTCAAACCGATGGACAAGCGGAGCGTACTATCCAAACTTTAGAATATATGTTGAGAGCTTGTGTAATTGACTTCAAGGGTAATTGGGATGATCATTTGCCTTTGATTGAGTTTGCTTATAATAATAGCTATCATTCAAGTAGTGGTATGGCTCAATTTGAGGCTCTTTATGGCAGGAGGTGTAGATCTCCTATAGGTTGGTTTGAAGTTGGTGAGATTACTTTGATAGGTCCCGAGTTGGTACATGAGTCTATGCAGAAAGTTCAGCTTATTGGAGAAAGGTTGAAAACGGCTCAAAGTCGACAATAGTGTTGTACCGATGTTAGAAGAAGAGATCTAGAATTTGATGTTAATGATTATGTTTACTTGAAAATTTCACCCATGAAGGGTGTAATGAGGTTTGGAAAGAAGGAGAAGCTTAGTCTCTGTTATGTGGGCCCATATCAGATTTTAAGGTAAATTGGTAAGGTTGCTTATGAACTTGATTTGCCTAATGATTTGGCATCGATTCATCCAGTTTTCCATGTCTCTTTGTTTAAGAAGTGTGTCGGTGATCCAACATCTTAGTACCATTGGAGAGTCTTGGTGTAAAAGAGAGTCTTTCTTATAAAGAGGTTCCGGTAGAGATCTTCGACCAGCAAGTTAAAAAGTTAAGGAATAAGAAAGTTGCATTTATGAAGGTCTTATGGAGGAATCAAAGAGTTGAGGGTGCTACTTGGTTGGCCGAGGCCGATATGAAGTCCCGTTACCCCCCATCTCTTTCCCTCTGATCCTACTCTAGCTAGAGGTATTTAGTTCTTCATGGTTCATCCTCATGCCTTAGTCATTTTCATGTTTTCTCATGCATGCATGCTCATGAAAACTTGCTTTTGAGATTTTGGTTTAGCTATGATTGATTTCTTCATAATTATGTGCATTTGAGTATGACTTGTATACATACCTTATGAAATGATGTTTTGAGGATGTTTAAGCCTAGGAGGTGATGTTTCTCTTTGAATATGTGTTGTTGATGAAGTTATATTCTTGTTGGGCTGTTAGATCTCCTCCCCTACCCTCCTTATGTTACCTTGAGTCTTATTCGAGGATGAATGTTCCCAAGGGGGAGATATTGTAACACCTAGAACTTGAAAAAGGAAGGAAAATAAAATTTTGGGCTGCAGGCTGTGTCTACGATTCCCACCTACAAATCGTAAAAGCTTCTACGGGTCGTAGATGGCAATCGTAGGAAGTGGGAAGATAATTTTCTAAAATCAAGTCTCAGAACCTCTTTTTAGGGTTCGTCAGGACGGCTCGTCAATCATTGTACGAGTCGTAAATGGGTCTCGTAGGTGAGTCTCAGACTTGGTGAAATTTTGAGGGTTAAAGTGGGCTCTTACGGTTGGTATGTACGAACCATAGGAAGACCTACGAGCTGTACATGGATTCCGTCAATTGAAGGTCTAAATAATAGTTTTTGAATCTTTCTATGGTAGACCAGGACGATCCATAAAAGGACCTACTGACCGTAGGTCCCAACCATAGGTCGAGTTCGACGGTTATTTTAAAGGGGGTTTGGGGTCTTTTCCTAATTATTTTAACTCAATACTATGTCGTTTTGTCTTCTACCCTAAGCCCTACATAAATGTTTTAAACCTCCAATTTATCCATTTCAACTCATTCTCTGAAATCCCTAAAGATTGACCAAGTTCATCCTTCCAAAACCTCCCAAGCCTAAGGAAGAAGAAGAAGGCTAGGGTTCCCTTCAAGTTTCCAATCCTCCATTCCTTTTGGGCTTCTAGAAACAAGGTATGTGTGTATTCACCCATGGATTCCTTTCCTCCATGGGGTCCCCAAAGGTTTCAATTTCTTAACTCAAATTCTAATAGATCAAATTAGGGTTTCAATGCATGAATGTGGCTTTATTCCAATTATGATTTATTTTGATTGATTAAGTATTCTAATGCATCAATTGATGTTAATCTATGTTATTTAGTTGAAATTGCATTGACCCATGCCTAAATTATGATTTTCAACTTTGATCCTATGATGAACCCATAAATATATAAACTATGAAATTATGAAGATATGCATATTTTTATGAAATGATTATAAATGATTTAAGGATGCTTTGAAAGGAAAGTATCAATGCTATTGTGAAAGGATTCCTCACTTACTCTGATGATCATGATTGTGAAAGGTATTTCTCACAATAGATTCACATTGTTGAAAGGTTCTCTCATCCATGTTGAATTATGTTTAAGAAGCTATTCTATGTTTTGATCTTGAAATGTGTGGATTGGTATTGACTATTGCCTATCCCTATGTTAAATTTCTATTTGACTTTTATCTATTCCGTTGAAATTTAGACTTAGCACCAGTGGGCTTTGAGGTGGAGGCTCAGATAGGGTAGTCTCTAGTAGCAACCTCTAGTTTCAAAGTACGTGCCCCCGTAGGATTGTCTTAAATGACCTAGCTAGTGAATCCACTTTAGAAAATGATGATGTGTACAGATTCTACCTTGGCAAGTAGTTTTCCCTTTTTTCGGCATGAGGGATATACCGGATTTCATGATATAGCTATGATGGTCTTATTGTCAGTTAAAGCTAATATCCCACAAATGATTATTTTTCTTTAAAGTTTTCTTATATCCTTTATACTAAGGTATTTGACTATGTCTTATGAACTTCATGTCATTTCTTCTCTACAAAGCTTTTAAATGTTTCATTATGATCATGTCTATTCAATTTAAGTCAATTTATTATTATGTCCATGTTTATGCATATTGCCCCATACTTAGTACCTTCCATGTACTAACGCATACTTTTGCCTACATTATCTCATGAATGTAGGGTCCGACGTTCCTACCTCGCATTCTCGTGGCTAAGTGATTCTATTGACTTTGAAGATTGGTGAGTCCTCATGTTCCGAGGACCGAGACTCTTTTATTTCTTTATGTCATTTCCAGTTTAGAATTTTGTATGTCATGTATGGGTTACGTCCCTATCACTTTCCTTATGATGTATTAGATGGCTTTGAGACTTATGCTTAGACTTCCGCTTTTATCAAACTCTTTTATATAAATGTTATTTTCAACTCTTTTGTTTCTATTGTCTTTTATGATGTATGCTAAGTGGCTTGTGTGGGGCCTTTCGGAGTCCTATACGCCATGTCACCTGTAGGGTGTACTTTAGATCGTGACAAAACTAATAAATAACATATTGAATCTGAAATAGTGAACTGAAATAACATGAAGTAATGCGATGACCAAGTAGTAAAACATGTAACTCATGAATACTGAAAGTGAAATAACTGTCTACTCGGTTATGCAATAATTGAGGTTGAACTGTGGGAGCTACTACTAATAACATATAACCATGTGAGCTAACATGAACTTTAATGTATAATACCCACCAAAAGGGCCAAATATAATATGTCAGGATATAAAGGCTGATCTAAACATGCAAAGACAGTCACACAGAAATTCAGGAGAGGGTTGTTGCTACTCCATCAACACATTGTACATTTTCTTCTTCTGATTTACACAAGTTATTAAAAGCAAATTAAAAAATTTATGAGTTCCTCATCTTTCTTTCTTTTTTGTTTGGTTTAATTTTTTTGTTTGTAAGGTAAGTAGATGAGAATGTTTGTTTCAGTCTTTATTTTTCTGACTTTGTACATGTATTAAGAAAGAAAGACTAGAACAATCACTTATGCTATTGGTAGAAAGTAATTTAATTATATTATTGTTATATGTTTACATCTTAACAAGTATAATAACTTGTTAATTTTTCTATTTTATCTTTGTAAATAATTGAAAAATGAGACTTTAGGATTTTACAAAGAACTAAGAAGATTAGGGTGCAAATTATTAAAATTGATCGGATAAGGTGTAAGTCACAAAAGAGAGTATACATTAGGGGTGCACAGCGTAGATTACTTAAACTAAGACAAACAAATTGAAACAGAGGAAAAGTAACAAATAATAGACATGAATCCATAATATTTAAAAATATAATAGGTTCAATGCCAAAAATCTTTAAAAATTAAACACATAAAATTTAAATTTTGAATTCGCCTATGATTATAGAATAACAAACTCCATATTCTGACAACAAACAATAGACTATTTCCTTGAATTTCAATTGTATGACCATAAACAGGGGAGGATCTAGGGGGGTGAGAGGGGATTCACCCGAACCCTCGATAAAAAATTACACTATATATATATATATATAAGGTCAATTTTTATATTTAAGAAACAAAGTGTATTGTAGTGGTAGATCTCCTTTTAAATTGACCCTCGCGTTCAGGGTTCGAATCCCATTGTGAACATTATATTTTTAGCTTCTCTTCATTTAATTTTGGAAACAATCTTTCACCTTTTTTCATCTCCCATAATTTTTGTTATTGTTGATTTGTTTTATACTTCATACTTGAATCCCACATTCAATATGAAATGAAAAAAAACAACACACATGCTTATTGCTGAAAAGGTAAAACCCTTTTCTCTTCTTCTTTTCTTCCAATTTTCAAGAAATTAAAACTAAAAAATTTGCAGCAAAATTTTTTAAAAAAATAAATGGTTCTTTATTTTTAAAGGTTGTAGTAGCTCTGATTATCTGAAGTCGAGGCTCAAAGCTAAAATCTAAAGGGTTAATTGTTTTTGTCTTCTCTTCAAGGTAAGCTCTTCTCTTCATTTTCTTCAAAAGTTTGTCTTTCTTGATTAAATATTGACTATCTTCATTCTTAAATTGTGAAATTTTTTATATTATTTTTTCTACTTTTTTCTTCGGTAGTTGTAATTAGATTTATGAACCATTTGAATTTTGGTAGATTTGAATTTTGGTGGTAATATCTATTGTAATTTGTAAAGAATTGTCTCTAATGCACTTAACGATTCAACTATCTTATACAGATTCAAGAGTCAATGAAGAAGTACTTTTTTAAGGTATCAAACTCAAGTTCTATCGCTCAGAATCAATCTAATCAGAAAGAAAATGCTAATCATTTAGAAGTGTCATCATATTCTTCTCAAGAATTTGATTTAAATTTCTTAAAAGTCGATCCAGGTGAAAGAACTCAAATTTTGAAATTTCATCCAAATCATCATGACACTATTAGAAGAGCTTATCTTCATAAAAAACCTTGTTAACCTTTATTAAGAGAGTTTCCACAGAGATTTCTTGAGATATTTATCGTTTTAATCGTAAATTGATTGATGAATTTCTTGATTGGTTAGAGTATAGTGTAAGTAAAGATGCAGCTTATTGCTTGTATTGTTATTATTCAAGGGAAATAACAATCTTCAAAATGGAGGTGAAGTATTTTCGAATATGGGGTTTAGGAGTTGGCACAAAAAGACTAGTTCGAAAACACATGTTGGTGGGCTTACTAGCATTCATAATCAGTCAAAAAGAAAATGTAAAGACCTAATGTAACAACAACAATCTATTCATGCTTCATTTGAGAAATAATCAAACCAAGATAAGGATGGATGTAAAATCCGTTTAGCAGCTTCCATTGATGTAGTAAGACTTCTTGTGAAATAAGGCTTCGCATTTCGAGGTCATAATGAATCTAAATCATCACTTAATAAAGATAATTTTCTTGAGATTCTTTCATTTTATGCTCAAAAGTGTGATAAAATTCGTAGTTTTGTATTAAAAAATGCTCCTAAAAATGATCAAATGACTTATCCAAAGATTCAAAAAGAAATTGTGTGTGCAAGATTGAAACAATTATGGGTATCATAAAGGAGCTAAATGGTTATTATATTTCTCTATTGGTTTATGAATCTTTTGATGTTTCACACAAGGAGCAAATGTAGGTTATTTTATGATATGTTGATAGAAGAGGATTTGTGATGGAGAGACTTCTTGACATTGTTCATGATAAAAATACTAGTGCTTTATCTTTAAAAGATGCAATTGTCAATTTACTTTCTTAGCATTCCTTCAGTCTATCTTGCGTATGTGGAAGGTGATATCAATGGCCTAAAAATGTTGATTAAGAAAGAAAGTAGATTGACTTATTACATTCATTGTTTTGCTCATCAACTTCAATTAACTCTTATTGGTGTTTCTATAAGATGTCTTCAAGTTGGAGAACTTGTACACTTGGTTTCAGATATTTTTAATGTGTTGGAAGCGTCTTATAATAAACGTATGAATGAATATCGAGAATCTCATTAAAAAAAATTCAAAAGGCTTTTGATATGAGTGAGCTTAAAATTGGTAGAGACTTGCATCAAGAACTTGGTATTTCTAGAGCTTGTGATACTCGTTGGGAATCTCACTTTAAATATTTTAATTGTTTTATCCTCAAATTTGGTACAATTATGAACATATTTGATAATATTGTTGAAACTGTACATTCCGTGGATAAAACATCCAGGGCAACAAGACATATCAGAGTTAGTCAAATATAGGAGGTTGCATTCATATTGCATTTGATGAAAGAAATTTTAGAAATTACAAATGATCTTAGTACATGTTTACGGAAAAAGGAGCAAGACATTGCAAATGCCATGCTACTTGTTAAAGTGACCAAGATAAAGCTGTAAGATTTGAGAGAAAATAAAAAATGGGATTTGTTTGTTGCTGAGATGTCTACATTTTGTATCAAGTATAACATTGTGGTACCTAATTTTGATAAGACGTATGCTAATTTTTGATGATCACGGCGTAAACCTGCTAATTATATTATTTTTTATCATTATCGTGTTGAAGTATTTTGTGAAATAATTGATTGGCAACTGCAAGAACTTAATGATCATTTTGATGAGGTGAGAATTGAGTTGCTTTATGGAGTTGCTTGTTTGAATCCGGTAGACTCATTTTCAAATTTTGATATCCAGAAAATAATGAGAATAACTGAATTATATCCTGATAACTTTGATGAACTTAATATGTGTGCACTTGAGAATCAGCTTGAAAATTATATTATTGATGTTTGTGATAGCGATAAAAGGTTCTCTAATTTAAATGACGGGCTTTGTGATCTTTCAAAAAGATTGGTTGAAACAAAAAAAGCATTCATATTATCCTCTTGTATTTCGCTTTGTGAAATTTGTTTTGCTTCTACCAGTTGCCACTACATCTGTTGAAAGAATTTTTTTGACAATGAAATTTATTGAGAATGAGTTGCAAATGAATGATGAGTTCTTGAGCGGTTGCATGGTTCCTTTTATGAAAAAGGATGTGTTTAATGATGTTTCAACTGATAATAATATTTTATCTTTTCAAGCAATGAAACCTCGTCGAATAGTATTGTAAATGTGCTTGACTAGTATTAGGAGTGATCTCTTTTTGGAGTTTGTAATTAGCACTCTAGTTTTAGAGTGACACATTGTGAAGGGCTAATTTTTTTTGTTCTACTTAGCACCATTTTTTGCTCTACTTAACATTCTAGTTCTAGATTGACACATCGTAAAAGGGTAACTTTTTGTTTTACAACAATCACTCCTATTAGTTTCAGGTCTCTTGTAACGGAACTAACTTTTTGTATTTATAAAATATATACTACTACTTCCTTGGAATTGTGTTATGTTGGCGTATTTGCACATTTATACTTTTATTTTTCGAATCCCTTGAATGAAAATCTAGGATCTGCTACTGACTACAGGCTCCATATTATTTGAGTTTTACAACTCGTTTTCGGTTGTAGATGCAGGATCAATATATTAGAGATGAAGATCGTCGATCATCTTTTCTCAAGATCTATTATGTCAAATCCTCAAAAACGTAAAATTAGATATAACTGCATATTACATGTATGAGTGTCATAGTAATTCTCCATCGTATGGTTATCTGTTTTCCAAATCATAACGTAAGTGACTATTAAGTGATTGAGATCTTTCACTTCAATCAATAGGTTAAAGGTTCGAGTCATACTACCTGACAATGAATACACTATAGATCCTCTTGTGAATGATGTGTGGGAAAAAGAAATTACTTAATCCTACAATGATTGATAGCCATCACTTATCCATATATAATTCTAAATTATTTTTTTGTGAAATACAAACATGGGTGCGGTATGGTTTGAAATAAGTAATTATAGTCCTTTTATTATTTTAGATTAGAAAATCAAATATTTCCCATTATTCTTTACTCTAAATGGTTCTTTGACCAAATGATGAACTGGCTTTTTGGCCAGTTAAACTTTCGGAAAAAGAAAAAGAAATTAAAAAGAGAAACAAATGAAAGCATTTTGGTCCCATCAACCTTATCTCAATCGTTGTGTTTACTAATGGAAATGCTGGTCTTCTCTCTATCAACTAATTCTGGAAATATTAGACATGATTCCCTTTCATTAAAAAAACATGACAAAAAAGGAGTGATACCTAGTAGTGTTTGCAACTCACATTTTTGTAGGGGCTTTTTAGGTTAATTAGTTTTTGAATACGTGTGCCGCATGTGTATAACATGTCGATCAGAATAATTTTATTTCTAAATATCAAATATTAATATTAGGATATATGTGTAATGAGTAATACACAATTTTAAAAGAAAAAATATAAGCTCAAAGCAGGAAATATAGAAGAAAAAAATAGAACGGTCCACACACAGTTCAGAAATTTAGACGTTGTTTGTTTCGTGAATTCCCTCAAAATTAATTTTATTATCACTTGATTTATCTTTACATGGAAGCATAACAAGGTAAAATATTGTATATATATATAATATATATATATAGTTAGTAATTTAATATCAAGGGAACAGAATTCAATTCTATCAATTTAAACAACAAAAACAAAAATTCACTACTTGTAAGTTGAGCAAGCCTTCTACACTTAAAAGTAGGAGATTTCACAACTATGCACTTTTTTCTTATAAAAAGTCAAGCTAACTTTGATTTTTAATCATACCACTTGATCTGACCCGCCATGTTTATCTATTTTTTAATTTATTATTTATACTGATTTCCAAAGCATGGGAAATACACTATTAATTTCGTGAGTGACTTTCCTTGAAAAAAACTCAAATTGAGTGATTTTTGATTTAAAAATCAAAGTTGAATGACTTTTTATGAAAAGAGCCTTCTGTGGAAAAAGTTTATAGTTAAGTGACTTTTTAATTAAAAATCAAAATTAAGTGACTTTCTCTAAAAAAGAGTTTATAATTGAGTGACTTTTTAATTAAAAATCAAAATTAAGTGACTTTCCGAAAGGAAAAAAAGTACATAATTGGGTAAACATCCGGGCTAAAGGTAATTACTTTTTGCTCACCCGGTGAAAGATTTTCGGAAGTCCACAGAAAAATTATTGCTAATTGACCGAAGTGAGAAGCAAAAATATTCTGAGATATATATTGGCTCCTTAAAATAGACTACATTCATATCTCCTTATGATTAAAGTAAAATACAATGAACCAACACAAATACCTCAATGCTTTCCGTTCATTGGAGTACTTTTTTTTCTGTTTTATTTCCATTCATCGCAAATATAAAACTTGTTATGGTCTATGAATCCGAAGCAAGAGAATGTAATCAAAGAGGTCAAAAGGTAGGAGACCTAATCGATGAAGATATAGTACTTCCTCTGTCTCACTTTATATTGTTTATTTTTCATTTTTGTCCGTTCCAAAAAGAACACATTTTTACATTTGGGGTCTGTTTGGAAAGTCACCTGGTAATTGAAATTGTTATAATTATTAGGGTAGTAATTACCAGCCTAGTAATTACACTGTCATGTTTATTTGCCACAGTTAATTACACATGTACTATTTGGATGCACAATTGCAATCATAAAGATTATATTAAATTTTAAAAATAAAATTTAATTATTTAAAATTTATATTAGAGAATAAGAAACTTTATAAATGATATTAATTAAATATTTAAGATATATATTGTCTTTTGAAAATATATTAATTAATAAACATAAGTTCTTAACTAATATTATGAAAAATAATTAATTTATATTTTTCAAAGTATATATTTCAATTGAATTAATCATAAAAACTAAAAGTACAAGATTTCTATGAACATCATGAAATGCATGTTTGACAAAAAGATTAATATTATAAATAAAATGTCATAAATTATTAAAATATTTGACAAAAAGATAATCTATCAAGTCTAACTAAAAAATAAATGACTTGCAATGTGATGTCTCAAGTCAATACTACTAAAACAAATGAAACTGATAATATAACATAAGTTATAAATTCAAAACAAATTAGTCTTATGTCAAATTTCAACATAACATAAATAAATATGATTTAAAAGAAAAGGAAAACAAAACTTCAGACATTATCTGGGAAGTGGTTTACATGTGTTGTACTAGAGCATCTCCAAAACTTCAGACATTAGTCCATACTTGGCTTTTGTAATGACAAAAGATGTGTAAGGTCTAGGTGCAACTGGATAAGGAGATAACTCCCTATGAGCTAATCTCCAATTCAGTAGAAATTGGTTTCTAATTAGGTTCATTTTATAGAATAGCTAGTTGAGTTGACTTAGCTGCTTTGTAATTTCTCTCTCGGTGATTAATAAAGTTGTTAGTTACAAAAAAAAAAAAAAATGTAAGTTTATAACCTTATTCAACAATGAATTCTACGTTAATTTAAAAATTAGAATACTTTCAAAATTATGCTAATAAAAAAATAAGCTATAACATAAAAAAAATAGATAAATTGCATGGAATCACATGAAGTAAAGTTGAGAATAAGAAAGAACTGAAATATAAAAAATAAACTTTTAAATTATTTTAGAATAATAAAAAAAAAATTTAAAATAATAGAAATAAAAAAAAAATTAAAACGAAAAAATAAAAATAGAAATAAAAAAGTAATCAGTTTGTAATTATAACATGTAATTACCAACAATTTACGGCCCCTCCCTAGGAATTTGAGAGTGTAATTACCCTCTGTCAATTACATTCAATTACCTGCTGATCAAGTAATTACCAAGTCAACCAAACAGGCAGATAGTGTAATTACACCCAATTACATCAAATCCAATTACCAGAGTGGTTTTTCAAACAGGCCCTTAGTAATAATTTAATTTTAAAATGTATATTTTATCATTAATTAAATGATTTCTAGCCACACAAATATCTATGACTTATTTTAAACCATAAATTTTTAAAATCTTTCTTTCTTTCATAAATTCTATGTCAAGTCAAATTAACTCATATAAATTGAGACGAAGGGAGTAATAAACTTTGAGTGAGGTGATCTTTATATTTGAGCACATATGTAAACAGTAAATTATGTGCGCAAATTTGGGGCAAGTTGAAGTCTTTATAGGTTTAAGTGGGTTTGCCTTGCAACGGCACTGCATAAGCAAGGCAAATTTATGTGGTCCATTCTCTTATAATAGAGAATAAACTTGATGTATAATACTTTTGTCGAAATGTACAGTAGTACACCTACGGCATTAAATAAATTTTGTTACTCTCTCCTGAGAAAGAATGTTTTGTGATTGCAACAGGTCCATGAACTATATTTAGAGTAAAAAGAAATATTTCCTCCGTTTTAAAAAGAATAATCTAGCTTGACTTGATATGAAGTTTTAAAAAAAATAAAGAAGACTTTTTAATTTTATCATCATAAATTAAAGTCATGTCAAAGTATTCTAATGTCATTTAATCTTGTAGTCTTAAACATATGTGAAAAACTAAAATAAAAGTGTTGTAAAAAAGGAAAGGGGTCATTCTTTTTAAAACATACTAAAAAGAAAAATAAGTCATTCTTTTTTGAACGGAGGGTTAGGGGTGTCAAATGGACAGGTTGAGTTGAAATAGAAATCAAGTTGAGTAATGACCAGCTCAAATTTACTTTGGACTCAACTAGGCTAAAAATCGGGTTGGATCATGACCCATCCAATTTAACCCGCTTAATATCAATAATTTTAACACAATGTTATTTACTTTTATTACCACAATTTGAATTTCAACTCAAAAAAATTTAAATTTTTTTATAAATGGATAGATAAATTCTACAAGAATACAAAATAGATATGGGAACGTACATTACATCAATGTTAATAAAGAGACGTAAAACGGATTTAAATTGGAGATTGAGTTGGGTTCAATTGAATTTTTTTTAAAAAATTGGTTAAGGGCTTAAATAAGTTGAGAGCGATTATTCAATTCAAACCCATAAAATTTGGAACGAACTAGACGAATTATCTATATTTGGGAGTATATTTTTTTTACTAGAGTTTGAAGAATTAGAAAAGTTGAATTATTAGTGAAGTGATGAAAAAGGAACAGCAGAGTATTATGCCCATTACTTCACAGGTTGTAAGAGGGCCTTGAAAATTGTTGAGAAAGAGGACAATTTTGAGATAATTCCAAGTATCCCCATGTGGAATTCTTCCTTTTTACTAGCTTATCTTCTCTTTTTCTTTGCTCTCTTTATGTGAAACTTACTGTCAGAAAACTCTCTGTGGCCTCTCACAATGTGGGAATCAGAAAGTGAGTCTGTTAGTGGAAGAGACTATGGAAATGGAGTTCTCACCAACAGCAAACATGGGGTCAAGACTGATGGTTTTGAGCAAAAAGGACAATCTTGGTATGGACTCTTTATTACTTTCTCAAAGATAATGTGTCTCTGTTTTTGTTTCAATATCATCATGTTTTGTGTTATTACTCTCTGATTATAGGTATGTAGCAACTGATATTCCTAGTGACCTTTTAGTTCAAATTGGAGATGTTAGTTTCCACTTACACAAGGTAAATACCAAAACTCTTGCTCAAGAAGTTTAATGTTTTACATAATTATATGACTAACTAATCTATTTTTGGAATTTCGAAAAAAGTATCCTTTGCTTTCTAGAAGTGGAAAGATGAACAGAATCATATATGAAACAAGGGATGAAGAATTGAGTAAAATAGGTTTAAATGACTTACCAGGTGGATGGGAGGCATTTGAGTTAGCTGCAAAATTCTGTTATGGAATTGCTGTTGATCTCACAGCAACCAATATCTCCGGTTTACGATGTGCAGCAGAGTACCTAGAAATGACTGAGGATTTAGAAGAGGGCAACCTAATATTCAAGACTGAAGCTTTTCTTAGTTATGTCGTTTTATCGTCATGGAGGGACTCGATACTGGTGTTGAAGAGTTGTGAAAGGTTATCACCATGGGCTGAAAACCTTCAAATTGTACGAAGATGCAGCGAGTCAATTGCATGGAAAGCGTGCGCCAATCCAAAAGGAATAAAATGGCAATACACTGGCAGACTCCCTAGTGTTTCCAGCCCTAAATGGAATGAAATGAAGGATTCCAGTCCAAGCAGAAACCAGCAATTAGTACCCCCTGATTGGTGGTTCGAAGATGTCTCGATTCTCAGGATTGATCACTTTGTCAGAGTGATTACTGCTATTAAGGTAAAGGGCATGAGACATGAACTGATTGGTGCTGTCCTTATGCACTATGCTACGAAATGGATCCCGGGGCTAATTAAAGAAGGATCGGGATCGTTGGATGATTGTAGCAATAGCAGTACTAGTAATGGGAGTAGTAGCAGTAGTTGGAAAGGTGGTCTTCATATGATAGTGTCAGGATCTAGAGATGAAGTACCAACTATTCAGGCCAAAGATCAGAGGATGATTATTGAAAGCCTAATTAGCATAATCCCACAACAGAAGGACAGTGTCTCGTGTAGCTTCCTTCTTCGTCTTTTGAGAATGGCAAACCTGCTGAAAGTGGCTCCTGCACTAGTAACAGAATTGGAGAAACGAGTCGGGATGCAATTTGAGCAGGCTATGTTAGCTGATCTACTCATCCCGTCCTACAATAAAAGCGAGACGTTGTATGATGTTGATCTTGTTCAGAGGCTTTTGGAACATTTCTTAGTTCAAGAGCAAACAGAAAGTTCAAGCCCTAGTAGAAGTTCATTCTCTGATAAACATATGCATGATGCAAATCAAAGGGGTACTAATCTCAACGCCAAGATGAGAGTAGCAAAGCTTGTAGACAGTTATCTCACAGAAGTATCCAGAGATAGAAATCTTTCCTTGACAAAATTTCAGGTCTTGGCTGAGGCTTTACCAGAATCAGCAAGAACTTGTGACGATGGATTATATCGAGCAATTGATTCATATCTTAAGGTACTTAATTTTCTCCAGTCATTTTAACTCCTGGATCATTGTTTCCTGAAGTTATCTCTACAGTTTCTGCTAGTGTTATTCCTTACCATAAAACTAAATAATATTACGCTACACCTAATCATGTTTTCTGCATTGTATAGTTGCTGTACGAAACACTTAATTTTGTCAAAAACTTATTATGTATACACCATGAGTACAGGCCCATCCAACTCTGTCAGAACATGAAAGAAAGCGGCTCTGCAGGGTGATGGATTGCCAAAAACTGTCTATTGATGCTTGCATGCACGCTGCTCAGAACGAAAGGCTTCCACTACGAGTAGTAGTGCAAGTCCTCTTTTCTGAGCAGGTGAAGATCAGCAATGCAATATCCAGCAGCTCACTGAAAGATGCAAGAGAATCTCATTATCAACCCCTAGTATCAAACCGCAAAACATTGCTCGAAGCAACACCACAATCATTTCAAGAGGGATGGACTACAGCCAAAAAAGACATCAACACTCTTAAGTTTGAACTCGACACTGTGAAAGCTAAGTACCTACAACTCCAAAATGACATGGGGAACTTACAGAAACAGTTTGATAAGATCACAAAACCAAAACAAGGGACGGGTTGGACTGCAGGGTGGAAAAAGTTGAGCAAGTTCACGAAGATGACACATTTAGAATCCAATGATAACAGTCCTCACGCCCCAAATGCAGAACCGAAAAGGAAGACCCCGAGAAGATGGAGAAATTCCATATCATAATCAATCCAAATGTTATAAGAGAAAGACTACCAGATACACAATACCAAATTCTGTGTTTGAAACTCATTTTCTTTCCTATCTAAGAGAGTAGTCAAAGGGTTACTTTTCCTTCCCTCGAAAATTTACTTGATTAAAGCATCAATTCATTCCTAGCTTTCTGGTGTTTGTTTTTTCTGTATTCTTTGTATCATGAGAAGTATGATTTGCTTTTTGAGAGTGAAGTGAATGTATATCGTTGCACAGTTTCATTAACATGCAGTGTTACTATTTATGTTCAACTCTCAAACTATGACAATATGACAAGACAACGTGTCAAATCAAGAAATAGACCGCTCCACCGGTAATGCAACAAAGTGTATCTTGATTTCAATAAAGGTAATAAATTCAACATCTTTGAGGACAAATGGATCCCTAGCCATGGAACCATTAAAGAACACATTTGGAGGCGACTTAGCAAACAAGATCAAGCCACAAAAATTGATTCCCTCCTTACTAATGGAAGATGGAACATCAACAATCTGTCCATTAGCATACCTGAAGAGTTATCGAATAAGATTTTAGACAGCTTCATGCCAGCCCCAAACTCCAAGGAAGACAATCTTGTTTGGAGCCTACTAAAATGGAGTCTTCACTACCAAAAGTGCTTACCCAGCTCATTGACCATCAGAAATGTACAAAATGATCCAAGTGATTTCTCTTGAATATGGAAAATCCAAGCCCTAGACAAAGTCAAAACTTTCATCTAGCTTTTCTTCCATGGCAAAATTGATTTAGAAACTCCAAACTCCTAATCTTGACTCCTCCTCTGGCGACAAGCCTTTACCTTCACAACATAGGGCTAAACGTGGACCCAATGTGCAAGTTTTGTGAGAATGGTATTGAAAACATAGACCACATTTTCTTCCATTGCATCAGAGCCACCAACTTTTGGGGGAGACTTAGCACCACCATCACAAACATAGACTCATCTATGCTTAACACCAGAAACTGGAATACCACCTAGGAGTCCATTAAGGGCAAACCCTTCTATAAATGGATGTCTTGGGGGACAATCATGCATTCCGTTCAGCCGTTGGGGACTTTGGATTAACATAAACGACAGTTTCTTCAACAACAAAAAGCAACACATTCTGATAGACCACATAATTGCCCGAGCAACTGAATTCCACCACCTACTGTAAAAAGTATTAAGATTAAGTCCCTAAAAATGGTTGTTCAAGCTTAACATTGACGGCCTAGTGAATAACGAACCTGGGCATGGAAGAATAGGAGGAGTGATCCGAAACCATACATCAGGCCGGACCTACATGGGTGCCAGGGGTTCACCTAGACAAAAAATTAAACTGTATATACAGGGTTGATTTTCAATATTTTTGTATATATACTAATTTTGAACCATCTCAACCATAGAAGAGAGATAACCCATTTATATTTTTTATATTCCGAACCTCCTGAGTGTAAATCCTGGATCCGCCATTGCGGCACACATGTAGATGGGTGAAGGGCTTTGTGAAAACCTGTGCACACACGACTAGGGGTGGGCATGGTATGGTATATATTGAATTACCAAATCATGCCGAAAGATTTGATACGGTGATTTTGTTATTATGGTATTTAGTATGCTATATGGTACATATTTTAAATTTTTTTGGTATTCGGTATGATATTTGGTTTTTAGAAATGACATACCGAAATACCGAATACCATATCGAAGTAAATAGTTACATAAATAACATATATATTATTAAAATACTAACAAATATGCAACCTAGTATTAGTAGAAACTAAATGTTTAGAAGTGGAAACTTTGACTATTCTATTTTGATTGAAATGTATTTTAAATATAATTGAGTAACAAAAGAAGTTGTTTGTACCTTTTTTTAAATATATATATACTTCTACATGTGTAATGTGTTAATATGATACAATTGAAACTTTTTTTGACTTGTCGAAGTCATAATACTTTATTATACAAGTATATGGTTAGTCGAAGCTGAACAAATTATGGTTACCGATTTAATATACCGCAAATTATCAAAACCAAACTTCAAAATATTGAACCATACCGAATTAAATTGGTATGGTAATGATATAATAGTTTTAAAACCTGAATACCGAAATTACGATTCCAAAATTTCAAATACCGTACCATACCATACCATGCGCACACCTACACATGACAGCAATCCAAACAGAGCTTTTATCTATGTTGTATGATCTAAGGCTAGCCGAAAGAGAAAATCTCAAGCCGATTGAAATAAATCTTGACTCCTCCCAAGCTATCTCACTGATTATCAACGATCATTTATGTTTTAAAAATATTATTTCTAAATGCAGGTACTTAATGCAGAAACTTGGAGCAACAATCATCAAGCATGTGTTCAGAAAGGAGAACAAAGTGGCAGACCTGCTAATAAAGGAAGGAGCTCGATTTCTCTTTTTGAAAAACACAAGCTCTTTGGAAGTTCCTCCACGGTGTATGCAATAGAAGCAGACATTTTAAGAACTACTTTTGTTAGAAAAATCTCTATGTGTAATATTGACAATGCTGGCCAACTATTGGCCATAAAGTGTGTACCAAGAACAACCCAGAGCCTTTACTCTTTGCCAGTTTAATATATAATGTATCTTCTTCACCAAAAAAAATAAAAAAAATTGAGTTTTACAAATAAATAAGTCAATTTAATTAAATTCAAGTCTAAGGTCCATTTCACCTTGAACACCAAACTAATGCCACATATCAAGGTGACTTGGCTTCCCTGTCAAATTCAAGACCAACAAGGTGATTTCACATGCTCAAATGATTTGGTAATCTCAGTCAAATTTAAGAACCACTCAAAAGCTACCATATTTCCAAAATGACATATTTTGACCAATCATAAGCAACTTTATCTATTCTCTATATGTAACACCTCAGAAAAGTGAAAAGTAAAAGATAACATTTTTGGGCTACTGTTTGAGACCTACAGTCCACTCTACGGGTCGTAGGATGTTCTACGGGCCGTAGATGACACTCGTATGAAAGATGTTAAATTTAGGGAAAATCAAGTCCAGTGTCTCATTCTACAATTGACCAATACGGTTCATCGAAGGGACTACGGACCGTAGGATGGCCCCGTAGAAAGGTTCCAAACTTTGTAAAAATTTTAAGGTTGAAGTTGAGTTCTACGGTTGGGATCTACAGACCGTAGAAAGTTCTACGGGCCATAGAAGGGTCTCGTCGAATGTTGAAAGATTTTTGGGTTCCAATACTTTTATCTACGGTTGACCAATACGGTCCGTAGAAAATCCTACGGACCGTAGGTCGAAACAATAGGGTCTTCCGGCAGTTTTTAATTAAGGATGTTTTGATCTTTTTCTATGTATTTAATACCTAAACTATATTGTTTTGACCATATTTCTAAGATCTATAACTACTTTTTTTAGTCCTAAAACTATCCACTCTCAATTCATTCTCTCAAATCCCAAATCCCATCCAAGTTCATCTTCCCCAATTCTCTCTCAAGTTCAAGGAAGAAGAAGCTAGGGTTTCAAATCAAGTCTCCTTTTTCACCATTGCTTTTGGACTTTGATTATCAAGGCATGTGAAAATTTACCAATGGAATTCATTCATCCATTGGATCCCCAAAGATCTCCATCTTCCAATGCAATTTCTCAATTTAAAGTTAGGATTTTCTTCAATCTCCATGGGTTCTATGTGATTATGATTCAATTGATTGATTTCAATCTTCTATTGCATGACTTGAAGTAATTACATGGTTTTTGATTGAATCTATATGGACCCACGCATTATGCATGATTTTTTACTATGAATTTATGAAGATGCTTATGAACTATGAATTTTATGATTATGAATTGATAAAGGATCACATGCATGCATGTTTATGAAAAGAATGATTTATGATGTAAGGATGCTTTTAAGTTGAGTATCAATGGTTGTGAAAGGTTTTCTCAAACTCTTATGGATTCATAAGTGGTGAAAGATTTTTTTACCTATGCTTGAATCATGTTTTGAAGGTGCTACTCTATACTTACTATTTTATGATTTGGATTGGTATTATGATTATTATCTTTCCCAATGTTATTCTTTGATAATTGACTTATCTATTCCGTTGGAATTTAACTTAGCACCGAGCGAACTTTGAAGTGGAGGCTCAAATAGGGTAGTCTCTTGTAGCAACTTCTAGTTCTTAACTACGTGCACCCATAGGATTGTCTTAAATGACCTAGCTAGTGGATCTACTTTAACAAAAGATGAAATGTACAGATTCTTACCTTGTCAAGTAGAATTCCCTTCTTTCGTATGAGGGATATACCAAATTCCATGATATAGCTCTCATAGTCTTATTATCAGTTAAAGCTAATATCTCACAAAACAAACTATGTTTCTTCAAGGTTTCTTTATGTCTCTTATCTTAATAAATTGACAATATCTCATTATTTATATAATGTTGCTTCTTTAATCTTTCAAATATTAAATGTTGGTCATGCATTTTATGTTTTAAATGTACCATGCTATCATGTCTATTTTATGCATATTTTCCCATACTTAGTATATTCCATGTACTAATACATATTTGTGCCTACATTGTTTCACTAATGTAGGGTTTGACGCTCCTTTTCCTCCCGCTCATGGCTAGTTGATTGATTGATCTAGAGTTGAAGACTTGGTGAGTCTTCATGTTCGAGGACCATGCCACTTTTACTTGCCTTATATGTTTTTACTTTTTGGATGATGTACGTGGTGTATATGGGTTACGTCTCAACCACTCTTTGATATTGTAAAAAGGCTTGTCAAGACTATGTTAGACTTTCGCTTATCTTTCAAACTTTTTTATGATATAAGACTTTCTTTTAAATCCATTTCTTTATGCTGTGTTGCATGTATGCTAAGTGGCTTGTGTAGGGTGTCTCAGGGTCTTATATGCCATTTCACATCTAGGGTCTACTTTGGGTCATGACAAACTTGGTATTCAAAGCATAAGGTTTAGAAAGGTCTTAGGTTGTCTGACAAGCCACGTCAAGTAGAGTCTTGTTCATGAGTGTGAAGCACGCCACATTTATGAATAGGAAGCTATAAGGCATTTTGGAAACTCCACTTCTTTCATTATTCTAAAGTCGCCCGATAGAGTTCGACTCTATATATGTCTCTCTCCTAATTCTTATTCGATGTTTTTCAAGATATGGCCCCTCGAAGAGTATATGTTAGGAGGAATGCGGGAGAGAATATGGAATAAGTATATCCTCAAGTTTCGACTGACCCTTTAGCTGAACAAGTGACTAATGTAGAGTTCCGAGCTGCTTTTCAAGTTTTGGATCAAGTCATGATGGCTCAAGATAATAGGGAGGCTATGGTCCCGTGAAGCCAAATATGGTTACGGCGGCAACTAGAGTGAGGGACTTCACTAGGATGAATCCCCTGGAGTTCCATGGTTCCAAGGTTGAAGAAGATCCTCAAGAGTTCATTGATGAGTTGTACAAGATTGTGGGGATCAAGGGAGTAACACCGGTGGAGAAGGTGAAATTGGCCGCTTATCAACTCAAAGGTGTTGCTAAAGTTTTCTTTGGCCAATGAAAGGAAGAGAGGGCGGTTGATGCGGGTCCTATTCATTGGGAAAAGTTTTAGGAAGCTTTCCTCGATAGGTTCTTTCCCCTTGAGATGAGGGAGGCAAGGGTGCTTGATTTTATCAACTTTCATCAAGGGAACATGAGTGTGAAGGAGTATTTTTTGAAATTCACACAATTGTCTAAACATGTCCCTACTATGGTTGCCGATTCTAAGGTGGTTAAGAAATGTTGTACCACCATGCTTATTAAGGAAATGGATATTTTTTGCTTGATGACTCATGCTCAACAAATTGAAGAGGAGAAGCTTAAGGAAAGTTCTAGGGAGTCTAAGAGGGCAAATACCGGTGATGGTGATTTTTCACATTCGACGTTCGATAGACATGGTCGTTCTAAATCCTGATAAAGGTTTTCTAGTCAAGGTTCTTCAAATACTCCGACTCTGAAATTCAACAAATATAGGGTGTCTAACCCTAAACCTCAAGGAGGAGGTAGAAATGGATCTTTGGTTCCTACTTGCCAAAAGTGTGGCAAAAGTCATTCGAGAAAATGCTTAATGGGTACGAATAATTGTTTTGGTTATGGTAAGAGTTGTCACCATTTGAGGGATTGTCCATCTAGAAGAGACAAAAGTAGAGATGGTAGGCAAGTTCAGTATAGTGGTTCGGGTTCAGGTGCTCTGAAGCAAAACCAAGTTTATGCACTTCAAACTCGGCATGATCAAGAGGGTTCCTCCGATGTTGTTACCGGTATGTTGAAAGTTTTTTATCTTGATGTTTATGCTTTGGTTGATTCCGGCGCTACATTGTTTTTTGTGACGTCATATGTGGCTATGAGATTTGATGTTTGTCCGGATGTGTTGTTAGAACCTTTTTTTTGTCTCTACTCTTATTGGTGATTCTATTGTGGCTAAAAGAGTCTATAGAAATTGTCCCGTCTCCTTTTCCCATAGAGTCACTCATGTTGATCTTGTAGAGCTTTATATGTTGGATTTTGATGTGATTCTTGGTATGGACTGGATTCATTCTTGTCATGCTTCTGTTGATTGTAGAACCCGTGTGGTTAAGTTTCAATTTTCGAATGAACATGTCTTAGAATGGGAAATGAGGAAATTTTATGCCTAAAGATCAGTTTGTTTCTTGTCTAAAAGCTAGAAAAATGATTTCTAAGGGTTGCATATATCATCTAGTTTGGGTGAGGGATATGGATTTCGAAACCCCTACTCTTGAGTCAGTTCTCGTAATAAATGAGTTTTCAAAAGGTTTTCTTGATGATCTTCCTAGTGTTCCTTTCGAAAGGGAAATAGACTTTCGTATTGACCTTCTCCCAGATACGCAACATATCTTTACTCCTCCTTATCGTATGGCTCTGGAAAAAACTTAAGGAATTGAAGGAGCAATTGAAAGACTTATTGGATAAGGGTTTCACCCGATCGAGTATCTCTCCATGGGGTGCTCCGGTATTGTTTGTTTGAAAAAAGGATGGTTCCCTCTAAATGTGAATTGACTATAGGTAATTGAATAATGTTACCATTAAGAATAAGTTTTCCATTCCAAGGATACATGATTTGTTTGACCAACTCCAAGGAGTGAATTACTTCTCCAAGATTGACCTTCGGTCGGGTTATCACCAATTGATGGTAAATGAGAGTGACATTCCGAAGACAGTGTTTTCAAACTCGATATGATCACTATGAATTTTTGATAATGTCTATTGGTTTGACTAATGCCCTGGTGACATTCATGGATTTGATTAATAGGGTCTTTAAGCAATATCTTGACACGTTCGTAATTGTATTTATCAATGATATTTTTATTTACTCCTGGATTGAGGATGAGCATGTTGAGCATCTGAGGATTGTATTACAAATTTTCAAAGATCGTGAATTATATGCTAAGTTTAGCAAGTATGAGTTTTGGTTGAGGTCCATTGCTTTTCTTGGCCATATCATCTCCGGTGAAGGTATTCAAGTGGATCCTAAGAAAACTGAGGCAGTCAAGAGTTGGCCTAGACCTTTGTCCGCTTCAGATATACAGAGTTTCTTAGGTTTGGTCGTTTACTATAGAAGGTTTGTGGAAGAATGTTCCTCTATTGCTTCGATTTTGACGACATTGACTCAAAAGAAGGTTAAATTTGGTCGAAATCTTGTGACTTGTGAGAAGAGTTTCCAAGAATTGAAAGATAGACTCATGTCAGCCCCTATATTGACATTGCCGGAAGGGTCGAATGGTTTTGTGGTTTATTGTGATGCCTCAAGGATTGGTCTCGGTTGTGTTTTGATGCACCATGGGAAAGTCATTGTTTATGCTTCAAGGCAATTGAAGGTACATGAAAAGAACTATCCTACCCTGATTAAGAATTAACGGCAGTTGTTTTTGCCTTAAAGATTTGGAGGCATTATTTGTATGGCATCCACGTTGATATTTTTATCGACCACAAGAGTTTGCAATACGTGTTCAAGCAAAAGGATCTAAACCTTCACCAATGGAGATGGCTCGAACTTTTGAAGGGCTATGACATGAGTGTCCTCTATCACCCAAGCAAAGCCAATGTGGTGGCCGATGCCTTAAGTTGATTGTCGATGAGTAGTGTGGCTCATGTTGAAGATGGTAAGAAAAAATTGATTTGTGATGTTCATAGCCTAGCTCGGCTAGGTGTTCGCTTAGTAGATTCTAATGAGGGTGGTGTCATTGTTCATAATGGGTCAAAATCATCTTTTGTGTCGGATGTGAAGTCTAAGCAAGGTCTTGATCCAATTTTGGTTGAATTGAAGTAAGCGGTGCTCAAAAAGGCCATTGAGGCTTTCTCCCAAGAGGGAGATGGCGTGCTTCGTTATCAAGGTCGATTATGTATTCTTAATGTTGATGATTTGAAGGATCAGAATATATCGAAAGCTCATAGTACTCGGTATTCCATTCACTTGGGAGCCACCAAGATGTGTCGTGACGTGCGGGAGGTCTATTGGTGGAATGGAATGAAGAAGAATATTACTGAATTTATGGCTAAGTGTCCTAATTGTTAACAAGTGAAAGTCGAGCATCAAAAGTCGGGAGGTTTGTCTCAAGATATTAGTATTTCTACTTGGAAGTGGGAAGACTTGAACATGGATTTTATTACCAATTTACCCCGCACTTGGCGGTAATATGACTCGATTTAGGTTATCATGGATCGTATGACGAAGTCAGCTTATTTCATTCCCATCAAGACTTATTATTCAGTGAAAAATTATGCTAAGTTGTATATCAAAAAAATGGTTAGGTTGTACGAGGTGCCCCTATCCATTATCTCCTATCGTGGTACCCAATTTACTTCATAATTTTTGAAGTTTTTCCAAAAAGGTCTTGTACCCGTGTTAAGCTTAGTATGACCTTTCATCCTCAAACTGATGGGTAAGTGGAGCATACTATTCAAATTTTGGAAGATATGTTGAGAGCTTGTGTGATTGACTTCAAGGATAATTGGGATGATCACTTGCCTCTGATTGAGTTTGCTTATAACGATAACTATTATTCAAGTATTGGTATGGCTCCATTTAAGACTCTCTATGGTAGGAGGTGTTGATTTCCTATAGGTTTGAAGTTGGTGAGGTTGATTTGATTGGTCCCGAATTGATCCATGAGGCTATGGAAAGGTTTGATTTATTAGAGAAAGGTTGAAGATGGCTCAAAATCGATAAAAGTCCTATGCCGACGTTAGAAGAAGAGATCTTGAGTTTGATGTTGATGGTTGGATTTACTTGAAGATTTTTCCCATGAAGGGTGTCATGAGGTTTGGTAAGAAAGGGAAACTTAGTCCCCGTTATGTTGGTCATTATCAAATTTTGAGGCGGATAGGCAAGGTGGCTTATGAATTAGATTTTCCCTCCGATCTATCATCGGTACATCCGATATTCCATGTATCCTTATTGAAGAAATGTATTGGTAATCCAACGTTGATTGTGCCATTAGAAAGTCTTGGTATAAAGGAAAGTCTTTCGTTTGAAGAAGTTTCGGTCGAGATCTTAAACCAGAAAGTTGATAGGTTGAGGAATAAGAAAGTGGCATCCGTGAAAGTTCTATGGAGGAATCAATTGGCTGAGGGTGCTACTTGGGAGACCGAGGCAAATATGATTTTTCGGTATCCTTATTTCTTTCCCTCCGCTCCTACTCTAGCTTGAGGTATTTAGTTCCTCATGGTTCATTCTTGCGAATTCATGTGTTTCATTCATTCTCATGTTTTCCATGCATGCATGTATGTTTTATGAAAAGATGTTTTAAAGTATGTTTTAGCTTGGAGTTGATTTTCTCCTTGGTTATGTGCATTTATGTGATTGCATTCATGTTGGGTTGTTAGATATTTTTTCCTACCCTCTTTCATACTAGCTTGAATCCCATTAGAGGACGAATGTTCCCAAGAGGCAGATATTGTAACACCTCGAAAAAGAAAAAAGGAAAAGATAGTATTTTTGGGCTACTGTTTGAGACCTACGAATCCACTCTACGGGTCGTAGGAGGTTCTATGGGCCGTAGATAGAACTCGTAGGAAGGGTGTTAAATTTTGGGAAAATCAAGTCCCAGTATCTCATTCTACAATTGACCAGGATGGTTCGTCGAAGGGACTACGAACCATATGAAGGTCATGTAGAAAGGTTCCAAACTTAGTGAAATTTTTAAGGTTGAAGTTGAGTTCTACAGTTATGGTCTACGGACCGTAGAAAGTTCAACAGGCCATAGAAGAGTCTCGTCAAATGTTGAAAGATTTTTGGGTTCCAGTACTTTGGTCTACAGTTGACCCATACGGTCCGTAGAAAGTCCTAGGAACTGTAGGGTCTTCCAATAGTTTTTAATTAAGGATGTTTTGGTTTTTACTATGCATGTAATACCTAAACTATGTCGTTTTGACCTATTTCTAAGACCTATAAATACCATTTTAGTCCTAAAACTGCCCACTCTCAATTCATTCTCTCAAATCCCAAATCCCATTCAAGTTCATCTTCTCCAATTCTCTCTCAAGTTCAAGGAAAAAGAAGCTAGGGTTTCAAATCAAGTCTCCTTTTTCACCATTACTTTTGGACTTTGATTATCAAGGTATGTGGAAATACACCAATGAAATCCATTCATCCATTGGGTCCCCAAAGATCTCCATCTTCCAATGCAATTCCTCAATTTAAAGTTAGGATTTTCTTCAATCTCCATGGACTTTATGTAATTATGATTTAATTATTTCATTTCAATCTTCGATTACATTATTTGAAGAAATTACATGATTTTTGATTGAATTCATATGTACCATGCATTATTCATGATTTTTGACTATGAATTTATGAAAAGGCTTATGAACTATGAATTTTATGATTATGAATTGATAAAGGATCACATGCATGTTTATGAAAAGAATGATTTATGATGTAAAGATGCTTTTAAGTTGAGTATCAATGGTTGTGAAAGGTTTTCTCACACTCTCATGGATTCATAAATGGTGAAAGGTTTTATCACCTATGCTTGAATCATATTTTGAAGGAGCTACTCTATAATTGCGATTTTATGATTTGGATTGGTATTATGATTATTGTCTTTCCCAATGTTATACTTTGATAATTGACTTATTTATTCCGTTGGGATTTCACTTAGCACCAAGCGAATTTTGAAGTGAATGCTCAAATAGGGTAGTCTCTAGTAGCAACTTATAGTTCCTAACTGCGTGCCCCCGTAGGATTGTCTTAAATGACCTAGCTAGTTAATCCACTTTAGCAAAAGATGAAATGTATGGATTCTTAGCAAGTAGAATCCCCTTCTTTCGGTATAAGGGATATACCGAATTCTATGATATAGCTCTCATGGTCTTATTGTCGATTAAAGCTAATATCCCACAAAACGAACTACGTTTCTTCAAGGTTTCTTTATGTCTCTTATTTTAATACATTGACCATATCTCATTATTTATATGATGTTGCTTCTTTAAGCTTTCAAATGTTAAATGTTGGTCATGCATTTCATATTTTAAATGTACTATGCTATCATGTCTATTTTATGCATATTTCTCCATACTTAGTACATTCCATGTACTAATGCATACTTGTGCCCACATTGTTTCATTAATGTAGGATCCGACGCTCCTTCTCCTCCCACTCGTGGCTAGTTGATTGATTGATCTAGAGTTGAAGACTTGGTGAGTTCTCATGTTCCGAGGACCATGCCACTTTTAATTGCCTTCTATGTTTTTACTTTTCGGATGATATATGTGGTGTATGAGCTATGTCCCAACCACTCTTTGATATTGTAGAAAGGCTTGTCAAGACTATGTTAGACTTCTGCTTATTTTTCAAACTCTTTTATGATATAAGACTTTCTTTTAAATCCATTTCTTTATGTTGTGTTACATGTATGCTAAGTGACTTGTGTAGGGCCTCTCGGGGTCTTATATGCCATGTCACATCTAGGGTCTACTTTGGATCGTGACACTATAACTATAAATAGGGGAATTATATAATTTTTTAAGGAAAATTCAACAAGCATTGGAGAAAGCCGCAACATCGATTACATAGTTCTTTGAAAGAGTGATAAACAAAGTTCTTTCTGGAGATCAACATGAAACAACGAAGTTCTACTCGACGTTTTCGACGATCAAACACATCTCTAGGAGGTTTGAATCATCCTATATTCGATAAATACACTACTGACTGCCTCAAATCACGAAAAACTATCGGGAGAGAGAAGGAGAGTTTTTGTTTTACAAATTGAATATATTTGCAGAGATAAGAGGAAAACATGTTCATCAATTTCCCTGAGAGAGGGATTGAATATCTATTTTTGGGGGAGAAATTTGAAGAAACTGTGTGGGGGGTGAGGGTGGGAGAGGGGGGGAGGGGATGACAAATTTATTTTCCTTTTTTATTCTTAGGTTGTAGTAAGTTAATGTAAATACTCCCTCCATCCACTTTTACTAGTCACTATTTGTAAAATAGATTTTTGTTTTTACTTGTCACTTTTGACATATCAAGAAAAGACAATTATTTTTTCCATGTTTTACCCTCAGCATTAAATACTTATTCTACAAATTATTTTTCAAAACCTAATAATAAACATCAATTAATAGAGATAGTTTGGTAAAATACCTATATCAATAATTATTTTCTTAATAGGCGTGTCAAATCAAACCTTGATAGGTAAAAATGAACGGAGGGAATATAATAAAGACAAGTCCAACAAACAAAAATTACTTTATATCCAAAAAAAATTTAAAAAAAATCTAATATTCTAAGACTTGTATATTTGCTACGTGAGGTTGATGAGCATAATTAAAGAGGATGGCATATGTTATGTGGTTCGCTTAACTATATAATAGATGAATAAAATAACGTATGGATTTTTTTTGACTTAACCCATCGGTGGCCCCCTAAAGTTGGCATCAATTTTCACTTAGACACTTTAACTATTCTTTGTTCATTTTAAACACCTTAGGTAGAGTTTTAATGTGTCATTTTGACACTTTTTTTATCATCAGCAAAAACATAATGGATGTGTGTGTTACACTTGCGAATGACTTGTAAAGAGTCGAATTAAATTTGGACATTTGTCATTTGTGTTTAAAATAATTCTTAAACAATGAATTTTAAATTTAAGAAAAAAAATAGTCAATGAATGAATGACATGTAGCATTTTACCTCCCCTGCACCCCGCATCCTCCCCCCCGGCAACCCATCTTCTCCGGGGAACTTTTATAGAAACAATCCCGACCCCCATCGGTTTTTTTAATCCAAAATTGATTTGTTTTATTCCCAACAATCAAAGTCTTGTGCTGACATTAAATATGAGTTTTTCGGTACTAAATATTAATTTCGTGAAATTTTTCTTGATCTTTCAATAATCAGAGAGCATGAGTGAATGTAGAATTGTAGACCAGCTACTTAAAGAAAGGGCAAAGGCGTTGTGATGTGCTTTCCTCCATTAACACCTATCTCTTTTTAAATGCTTCAAATTCTAGAAAAATCAGAGGTAAGATACCTGTCATTTTTTGTCAAACTAAATCGAGGAGGAAGAAGGGAAACAAAATAAGAAAATGTGTTTAAACATGTGGAAATCTCTGCTGCTGGAATTTGCGGTTTCATCTGTCACTCCATCAGATCTATTTTTCCATGGAAGGAATTTAAGTTTGGGAAGATGGTGGCTGAAAATGGGAAAGGAGATGAAGAAAATAAAAATTAAAATAAAAATAAAAATAGTTAAATAAGCCTCTAATGAGCATATATGAGTGTATCACACTCATTGTACCAGGTAAGCAAAAAGTGTCAAAATGACATAGTGGTACCCTATATGAGGTGTCTAAAATGAACATCGCTCAATTAAAGTATCTAAGTGAAACTTTGTGCCAACTTTAGGTGACCACCAATGGGTTAATCCATTTTTTTCTTCAAAATTTGAATAAAAACATTTGATTGAAACATTTTAGTAGAAGTTGAGAAGCTTAAGTCATCGTCAGCCCCTTAAAGTTGTCTGCATAATTCACTTAGACACCTCAACCAGGACTTGTACCTATTGAACACTTAAATTGTTCAAAACATATACTATTAAACACAAAATACTTATGTGGCAAGATAAGTGCAATTCACTGCCCTTGAGCGTGTGAATAGATCCCAATTTTATTTTTTTATTTTTAAAAAATTAATTTTGTAAGTTTTTGAAACCTAAATAACTAAAATAATAATAATAATAATAATCAAAAAAGGAAAACAACCTCACCCCACACCCCTTTTAACAGTCGTCTTCTTCAACAATCTTAAAAGATCTCTTACACTTCGTTTTGGTTCCACGGTTTTTACTTCATTTTTTGTTTAAAAGAGAAACTGAATCTGCTAGTTAAATTCATGGCAGTCGTCTTCCTCAATTGAACTTCTCAATTTCATAATATCTAGAATTTTTACCGGTCAAATTCCCCACTGTCCCCCGCCACACTCCTTCCCCATATACTCCTTATTGGCTCCTTAATTCTTTTTTTCTACAATTATTCCGTCATTATCAATATCATCATCATTATCTTGGAGTTGTAGAAGAGAATTTCATCAAAAAAATAAAAATCAAATTGTGTCAAAAACGATTCTGGCGAAACTCCATTTTTTTCGACAAGACTAATATGAATCTGAAATTATTTTCTTAAAATTGTTAAAGAATTCAAACCCTAAAGAACTCACAACATAGAAGAAGAAAAGAAATATAAGAATCAGAATTGATGTTTGAAAAAAGAAGAAGTGAGATTTGGAGATATGGCACAACAATGCTGATGGGTTTTAAAATAAAATAGAGGGGGCAAGTGTATGGATGGGGATAAAAATCCTTGTATGAATTGAGAGAAAAAAAGTGAAGTGAAAATGATTATAGGAGTATTTGTGGTTTTAGCCGGCAACAGCTCTATGTGTATGGAGGCGATGTGGTTGGGTGAGTGCTCTAGCAAAGAAGAATGAGGAAGAAAGGTTCTTTTTCTTTTCCTCTTTTTTGGGGGGCTAAAAACATAGTTTTATTTTATTTTTCTTTCTAATTTATTTTTTTAATTGTTATTATGGGCCAATGCCACATGTCTTTTTTTTATTGGTTATTGTGTCATGTCATTCGCAAGTGTATGTCACTCACTCTCTATTTTTAGTTAATTGTCAAAAAATGTTTAATAGGTATATTTTTTTAACTAATGAAGGTGTTCAATTGGAACAAGCCTTAGATAAGGTGCCTAAGTAAATTATGCAGATAACTTTAAGGGGCCGACGATGACTTAAGCCAAGTTGAGATATTCAATTGGATTAAAAGACTAGCTCAAGTGTCTAAATAAAATATCCTCATATATTTAAGGTGTTAACTATGTATTAAGCCTTTATTTTATGGAAAAATTATCTAACTACACACATTTTTTTACCATATTTCTTATTTTTCCTACCATTTTAAAAAATATCAAAAATCCCTTCTTTTGTTCCTATCGTCCCCTTTTCTGGATACATTAATTTGAAATCTATACCCAAAATTTTCCTTCCTTTTTTCACGCCACAAATCTCTCCACATTTACCTCCATTAATTTATTTTTGAATTTCAAATCTTTTCTCTTTCCAATTAATGATTTCAAGTTATTCAAGAAGTAGATCTATTTCCATCACTTCAGCTTTCAATTTTATTTTATTTTTATTTTATTTTCATCTTAAAAAATTGCTGATACGTATGGTATCATATTTAACTGTTGGGCAGTTTTTGTATCATGTTTAACTGTTGGGCAATTTATGTATAATAGATTACTGTTTGTTATTTTTTGTATCATGTGTTACTGTTTGTTATTTTTGTATCATTTTTAACAATTTGTTATTTTTTTATCATGCCCACTTTATTGATAAAAAATTATACATTCGAATTAATACCATATGTATCTGATACATATTAATGATTAATGTGTATCACACGTATCTTATACACATTAATGGTCATGATACATTCATACAAATTATTGCTAAATACACATTCTTTAGCAATGATACAATCATACAAACTAACACTACATGTATCGTCTCATACTTAATAACTACCAAACAATAATGTATCGATCTAAAACCAAACACTTTAGGTGTAATCTTTACTTCTCTAATGTATCTGGTAGGCTAAGTTGAGATTCACAAAAGAAATATTTTGTCAAACAATAATTTCATTACTTATGTATCATTCACACCTCACCTCACTTTCTCAGATTTCTGAATGTCTTAACAAAATTGAGATATTCTTAATGTATCGACTCAAATTTTAGTCCAATTTGAATCAAAATTGAAAGGAGTTTGGATGATTTGGGATTTCGTCCATCTCAAAAAAATGATTTCTAAATTTCTCAGTAAAATCGAGATATTCATGATGTATCTTCTCCAATTTTGCGAAAATTTTGAATGAAAATTGAAAGAATATTGGATGATTTGCTTGAAGAAATTTGAAATTTGAATCCAGGCGAGATGACTTTGAAACATCAAGCAGATCTCGTACTACTTTCGACAAATGACATTGAATTGTCTTCCATTGCTAATGGCGGATTTGAGATTCACAAAAGAAATTGTTTGTCCAATAACTATTCCATCACTTTTGTATCGTTCATAACTCACATCGCTTTCCCATATTCTTGAATGTCTCAACAAAATAAATACATTCATCATTTACCAGATAATTTTTTCATTTTTTTTTAATCTGGGACGATTTTGAGAGAGAAGTGAGAGAATTTTTTTTTGAATTTTGAATTGTTTGAAGTTGTTATGACTTGGAAGAGATTGACACCAATGTGATTTGTCTGATTTGTGGATTTCATATTAATGCTTATGATTTGTTTTCTTTTTAATGGTAATATAACAGTTACTTAATGTATAAATTGTTATGTATCACGCATATTGGGATGTATCCGGATGACTCATATTTTAAGAGATTTTTGTAAATTAAAAAAAAAATAGGGATATGATGTAATTACTCCTTACACTATGGGATTTAGATAAGTTATACTTATTTTATTTTAGGAATAAATAAATATGTCTTTAAATTTTAAAAAAGAACGAATAAACAAATATGCAATGCTATTTTCCAAATTTCAAAAATAGTCCTACACAAGTTCCCGCTTCAAAGCTCCTCTATTTCCAGATCTCCCTCAATTAGTACCTAAGAAAGCCCTAATACTTTGATTGAGACAGCCGATTATACTGCTTAATTCAATTGTGGTTTGTTTCTGATTAAAGGTAACTCTTAATTATTTGATAATGGCATCATATATCTGTGAAATTCTACATTATCATGTGACACAATTGCTGTAGAAATGCCTTGATGTTTCCTGTATCTTCAATTTTATGTCGACCCTTTTTCTTCATCTGGTCAATTAATTTGTGGAATTTTAGTTAAACCTCAAGATTTTGCTATCTTTTTCCTAATCAATCTGGCTGTCTAGCAATAAATGAAAAAAAAAAAGAGGTGAAATCAGGGGAAAAGGATGATGAAATGTTAGATTTCATCAATTAATTCGTGGCTGTCCTGTAAAATTTTGTTAAACCTCAAGATTTTCATCATTCTGCAATTTTTCTTTCCTGATCGATACGTAGTAAGGGTGTTGAGAAGTTCTTTTTATTTTTTTCCCCATTTTTGTAAGAGGAGTGATTTTACAGACAATTCTGGTATATCTTCACCTCTTTCTCTTTCATTTTTTTTTACTCTTTTTTTATTTTACTCTTTACTTCTATTCTTTATTAGTAATTCCAACTGACTCTTTTTTATATTAATTATAATATATATAATTAATCCTCGATTCTTTCATAATTATATATCAGCAAGACTTGCAACAACACATAAAGGCAACATAATATGAATATATTGAGGTAACTGTATAAACTGGTTTAGACAAATTTAGATTTTTAACATGAATTTTTTTTTCTCAATTTTTTAAAGAATAAGACCTCTTTTTTCTAAAAAAAAAATGTATTGCTAATTTGATATCTTGAATCTCAGAATATCTAAAAGAAAACGTTACTAAATATGTATATTTCATCGATTTGTCTATAAAAATTGAAAAAGATAAATAACCTGAATCGTAATCCATAATTAAAAAAATTGACCCGTTTATTTTCTTTGGATAACGTAGCATCCAGAACCTTTGAATCTTGGATCTGCCCTTTTTACAAATTGAACATAGTTGAGAGATAAGGAGAAAAACGTGTTCATCAATGGATGAAAACCTTCAGAAAAATACAGAATCAAAACACACAAAATAGAATTGAACACCACTCAATTAATGTGATAAGAACTAGAAAAATGAGAGAGGGGATTGAATACCGATTATTTTGGGAGAACTATGGGATTTATTTATTTTAATAACTCGTATCCCCTCCGCATATGGAGCCTAAATGTGATAAAGACCAGTCCAACAAAGAAAAAATTGTTTAATCCAAAATAATTCTAATATGTTAACACTTGTAATTAAAATTATATTTTAGTAAATATTTAACAGTACATTTATAACTTATAATATATATTCTTAAATACATATATAGTATGATTTTATGTCTTAAAAAATCGATTCAATTTTTTTTTATGTTCTCATTAGGGTGTGCATTCGGTTTGGTTTTGTACTATTCGGTGTGGATTTTTCGGTTTTTGGTTTTAAAAAAGTGTAACCCAATCCGAACCAAAATAAATTTGGTTTGGTTCGGTTTTTCTCTATTCGGTTTGTATTTTTTCGGTTTGGTTATTCGGTTATGTTAACAATTAATAACATAACCAAAGTTATATTTGCAATTTGAAAATATATAAGTAATAATATTGAATCTCTTAAATATACTTCCTAATATAAATCATAAGTAAAACTTAAAATACAATACTTATAAGTATTGTAGATGTCCAAATATAACATATAAACTTAATAATAATGAAAGACAATAACTAAAATGGACAAAAGTGGTAAACTTCAGCTTAAAATTCTAAACCTATATATATAATTCGGTTTTTTTGGTTTTTATTTTTCTAAATCCGAAACCAAATCAAAAAACCAAACAAAGTAAATTATTAATCCAAACCAAACAAAAAAACCAATCCAAACTAAAATTCGGTTTGGTTTTTCGGTTTAATCCGAATAGTGCACACCCCTAGTTCTCATTCATTTATTAGGTGGTTAAGTTAACTACATAAAAAATGTCATTTATTTCAATTATATGTGAACCCCAAATATTTTCTACTTGAGGTTGAAATTGGATTTTGCTTTTTTTTTTTGGGGTTAAAAAAGGATAGGTTGAAATTGGATTAAGACTTAGCTCGAGTGTATAAATAAATTATGTCTTTAATTTTTTTTTTTAAAAAAAGGAATAAATAAACATGCAGTGCTATTTCCGGAATTTCAAAAACAATCCTATAGAAGTTCCCGCTTCAAAGCCCCTCTATTTCCAGATCTCCCTCAATCAGTGAGTAAGAAAACCCTAATATTTTGATTGAGAGAGCCGATTAAACTGGTGAATTCAACTGTGATTTGTTTCCGATTAAAGGTAAATCTTCATTGTCTGTGAAATTCTACCTTATATGTGCAGCAATTGCTGTAGAAAGGCCTTGTTGTTCTCTGTATCTTCAATTTTATGTCCACCCTTTTTCTCCATCGACTCGTGGAATTTTAGTTAAACCTCAAGATCTTCTTTCTTTTTTCCTAATCAATCTGCCTGTCTAGCAATTAATGGAAAAAAAACGGTGAAATCAGGGGAAAATGATAATGAAATGTTTGATTTGGTCAATCAATTCGTGGGTGTTCTGTAAAATTTCGTTAAACCTCCAAGATTTTCATCATTGTGCAATTTTTCTTTCGTGATTGATATGGTAGTAAGGGCGTTGAGAAGTTCTTTTTATTTTCCCCATTTTTGTATGAGGAGTCCAGCTTATGAAAGGGAAGAAATGTTGAAGAACATTCATATTGCTCACTCCAGTTAGACAGTTTGAGAGCCCGAGAATAGGATAAATAATTATGTCTTTGTTTGTCTATGGCTTGTTTAATCTGCACACGATTATGCGTTAATGGTTCTACATGCCCTAGCTTCGGTCAAGAATTATTTTGTCTGTGATTGATAATTCCCCTTGGAAGAATGTTCATAGATGGTAAAATAGCTTATTTTCTTATCCTTTCAGATAAAGCATTAATGTGAAGGAAAACAACAGAATGAATTTATGGAGCTCAAGTTACCAAGTGTAAACTGTTGTGTTTGTGCATCAGAAGGGTCATCATCAACATAAAAAGTTACACAAATGGACAAAGTTTATGAGGAGCTAGATGTTATTAAAGGCGAGGTGGAAAAGCTCAGAGAGGAATGCCGGACCAAAACAGAGATGACGAAGAGATTGAGGAAAGCCCAGATTGATCAATTATCAAAACTTCAAGAAGCTAAATTGGAGATTGATAGACAGGCAAATGAACTATTTGTCAAATCTGAGGAAATTTTTGAGGTCAAGAAACTCTACGATGACATCAAGTCCAATGTACATGAGAAAGAATCATGTCTCCAGAATCTTAGCTCTGCTCATGAGAAGCTGCAACTGGATTATGGGAGGAAAATTGGGAAGTTGGAAGTACAAAACAAGGATTTGGTGTTAGCTCTGGATGAAGCAACATCCAAAATTCGAGATTTGGAAATGCAGATTTCTGCAAGTAATAAAGAAATCAATGCTCTTAAGCAAATCATGTCAGTTAGGCAGGAAATCTGTGTTGAATCAGAGCTAAAAACAAGGGCATCCAAAGATCTGAAAGATGGAGATGCCATTATCCAAAAACTTGATGAAGAAAATAGGATTGCAAAAGATCAGTTGAAATGGAAGAGTGAACAATTTAAACACCTTGAAGAAGCTCATAAAAGAAACCATGATCAGTTCAAAACCAGTAAGGTGGAGTGGGGCCGGGAAAAGTCAGCAATGCTTGAAGAGATCTCTTCATTGCAAGCAAGTTTGGATTCTCAGACTCGAATCTCAGACTCGAATCTCAGAAGACCTCCAAAGCCAATTGAGGATGTGTAACCAGGCTTTAGCTCATCAAGAAAGCAGAAGAAGAATTCTGGAAATTGAAGTGTCTGAGAATAGATCTCAATTCCATGATGTCTCTTTAGAGTACCAAGAAGCAAACTCAAAGCTTGAGAACTTGACCATCAAGAGGGATGAAGAAATTGGAGAGTTAAGAAACTTACTCCGAATGAAAGAAACACTGTTCAAGGATATAAAATGCAAAAATATACAGCTTGAACAGGAAAATCAAGATTTACGAAGATCTCTCAAAGAGCTTCAAGAGGCTCAGCTCCAGGATACTGCTTCCACTTCTGCACTTAAGAAACTGCAAAGCAATTTCCAGTACTTGAAACAATTACACAAGAAATGTTCCTTAAACCTCAAAGAAAAGGAAGCTGAATGGAGCTCACAGATAGGAAAAGTGGCAGAAGATATGAAAAGATGCATGTCTGAGTTAAAAGGAAAAGAAAAATATATAGACGAGCTAGAAAAGGAGCTGGAAGATTGCCGTGATGCATGTGATGTTCTTACTGGAGAGATATCTGTCTTAATCTTGGTTTTAAAAGCAGAATTTCATACTAGTAGCAAGGAGCTCTCTAGGGCCAATGCGGAGAAAGAACTGAATAGCAAAAGTCTAGTACATCAAAAGAGAGAACAAGCAGCCGTTTTGGAGGCAGAACTGAGTGAGTACAAAAAGATGCTTGAAGAGTCATCTGATTGCCAAGTTCACCTCAGGGAACACGTCCTGAAATTGGGTAATGCTCTCAAAGATGCTTCAGAAGAAGCTAAAGATAACCTAGCCAAAGCAAGGGAAGAAGCCAAAGAAAGCAAACTTGAACTAGAGAAGTGGAAAGCTGAAGCAGGAAATCTTAAAGACTACCTTGAAGAAAACCAATTTTACCAAAAGCAAGAGAAGGAGATCTTACTTGGGTTTTTGAAGGAGAGAGAAGCCAAAATTAATGAGCTACAACAGCAGATTACAGAAGTCGAGTTGAAGATTGTTGAAAGAACAGAGGCATTGGAAGATTTAAATCAGGAGAAGCTACAATACTATCAAATTGCAGAAGGCAAGGATAACACCATAGAAAATCTTCAAACTAAGATTTCTTGCTTGGAGCAAAAGTTGGCCGATAAAGACCTTCAGAATGAGCAAACACAATCAGATGTGCAGAAGGCTTTTGATCAGGAGAAGGAGAACCTCTTCCTGATTGTGAAAGAGAAAGACAGGAAAATACAAGATATTCTCAAACAGGCCAAAGATTTAGAGGAAGATATGACATGTAAAGAAGTTGCTTTTACAGCTCTGATAACGGCTGAGAGTTTAAAAATACTTGAGATTAAAGAGAAAGACAAGGTGATTGCCGAGTTAGAGGTGAAATTGGGTGATACACATCAGAAATTGGAACTCCTAAATAAATCCTTGTCTGATTCAAGACAGAAGGAGGGGCAGCTGGAAACATTGTTGCAAGAAAGTAAAAAGGAAATGGAAGAACTGAACACTCATTTTGGCAATGAACGGATGCACATGGAGACCCAAATTCAGGAGCTTGAGTCCCAGAAAAATGATGTGCTTGAAGAAAATAAGAAACTCTCTGTTGATAGGGAGGAAATGCAAGGAATACATGGAAGAATGAGTGAATTATGCTTTGAAGATGTTAAACTTGTAAGACATTTGGAGAAAATAATGGAGAACCCTGAGGAAGAGAATGAGCGCCGACATAGTAATTTAGGGAGAGGCCACCATTCTAAAACTCCCTTTTCAACTGCCAAAACAGGAACTGATGAAAGAACTCCATTGGTAGAGCTCAACTGTTAGGCTGATTGTATAACTGGGAGCAGTTCTATACTCCAAACACAAGCTTCTTTAGAGTTCTCCAAGTTCTACAACTCTGGCTGGCAATCTGTAACTGACAGAATTTTTGAACTTTTTGTATTTTGTTGTATGGGTGGTAATTTTACAATGTTCTTCCCAATGTAATCAATGATTCTTCATTTGCTGCTAAAAGAAATATGCTATAAGCCTATAACTGTGTATGGTTCCATGCGTTAGCTGAATAATAGCTTGTTTGACCAAGCTTTCAAAGTCTATTTACTTTAGAAAAACATTTTAGTGAGTATTTGTCAAAATAGTAATATTTTTGGAGAGTAACAATTTATGTTTACGCACTTTTGTTAATAATATAGAACAGTTTGTGCTTGACCAAGATTCTAAAAGTCCTTATGTTAATACTAGACGGCCCGTGCAAGGCAGGGGCATTTCCCAAACAATGTTGTACTAATTAATGAGATCCAATATTGTAAAAAATAATTTTATTGTGGTTCTATGGTGTAGTTGAATTATCCAATAAAAGTAAATATCATTAAATTAAATATTAACATAATATAGTTTATACCATGTACATTTATTTGTGGAACAAAGATATACAGTGCTACAACTGCATGATATCTGAATTTTAGCAGTTGCAGATGACAACAAGTATTTCAACTTAGTATTAGTTTTATATTACTGCTGTAAAGTATAGCACGCAAAAACATCAAAGTATAGGCAAAAGTAGCCAGAGAAGGTGAATTTCTCCTTGCATAAAAGCATGTTGGGGCCAAAAGAGTGCCCCTCGATCGAGTCTAATAACTACAAGCATCTGGAAAGAAAAATGAAAAGTGAGGAAGTGTCAAATATTAGGTAACAAGCCAAGCTATTGAAAGAGTGTAGAGATCTCTGATTGTAGGTAACTGAAGACCTGCTGGTGAAACTAAGGATGTCTATAGGTTTTAGTTGTTAAAGCTGTCTCTTGTCCTTATCATTGTAAGCCTACTCTTCATTGAAGAATCAGGTTTAGGCGGCTTGTTTGTATTTCATTCTTCTTGTGTGAATTGTGATCGATCAGCTGTCAGCTAGAGTTAGCTAAGTTGTGTGGTGTTTGCAGTAGAGTTGTTGTAAGGGGGAAGGAATTAAGAGTTTAATTCCTAGGTTACACTAGGTTGTAATCTGAATATTGCTTGGTGATTAGTAAAAGTTGTTGAAGAAATCATGCGTCGTGGCTTTACTCCCTTGAGAAACGAGGTTTTCACATACATAAATTCCCTGTGTTCTTATTGTTTGTTGAATTTGTTCTTTATCCCTGTTAACTGTACAAGAACTAAGTAAGGAACCTGGTTCGCTTATCCGCGGTGGATTCACATAAGCCATTAAAGCATTTTCCAACACACATGGGTAAGAACCAAGGAGTGCAAACTGCTTACTTTTTCATATTCTTAATTCGTGTGCCAAATCAATAGTGAACAACTATTGTTGGACAAAGGTATTAAACAAGAATGATGAACAAGAACAACTTATTAACATTCCAGGAATCCTGATTATTTCCTAAAATATCGAACCAATTTCTAAGAAACAAAAGCATTACAGAAAACATATCATTTCAATTTACTCAATCTATTGGAAGATAGAAAAATACAGTGGCCGATAACGCTTACCAACTGTTGGTTTATTAGCATTTAAATATTAATATTAACGGCCTGTTTGGAAAGCCACATGGTAATTGGATGTAATTACACTTTCTAGCCTGGTTGATTGGCCATGTAATTACTTGGTCAGCAGGTAATTGGGTGTAATTGACAGGTGGTAATTACATTCTCTAATTCACAGGACAAGGCTGTGAATTGCTTATAATTACAAGCTGATTATTTTTTTATTTCTTTCTTTTAGTTTTATTTATATTTTTTTGTTTTCATTTATTTTTTATTTTTATTATTTTAAATTCTTTTTGTTTTTATTATTCTAATGTTTTCTAAAAATATTTTTTTTTATTTTTTTTTATTTATATTTAATCTCTTTCTCATTATCAACCTTTACTTCATGTGATTTCATGTAATTTTTCGTATTATCTATTTTTTATTTATATTTTTTCAGTAGTATAATTTTCTTAGTATTCTAATTTTTAAATTAAAGCAGAATTCATTGTTGAATAAGATTATGGACTTAGGTTTTTCTTTTCTTTTAAATCATATTTATGTATGTTATATTGAAATTTGACATAAGAGTATTATGTTATCTTTTTTGTTTTGAATTTAGAAATTATGTTATATTTTCAATTTCATTTTTTTTTGAAGAATTGATGGGATATTTTACATTGCAATCTATTTTTTTTTAGTCAGACTTTGATAGATTATCTGTTTGTCAAATGTTTTTATAATTTTATAACATTATATTTATAATATTAATCTTTTTGTCAAACATGCATTTCATGATGTTCATAGAAATTTTGTACTTTTAGTTTTTATGATTAATTTAATTAAAATATACTAAATTAAAAAATATAAATCAATTATTTTTTATAATATTAGTTAAGAACATAAGTTTATTAATTAGTCTATTTTCAAAAGACAATATATATCTTAAATATTCAATTTAATATCATTTATGAAACCTCTTATTTGTCTAATATAAATTCTGAATTATAGATAATTAATTTTTATTTTTAAAATTCAATATAACCTTATGATTACACTTGTGCAACCAAACAGTACACTGGTAGTTACACTGTGGCAAACAAACATGTCAATATAATTACTAGATTGTGTAATTACTAGACTGATAATTACTATCCTAGTAATTACATCAATTCCAATTACCTGATGGCTTTCCAAACAGACCTAGGTAATATTAATTTGCTTTAGTCTTGGGGTCAATGTGCTGCCTCCATGTTGCTGCCAATCTGCCGTTAGTGGACTTTTTATTTGCTACCGTTGAAACATTGTTAATTTCTCTTATATACTTCTTGTAACATATGTAATCTATATGCCATTTATTTTCTTTATTTATTTCCTCATTACCTTCTTATTCATTGCAATGAAGAATTTTTTAACTATAAATAGTGATGGTCTTCATTTGTTTTGTGTAGAAGAAAATATAGAGTGCATAAAAGTTAGTCAAAAAGTGAGTTCTTATTAGTTGAAGGGAGATGTTGTTTTTGAGGAGCTTTGGACTCAACTCTTGTCTAGAGTTTGTTGAGTTATTCTTTGTGATTTGGCTGTTATATTAGGGGACAAGTCAAGAGGACTACTACTGAACCAGTGAAAAAATTTGTTGTAGTGGACTTGAATTTCCTCAAAGAGAGCAAAATATTAGCGCCTAAGAGATTTTATTTTCAATTGTAATTTGTAATCTTTTAATTTTCACTAACACCAACTCTTAAGACCTATTTGACCATAGATATTGCCAAGAATATCATAAAGTTATTGAGAATTATTTCATTGTTCTGAGAGTAATATTGAGCACCGATTTGGGTAAGGATTTAGGTAATTCAAACCCCATAACTACACCAACAACATAGGATAGGATTGTGCTATTGATTTGGGCGACTCCTCAAAAAAATCCTTGTCACCACTTGAGCCTACACCTTGGACGTGGTCAGCACTCGAGAATCATTGCTCGTCCCCAAACGAACCCTCATCCTGGCTGACTACAAGCAGAGGACTAACTCAAGCATAAACAAGCATCAAACTGAAAGAAATGCTAAATCAACAGTGTATTAAATTTCAAAACTCTCTAAATATACTGAGTATTAAACATAAGTTTTAAAGAAAACCTCTGAGACTGAAAGACTCTCCAAAACTGTCTATCTATGAAGCCTCTACTATATATAGACGAGTATCGGGACAAAACCCACGACTACTCAAAATACTACTAATACCAACAACTCATAAAACTACAGTCCTCCGAAAGCAAGGAGACCTCACTTGAAAGCTGACGAGCGGATGAAGTGCTCTCAACGGACTCTTGTTGAGGATCCTAAGTACATGTATCTGCATCATAAAAGATGCAGGTCGAATGTCATTAGTACATTGAATGCATGAGTATGTAATATGACTGAATAAAATAATAACTAAACTAATAAGGCTGGGAAAACACTCACCTCACCTCAACTCAACTCAATACAAAGCAATAATAAGAAATGAAATATTTGAAGCTTCATAAATAAAAGATACTAACTCAAGGATGTATGTAAAAATATAATAAATTACTCTTTACTCTTATTTGAGAGATTTTCTAACCGACAACCATCACTATGAGCTATGTAATGATACAACGTCTCGCCCACGCTGCCAGATTTGTCCTATATCTTGCTGGGGTATAGAACACCTCAACTAAGTGGATCCACTAAGCTATGCTCGAAAGCAATAATGAGTCATCTAAAAAGTATGATCCTTTACCTATGTTGGCATACATGGTTTATGAGGAATTTGAGTTGTCTGAACTCATCCCTATATCGGTGCCCAATACTACTCCCAATAATATATACTCATGCTCAAATGTGTAAACACATACTCTTTCTCTGTTTTGAGGGAATTACTCAAAATAACCTCTTAAAAGAGGTAGCTACTCTGAAATATCCTGAACTCATAAACTCTTTTTAGAAATCAAAGTTTCTCTTTTCTTAATGTAAAAATGTTATATTTAGGAATACTTAGTTTCCTTATATTCTTACTCAATCATGTATAAAACTCTTGTCAAAACTCCTCTTTGCTTTCTCAGAGAATTAGTTTTAAATCATTGTTGATTAAAAAGGATTCTCAATAATAACGCAATAAAAACTCTTGAACTTTTTTCTTAAACTCACTTTAGTTTTGAAAATGCATTAAGACATATGAGTAGGATAATGCATGAATTTTAAAAGTTATATGGAGTCTATATGAGCTTATACAGACAAGGAAACCGTAGCCACAACTTAAAGAAATACGTCTAAATAAACAAAGGAGAAATTTGGCCCTGGCGACCCCTGGCGCAGGGCCCCAGACCCCAAACTTCAGAAGTAAAGTTGTGGTGCACTGCTAGCATGGGGCGTTAGGCCCCAAATTATTGAAGGCCAGTCCTAGCGCATCCCTGGCGTGCTGTGCCAAGCATTCCCTAGCTTCCTCGATGAATTTTCAAGTTATATTAGAACCCTAAATTAGTTTAAAATTGGGAAATTGTTCCTAAACTCTACTTGTTTTTCAAACCCAACATTAATACATGAGAACTTTCGCATAATTCCTCTTGAAAACATAACTTTACTCCATCAATAAGGTTCGTGTGATATTAAGCATGAAATACATTATAAGATTCACAAAGCACAAGAATCCAAACCTCAATTGTTCAAGAACTGAATTCAATTATCAAGAACTACGAATGAATCCTTTAGATGTGATGATTTCTGATTGAATTGAGATGCAGGGAGTGAGGACAAACTAGTCCAACACTATGATAGCCTTACATACCTGGAAAGAACAAAGGTTCTTGGCGAAATCGATGGAAACTTGAAGAATGCTTAAACCCTAGCTTTTTCTCCTCTTAGAACCTTGCTCTAATTCTTCTAAGTGTTAAGGAATGTGAAAAGATGTTTTAACACTGTTTAGACCCTTAATTAGATTAAGAAAAACATGTCTTAGGCTTAGGAGGAGTGGGAAAAGACCAAACTACCCCTCTAGAAAAACTGACGAGGTGCCTTAAGAGGAAGGATCACAAACACGGGCATATCTCTTTAATCCGAACTTGTAATAAATCAATCTTAGTGGCATTGGAAAACTTAATTCTTTATGAGTTGAGAGATATGATCATTTGAAGTTGACCTAAGTAGAATTTTATGTCAAAGCTTAATCGGTAAGGAAGCTTTCAACTCAATTTTGTGCTTGGAGATTCTTGTGACCTTAGTTCATGTCCAAATATATTCTCACACTAAATAATTGACCTTAACAATTGAAGTATCACCCGACACGACCTTATACATAAAAGAAGAATAGTTTGGGTCTTAACTTAGAAATTTTTTGGGTGTAACAATATCTCCCCATTGGGATTATTCGTCTTCGAATGATAGTTGAATTGAGCATGAAGGGGAAATAAGTTACTATCACTATCTCTCTTGACTTCTGAACTTGCCTACTAACATAGGTGGAAGTGATTCATACTGAGAGTTTTAAAAATGGACTCGAGCATACTTGGCACGAAGCTCACATAAGATTTCAAGATTGCAGGCCATGACATGAAACAAGGGTATCCGGGCACGAAGTAAGAATATGACTACTTTGCCTCGAGTGATATAACTGGTAGCTTTTAAGCTTACCAACACTTCTCAACTATACTCTCCTTTCTGATTACTATACTTTATTAGCTGCAACTCATAGCTCCCACTAGAGTATATGACTAATCTTAGAAACATCTAAGTCAAATCGCTTGCTCTTATTGTGTTCAAGACTAGTCTCTAATTCACAAGGTGCTAAACATGAGATGTTTATACTAATCTAAACCACAAGATTCATGTTTTATGCCTATATAGGAAATCTCATCCTATGAATACTACTCCTTACCATTGCATTCAACCAACCTCGAGTCCTAATCAAGAACCACCTAATGCATTATGCATTCATCCACATGTTATCAACACCTCATTCAATCCTAGAACTATAACCACTCCACGGACTCATACTAACAAACCTTCTAAGAATTTCTCATTCTTTCATCATCTCTACCAGTTGAAATTTCAAGCATTACTATTAGGAACCACTAATTTCTCTTATTTAACTATTACTCTTAGTAAAACTCCATCCAATTCCTCCTCCACATTATAACCTTAGGTGGTATAAGAACACCACCACTACCACAATAAGAAACATCAACGACCCTCTCATTCTATCATTACTCAACTACTATCGACAACATCGCTATTAAAACTGAAAGGATCACTGAAAGAACTTTAGGGCGAAAGATCATAAGCACGATTCATTTGAGATATCTGATATAAGAATATGCATGGCATAACATTATGTTGCTAGCCATTTAGAGTAAAGCATGAATTTATGCGACTGAGCATACTATGAGACATGAATGCTTATATGAATATGTTCATATCATGAGGCTGATATCCATAACTTTATGGAGTAAGATTGAGATCAATGGGATAAAGTCTTTGCCCCTCATTCTGTGAACTTAGCATAGATGTGAATCTGTCTGAAGTGTATGAGCATAGGTCATGAACACAATTATGATATTAAGGACTTCAACAGGATGTTGTAACGACTAAACTTTGAGGAATACGCTAGAGTATGAGTGGATTGATATATCACTTTAACTCTTTCTGAACACATTGCATCTGATTCTCAACACTTGACTTGGTTTCTCATCTTATCTTCTCCCTTTTAGCTCTGAAGCTGATACTTTAAAGTTATGGATCTATTCCATCATCTCTAAACTGGTCTATATTTAATTTACTCTAATACTTAGGAAAGGCTTATCTCATGGATGTTGAACTCTCTATGTGCAGATACTAATATTCCTTCTAAGACCTCTTTCTGAGATGCTTCTCTTAACCTCTTCTCATTAGCTTATAAGCCGCTTCGTCTAACTCTTAATAATCTGACTTCTCCTTCTTACTCTACTAATATCGTCTTTCTAAGTTCATAACTATCTAACGGGAGGAAACTTGAACTATATTTAAGAGGTTCATCATTGGCTAGGCTATATAAATATCTTCTACCAAACTTGAACTACAGTTCTAGTGCACGATTTAGAGTATGAAAGAAGGAGAACTTTTCTTAAATGTCTGTAGTCCCACATTTATAGAAGTGGGGCCCTCACAGCTATAAATAACATCCTACCGATACGGCTTCACAGACACCCTAGGAAATTTGAACTCTGTGCTCTGATACTAAGTTTGTCACGATCCGAGCCTACACCCTGGACATGGTCGGCACTCGAGAACCATTGATGGTCCCCAAGAGAACCCTCATCCTGACAGACTACAAGTGCAAGACTAACTCAAGCATACACAAGCATCAAACTGAAAGAAACGCTAAATCAACAGTGTATTAAATTTCAAAACTCTCTAAATATATGAGTATTAAACATAAGTTTTAAAGAAAACCTTTGAGACTGAAAGACTCTCCAAAACTGTCTATCTATGAAGTCTCTCCTATATATAGACGAGTGTCGAGACAATACTCACGACTACTCAAAATGCTATTAATACCAACAACTCATAAAACTAGAGTCGTCCGGAAGCAGGGAGACCTCACTCACTAGCTGACGAGCGGATGAAGTGATCTCAACAGACTCTTGTTGAAAATCCTAAGTACCTGTATCTGCATCGTAAGAGATGCAGGTCGAATGATATTAGTACATTGAATGCACGAGTATGTAATATGGCTGAATAAAATAATAACTGAACTGATAAGGCTGGGAAAACACTCACCTCACCTGAACTCAATACAAAGCAATAATAAGAGATGAAATATTTAAAGCTTCATAAATAAAAGATACTAACTCAAGGATGTATGTAAAAATACAATAAATTACTCTCTACTCTTATTTGGTAGATTCTCTAACCGACAACCATCACTCTGAGCTATGTGATGATACAACATCTCGTTCACGCTGCCAGAACTGTCTTATACCTTGCTGGGGTATAGAACACCTCAACTAAGTCTGAAAAGTATGATCCTTTACTCATGTTGGCATACATGGTTTATGAGGAATTTGAGTTTTCTAAACTCATCCCCATACCGGTACTCAATACTACTCCCAATAATATATATTCATCCTCAAATTTGTAAACATATACTCTTTCTCTATTTTGAGGGAATTATTCAAAATAACCTCTTAAAAGAGGTAGCTGCTCTGAAATATCCTACACTCATTAATTCTTTTTAGAAATCAAAGTTTCTCTTTTCTCAATGTAAAAATGTTACATTTGGAAATACTTAGTTCCCTTATATCCTTTCTCAATCATGTATAAAACTCTTCTCAAAACTCCTCTTTGCTTTCTCAGAGAATTAGTTTAAAATCGTAGTTGATTAAAAAGGGTTCTCAATAATAACTCAATAAAAACTCTTGAACTTTTCTCTTAAACTCACTTTAGTTTTGAAAATGCATTAAGACATATGAGTTGGATAATACATGAATTTTCAAAGGTATATGGAGTCTATAGGAGCTAATATAGAGAAGGGAAGCATAGCCATAACTTAAAGAAACAACAAAGAAGAAATTTGGCCCTGGCGCACTGCTGGCGCGGGGTTCCAGACCCAAACTTCAGATGCTCCCATAGGGTTCGAGCATGTGTCTCCCCAGAAATATAGTTCAACACATTATCGTCAACCCATTGCCTAATGAATCCACAAACCTGTCTGTGCAACAGATTCCACTCTTCATCTGGTTTATTTTCAAGCTTTATAGTGGTAAAGACTGGTTGATAAAAATTCTTAACATAAATCAGATCTTCCATTTTCCCCTTTCAAATGACATAATTAACACCATTCAAAGTAACCATTCTACTTGTGTTGACTTCCATCGTTTTCCCCAAAAAAATATAACTATTGCAAATCAAAGTAAATCTTTTCTGATGTGGAAGTTCAGACTGTGCTGCAACTACATAGCATACTCAGATAAAACATTGGCTCTGATACCAGTTTGTTGGAAAAACGCGGACTGACACAAAAATACATATGGTCAAAATAGTGGAAATAAAATAGAAAAATAATGAACCAAGAGTTTTACGTGGAAACCCTTCTAAATAAGGGAAAAATCACGGGCTAAGAGGAGCAACTGATATTATTATAACAAGGAATTTTTACACTGTATAGTCACGAGTACAATACTCAAAGTGACTATTACCCACTCAAAAGGAATAACACTCTTTTGATTTACCACCTTACTAAAAAATATCGCTCACACTCTATTTTTCTCCATAGACTATTTTCTTGTATAGTCTATGGTATACCTCACTTTGCTCTCAAAATGATTTTTCTCTCTATCTTGGTGTGTTTAACAAATGAGCAAGAATGCACTATATATAGGAAAAATTTCTACCTATTGATGTCATTGATGGCATCAATAAGGAGTAACAATTCAAAATGACATTTGCTAACATTTGTTGAAAGTCTATGTTCACAATGAGAATGTCTATTTGCTGCCTTGCAGCAATTGAAGACTAAATGCATTTGCAATAATTGAGAACTTCACCAATGGGAAATGGGGCTGGAACCCCACAATTCCATTAGTAACTTTACTAACAGACATAAAATAAGTTAGTAAATTTGGTTCTTTAATATACAAATTTCATTTGTAACCAGTTGGTAATTATACTAAAGAAAAAAGTGTCATTGGCAATCCGTTAGTAAATATACTAGCACATATCGACTTGGTTAGTAAATTCGATAGTATTATTTCAAAATACATTGGTAATCAGTTAGCAATTTAAATTACGGAAAAGATTTGTTGGTAATTAATCAACAAAAACAGTATCTATTTTATAAACAATAACATCCATATGAAGTTAATATAAACCATCCAAAATGTGTCAAATATAAAAGATTCTAAAATAAACTAAATAAGACTCTTGTCATTATTTGACGAGTAAAGTTTCCGAGAAGGAGGTGTAGGTAAGCCAGCTATGATGAGTGACATACGTTCTTGGAGTATTTGATCAACTTGCTCATGCACCTCTTGCTGCACTTCTTGTCTCATTTCTTCACGCAATTCTTGTTGCATTTCTTCTCCCATTTCTTGTCTAATCTCTGATCTCATCTCATTCTTCATCTCTTGCTTCATTGTTTGCATACGTTGTCCAACACATTCATTCACTCGAGCATTGAAGTAGTCAAGATTTGGAGGTCGAGATGTTGATTAAGAACCAACACTGAATCAAATAACAAACATTACTTTACTCAACAAAACGAAGAGTTATCACTAAAAACTTAGTAATAATACAAGATAATGAGGAGCAATCTTTTGGTATTTGAATTCATTATTATGCAGCAATAATATACCAGTGTAATCCCACAAGTATTGTATAAGAAGGGTAGTGTGCATGCAAATCTTACCTATACCTTATGAGGTAAAGAGGTTGTTTCTGATAGATCATCGGCTCAAGTAAAAACAATATAAAGAAGTTCGAATAAGGAAACCAACGAGAGAGAAGAAGCGACAAAATGCTAATTTATTATCATACGTTTCATTTTATTTGTTTCTAGTTTCTTGACTAGATTTGGAGTAAACATGAGGGATGATATAAGCCAAAAGCTTAAACACAAATCTAAAAATATAATTAAGAATGTTTACGTCACTTACATATGTGTTCTAGGACTTCTGGTCTACAAACTCATTGTTAACCTTGATATGTGTCTTCCTTAGAAGCTATAAGGTGGTCTTCCTTGTTGTTTAGCCTAAAATTGAAATCAGATTTACCACAGTAAATACGCAGGTAGTAGCTTTAAAGAAATTACAATTTTAACTAAATAAAAATCAAAATACCAGTTGTCTTGCATGTTCTCGGTGAGTTCTGGAGCCTCCTATATGGAGTGAGGGGCCAGATCCTTTGCCACTTTACTCACTTAGGCGATTTTTTAGCATTGTGCGGACTTGGCTTTGAATTCCTCTCCCAATGAGGCTTCTAGCTTTCCCAAATAGATATACAAATATTTTTGCGCTTCTTCTCACAATCCCTTTGCTTCATATAACATACCTCTATATCGTTCTACACATTTCTCATAAATTAATTAATGTATCCTTTATGGAACCTTCAATTGTAGTATCCCATTGAAATTGTTTCTACAGTGTTTTTAAAAACGTCATTTGGGGTGAGTCTCGGGGCGGGGCGTACCAAAAACGCTCCAGGGCGTAAATTGAAGACGTAGATTCATAGGGCGTAAGTCCTAGAATTTGGATCGTAAGCTCCAAGCGTAAAATCGTAAGCCTTGGGCGTAAAAACGCACGCCCTGGGCGTTTTTTTTAAAACCTTTTTTGCTTTAAATCATATTTTTCATTATTGCTGTAATGATATTTTTCAAATAGTAATTGTAATTCTTTTTTTCTTCATTATTGATTATTAATACCTTTCTCAAATAAAAATCAGAATATTTTTTTCTATATATTATAGGTTATTTATTAAAGTTTATTTGTAAAATAATTGAAAGTTTTACTTTTGCTTATTTTCTTAGTAATAAAATTATAAAATTGAATATACATGAGACTACGCCCCGTAGATCCATAAGACTTACGCCCCATGTCTCGGGGCTTACGTCTCTCCCCATAAAACGTCTCGCCTCACACCCCCGCCTTTTAAAACACTGGTTTCTATAAAAGAAAAATAATGCATGACATTGATACAACATGAATTTTAATCATACAATCGTTTAATTAGTATAACTTTACCTTAAACTCCTCCCAATAAAAGTCCTTTTTCTCTGGTGTAACGAAGTTCCAATCATGTCCTCCGTGATCCAGCTTCCCCTTGAGGATTTTTATGACTGCCCCAGATACATTATTACTGCGCTCCATGCTTGAATAAGTAACAAACATTATAATTTAACACCATCAAGTCAGGTAAAAGATAACTCAATCAACAAAAAAATTAGGCAAGTTTCTACAGGTAGAATATATACATACTGCGTGAACCATCGATCCTCAGGCAACAAATCAATCAAGAGAATTTAAGCAAACAGTTAATGACATAAAATGTAAAGTGAACTATCAAAGACTCCGTAAGCATATATATATATATATATATATATACAAAATATTTTTCTACCATATTGAAAAAATAAGAAATTTCCTCTAAAGATGAATTGATACACAATATAAGCATGAAACAAAAAATGAACAAAAAAATGTAAATGGCAGGGTACTTATACTCTTACAGTCCAAGAATGACTTTAATTGGGATATGAGTAGCATCATTTGTGTTTGAAGAACTTGTTGATATGATTTCATCTCTAGGTGTATCAAGTGCGGAAGATGATGATGGTATGGATCTATTGACTGCTACGAATGAATGTGAAATTTCTAGTGCCGATGATTATGGTGCTAGTAATGCTTGATTAGGTGTGGAACTAAACATAGAGGAGATGTCAGTGAATCTGCTTACCTTTTTTCAGAATATCTACCTGGTCCACCTCTCCTGGGTGCCATATCTATGACTTCAAACATACACAAATAACATGGTTAATGAATCATGATCCAATATAATTATAATATTAACTAATTAATATATCAGTCAAAGTACAAGATTGGATCTGAAAACTTAAGGAATTCATGTGTTATCCAGACAAGAAAATTAAAAGATAAACACCTGAAGAGGAATAAATCTATTCCATCACTATTTCTTAATGTAGTTCCAGAGTCGATCAGCTACTTTTCTGATAAAAAATAGAGTGAGGGATAATTGTTCAAATAGACAACCTGAAAACTATTAAATACAAATACTTAAATCAATCACAAAGAAATCTAAAATCGACGAGATCTAAAATTCAAGAACTTTGCCAGCAAATATAAAATTTAACAGAAATAAAATAACTTATTAGACTATGTTTCAGTCACTCTAACTCTTATATTGAAGAGATTGTAGCACTTTGACTCTATTCACTGCCACTAGCATCATATGCCTCGTCATCCTCATTATCATTCATCTGATTCAGATTCATGAATTTCTACCTCATCATTCTCGTCTCTTAAGTTTATAAATTCTCCATTTGGATCATTCCGCACAACAGTTTCATTGTCAGATACCACATCAAATGTTAAACAATCTTCATCACATTGAAATGGCTCTACAATATCAGGAGCTGACCATGAAGACAATGGAGGCATATTCATAATACCCTGAGCTTTATTTTATACACAGCCCACCAGTCAGCCTTATCACGTCGTAAGCTAGGATAAGAGGTATAATAAACTTGAGCCGCTTGCATTGCCAAAACAAATAGTTCATACTTTTTAATTTCCTTCGATGGCTAATATACACAAATTTATACTGCGGGTGAACTTTTGGTGTGGGATCAAACCATTCACACTTAAATAAAACCGTTCTCTTTATCGGTGTACTACCCTTGTACTCCAATTCAAGGATATCAATAAGTACACCATAGTAGTCATAGCTAGCCATCTGCATTGTAATTGGTTCCTTTTATGCATACGTCACTATTATTGGATGATCTAAAAGAACTACGACTTTTAGTGTGAAACCTTAAGCCATTGACATTATAATCAGTGTATGGCTTTGCTGATCGACGTGGACCTTCTTCAAGGGCTTTGATGAATTGATTATCTATGTAGACTCGGGCCTATTAAAAAAAAAATTAGAGCTTCTCATATCTAAGATAACTAATATTGGAAATATATAGTACAAATGCTCACATATATTTTGAACCATGATGCGAAATCTTCATCAAGTTTCGTATCCACTTCCTTCTCCATAATTTGTGAAATTTTTTGACGAAGGGAGTCAATAAAATTCCTTTGGATCACAGGCAATCAATTGCTATGTAAGTTTTTCTTATAATTTTAATGTATAAATGAAAACAAAAGCTTTAAATCTTACTTCACATATGGTTGTACTTCTACGCAAATTAGTAGAATATAAATATGAGCCGCATCAAGTTCTTCTTCTATTAGATATCTTGGATCTTGCTCCCCGAATCCTTTACCTGGATAGGTGAATATAAAAAGATTAACATTCTGTTCACCATGTTCACCTATACCACCATCATCATTCCGTGGCACTTTTCTATGCCTCGTGTAAACATGAGGTTCGAAGTATTGCGAACAAAAAGATGAAGCTTCCTCAACTAAATGTGCATTGCATATGCATCCTTCAACGTGTCTCTTATTTAGAATAGAGTGCTTAAAATTTTGAAGGTTTCTAAAAATATCACATATGCTCAAGTCATCATTCACTCATGATGATGGAAATAAAGTACTTACTATATTAATGAATTCTTACCTCTCAAATGGATAAACCCATCGATATTGCACTGGACCTGCTAGCATTGCTTCATAAGCGAGATGCACATGGAGATGTTCCATTGAATCAAAGAATCTAGGAGGGAATATGTGCTTTAATTTACAAAGTATTTTAGGTATTTCTTTTTGGAGTCTTCTCATATCTTCTTCTCGAATTATCGTAGAAGTGAGATCTCTAAAGAAAAGGCTCATCTCAGTAAGTGCTTCCTAGACTTTTGTTGGTAATAGCTCACAGAATGCAATAGGGATCAATCTTTGTATGAATACATGAAAATCGTGACTTTTCATACCAAACAACTTATGTTTAATCATGTCCACGCACCGTCCCATATTTGAGACATATCCATCTAGAAATTTTAATTTTTTCACCCATTCACACAAAACTTTTTTTGACTCCTTGTTTAGTGTGTAAATAGCTTTTGAATATTTTTCACCAACAACATGTAATTCAGGGCGTCGATAGAACTCTTTCAGGTCTTCTCTAGATTTGGGGTTATCTTTTGTTTTATCATCTACATCCAACATTGTGTGGAACACATTCTCAAAGAAGTTTTTCTCAATGTGCATCACAACTAGATTATGCCGAATGAGATTTGTACTCCAATATGGCAAATTTCAAAATATGCTTTTTTTCTTTCAACCCAAAAACTTACTAATTTGATGATTAAAAATATTAGCCCCAAGTTCTGTTACCTTTTTAGTCCCAATTCTTCTATTCCCTTCAAAACATCAGCACCTGACCATACTGGTGTGGCATGAATTCTGACTATGTTCTTTCTAAATGAGTTCTTATCCTTTCTGTATGGGTGATACCGCAGTAGGAAGTTACGATGATTGTCAAACCAAGATTGCTTGCCACCTTTTGTCAAAGTAAAGGCATCTGAATTCTCCATGCAATATGGACATGCTAACCTGTCAAAAGTACTCCATCTAGATAACATTGAATATGCAGGAAAGTTTTTAGTGCATTCGAGAGTTGAAACTTTTAGTGGAAAATTCAACTGGTTTCTCTATATGGATTTCAATGGCATGCTAACGGATTGGGGATGGAGCTGTTGAACCAGTCCACTTACAAGGTATGGAAGACATGTATGGAATCAAACCTTGTGGGCGAGGATTTGTGAGATGTTGTTAATGGGAGTAACACAAGTTCTCCTGGCGACGGACCGGAGAATAGTAACATATAAAAGAAGTGGAAGCAGGTTAATGCTAATGCGGAGTTCATCATGAAAAGGTCAATATCCTCCAATTTATTTGATTATATTATAAGGTGTAAATCAGCTCATGAAATATGGAGGACCCTCGATCAGCTGTTCATCAAGAAGAACGAAGCTCGGCTACAGATATTGGAGAATGAACTGGCTAACACCACTCAAGGTAATCATTCTATCGCAAAGTATTTTTTGAAGATCAAGAACTTATGTTCTGAGATATCTTTGTTGAATCCTGAAGAGGCTATCTCTGAAGCACGAATGAGAAGAATTGTCATTCGTGGTTTGAAACCTGAATATATTCCATTTGTGACGTCGATTCAAGGATGGGCTCAACAACCATCCTTGGAGGAGTTTGAAAATTTGTTGTCGTCATAGGAATAACTAGCCAAGCAGTTGGCTAGTGTATTTGTCAAAGAAGGAGAAGAAAATACTCTTGTAGCCAACAAGAGGAACTTTAAAGAAAAAACAAGAGATATGCCACACTCTCGATCCTAAGGTGGTTCAAGCTCACCTGGAGAGAAGGAAGAGTCTTCTAACTATTATGGTAAGAAGCCTCTTAGATGCTATTGGTGTGGCAAAATAGGACACATAAAAAGATATTGCCGAGCCAAGGAGAGCTATATGGCTCAAAAAGTTGCTGAAGAAGAAGAAGAGTGGAGAAAGTGTTTAGTAGCTAATGCTCGAGCAATGGATGCCATGATTTCCATCAATCTTGAAAGAAACTGGATCGAGGATTCAGAATATAATGCAGTCAATCATGTGGAGAAGCAAGACACTGATGTCATCAGTATGAATCAAGAAACTCTCGAAGATGTTCATACTGGTAATATGATAGCTACTATTGAAAAAATCAAGAAAGTAGATTCTGAACAAGCAGTTTCTGAAGCTATATATGCCAACGGTGAGCATTTCAGAGAAAGCAATGAGGGAGATGTATTAGAAGTTAAAGTCTCTCATCAATCGTCAGCTATAACGAGGTCAGTCGTTGGCTTAGATAAAACATTGGAAACAGATGGAGAAGCTGACCTTGAAGGCCAAATTTCAGGTGGAGTAATAGACGATATAACTTTCGAAAGCTCTAAATCTGCTAAACATGTTATTGAAGAGTTAGAAAGGGAATATGGTGATGGATCCTATTATGATGTCGAGGCTTCACAGGAAATTGACCATCAGATCATCACTAACTCAAATGAGGAGACATATATGGATGAAAGCTCCTTTTGTTATAAAGTTGAAGGTTCCAAAATCTTGAACCTTGGAGGTCCAAACTTACCTATCACAAATGTTTATCCGGATAGTACAATTGTCGAGAAGATGATAAAAAGGGGGAGTCTGAGAACTCGACAAGGAAATAATTCTCATGGATCAATTACTGATGAAGAATCTTCATCATTTGAAGAATCAAGAGGACTTCGGAAGAAATTGTTGAGATCTTCACCAAGACATGGCGCAAAGCTTCGTTTGAGTTCTTCTGCGACAAGTGTGGGATGGTTTCAAAAAAATCACTTTAAGGGGAGTGTGAAAAATTAAAGTTGATTTTTTGGAGGTACAAAAAATATCTTAGATATTTAGTAGAACTTTCTAGAATTTTGTAGAGTAAATATCTTTGATATTTATACTTAAGAAAAATCTAGATGTTCTAGATAAGTAGATACTTATATAGTAAAGTATAGAAATATCTAGATTCTTGTTACATAGTTAGAAGATAAAGATATCTAGATATTTCTTGTAGATGTATCTGGAATAATTTCTAAAAGCATCCCTATACAAGTATAAATAGGGGTGACATTAGGCGTTTGTAATGAACCCAAGAACAACCCAAATAAAAGAGTATTCTTCTATAACAAAATTCTCTTGTCCAAAATACACATTCTCCTTTCTAGCTTCCTCTTCTTTAGTTGAATCTTCCGATCTTAGTTAATGATCTTAGGCTAGGAGAAGGGTTCTCCAATTACACTTTCTTCTGCTATTCTCTACAAGCAGCGTCGCTCTGATGACCCCTATTCTGCTGAGCGGTGATTGCGATATGCTTTTATAGTTATACATCTCTTATTTCTTCCCTTTTCCCTCCATTTTTGTTGAGCTTGATCTTAGGTGCCTTTGCTCATTTCTCAAACATTTCACTTGATTCCAAGGTAAATATCATCCTCTTCACATTTTATTGCGTGTTTTAGCTCCATTTCCGTAATTAATTCTTGAATTAGGCTTGGATTCTTTGATTTTTGAACTCCTTAAAGTGTACTTTTCAGACAATTTGAGGTCTGATTACCCTCCCACCTCCCCCCAACTTTAGGGCGTGTGATCCTTACCTAAAGGGGAACATAATAACCGAGTTAGTTTTCCATTTTGTTGTTGAGCTCTGAGGCTCAAATTTTAACCCAATTTCTGCTCTTAATTTCATAACATCGATATGAGTATCGTTAGTCCCATATTAGTATGTAGTTTCTATTTTTGATAGTGTGGCAGTGTTCTGAGGTTTTTCGAAATGGAAAGGCTCCTTAGTAGTGGTTTGAGTGCGGTTTCATCTTCGAGGTAGGTTACACCTTCTTTCTTTAGACTTAGCTTAGTTAGTTTCTATATCAAATTGGGTTGCATGATCGTTAGGAAGGTTGTAGGCTGAACTATTAGGCTAGTATAATCTTTAGTTACATTTTGGCCATTTTTGAGAGTTTAGACTAGTAAATTAGCCTTAAAACCTTAGTTTAGGTTGTCTTTAGTCTTGATTTGGTGTTGTAGGATCCATAGAATGCTTTTAGGTGGTTGAAACTTAGCTTTTAATGTGTTGTCTATTTTTCGGATATTAGTGTGTTTATCCTGATATTTCTCGCTTTTTACTATGTATTGTTATCTAGGTTAGTATGATTGCATTCTAAAGGGTGTATACCCTATTGGGTTGTGTGATATGAATGTGTTGTGTTTTGCTTGACTGTAATTGACACACATCCATGTGCATGACATTTGCATTTGAACCTGATCATAGATAGAGGTGATAAACATGTGGAGTTTCAGTTTTAAAATTTGTATGCCTCATATTTACTTTAAGTTGGGCTCCAAGGAAGCATATTGTTGGTTAATTGTGGAAGGTTGGGTTTTTATCAGACACTATATCATTTCTTGGATTTTTGCTTTAAAGACATTTTTACCTTCAATTATACTATTTTTATTATCATAATCGGGTTTTGTGAAAAGATTGCACTCATGGAAATTTTGGATTTTAAGAGACTTCACCACCACCACCACGACGTCAGTAATGTGGTTTCAATTATGAGCTTTTGACTTTTCGCAAATTAAGTCGGTCATATTGCGGTTTCAATTTCGGTTGTCTTAGTTATTCTGCTTCGGTATATGTTTAGTACATTATTTTGTACACATGTCCCCATTGCTAGGGGCGCTGCATTCATTCCTATAGTTTTTCAGGTAGAGAAGGAACCTTATTGCATGTGGTTGAGTTCAGCTAATGATTGGTACACTCCATTCTTTATGGAGTTCCTCGCTCTGGAGTCTTCTTTTTTATTTATGTAGTTGATGGGTATGTCAGGGCGCTATTCCAACCAAGTGTTAGCAATTTTCCATCTTAGAGGCTTGTAGATGTCTGTTATATATGGGTCTTGTAAGTCGGTTATGGCCATGTTGGCCTTGTTGTTAGTTGTGGTTTCTAGACAGTGGTCTACATTACCTTGGTTTTCATTTGGTAATATTTTGACTTTTCCATTGTGTTTCTTTTAATTTGGGTTGGCCTTGATGCCCATGTGTTTTGATTGGTTTGGTTTCAGTTGATTCTCTTAGTCAAGTAAGGACCCGATGCTAGTCGTGCCTACCTTTGTTTGAAGCATGACAAAAGTACACAAAGTTCGAGCAAATTATTTCATTATTCAAACACGTAAAGACGGTTCAAGTTCAAGTTTATACACAAACCTTGATATTTTAGCACTTAGCAAGTTCTACCATGAATTAAGGAAAGTAGATCTTCTCCATCTCTATTGTTTGTCCAAGCAGGTATTTCATTCCAAACTACTATGGTAAATCGTAGATGCTCTTGTAAACAAACTTTGATTCTTGATCATATTTAGTTCATTCCGTACTTTTTATTATATGACTATCAAAGGATTTTTTGGACTTATAAATTTATATTTTCGCATTAAACATCGAAAGCTTCTAAATTAATTTAGTGGGGGTTTAAATTTAATAAAGTGTGAATTTGCTAATTAATAAGCGTAGCTGGCAGTTTAATAAACTTACCCATGATATTCATTCAAGATAGATCTATATTCACTCTCCATTCTTATTAGTCAATAATAAAATCTAAAGAAATCTTTTTGGACTAAATAAATTTATAAAGGAAATATATTTTGAAAAGAGCGAGCAAAATTGAAGGTGTATATAACCACAAGTGAAAAAGGCAAAAAGAGAACAAAAAAATGACTTCAAAGTCCTATTTCAAAATAGTCTTTATATTAGGCCTTGTTTTTGTATGCACTAATGCTGAGGAAAAGGTCTTCAATGTCCTTTCTTATGGTGCTAAAGCAGATGGGAGGACGGACGATAGTAAGGTGAGAACCCAAAAATTAACTTTTTAATGTGTCCTTAGTTATTATTAAATTCATTGGGAATTTTACAGAAATCACAGTGTTAAGAGCTAATTACATCATATCTCTACTCTTTTCCAAATTACAAAAATCCCTTAAATTTGGTTGAAACCGGATATATCCCAAAACGTCCCGATACATTGCGTCCCGATTTCGTATACATCCCTCAGTGTCTCGATACATCCAGGGGCGGACCTAGAGACCCCCTCGGCAAAAAATTACGTTTTATATTTAAGGTATTTTTTTTAAAAAATGTCTATATATTGATTTGAACCTCCTAAATATAAGATTAGAGGTTTTTCAAACCCCCTGAATTGAAATTCTGGATCCGCCACTGGATACATCCCATCTCGGTTTTGGATACATCACTCAACGTCCCGATACATCGCGTAAAATGATGTATGGTGAATATGAGAAAATAGAGATTTTTGTAATTTTTTCAAATAATAGAAAATTTTAGAGAAATGGTCAAATAAGTTGTGTATTTAGATAATTTTTCCTATTTTTTAAATCTCAATTAAATACTATATTTGTTCATACTATATTAATCTTTGTTCAAATTTATTAGAATAAGAGTAAAGGTAGATAATAATATAAATTTTATCTTGATTTACTAAACTAACAAATATTTTGAGCTATTAATTGAGATAACCATGACAAGTAAAATACAGCGAAAAGAGGATTAATGAGAAATATGTTTTACGAAATTACATTTATTGATTTTTCTTTTAAAATTCTAGTTCCAATACAAATAATTTATGTAGTTACTTAATAATGACAAGAATCTTGAAAGGAAATTATCAATCTCACTTGATTTTCCAAAAACGCACTAATAAAAAAATTAAACACAAGGAATGACGGAGTTCAGATCACAAAAGTAAATTGTGTCTATGATCTTTTTTAACATGTTGCTAGATATAAAATCATTCACTATCAGTAGGTCCATTTCTTTTAACGCATTACTACATGTATAACTGAGTCTGCTTTGCTAAGGTAATATGACATCTCATGGTAGAATAAGAAGTCCTACATTAGCAAAACATAGTAGAAATATTGGGTATATAAGTAAGTAGGCCTAGTAAAAGCTTTAAAAATTATACAGGTCTAGATCCAAAGCAAACAATATTACTAGTTGACTAGACCGTTACAAATGATATCAGATCCAATTCTATATTAGCTTTGTCGATATGTGGGTCAGAGTTCAACTGAGTTTAGACAAATCTTGATAAGAAGGGACAAATCTCAGTGTTGATTCAAGACAAATCCAATGTGGTTGGGCAGACCTCAACGACGACACTGAGTCTGTAAGAGGGGTTGTATGTGACACTCCATCTTAGGATAAGAAATCCTACATCGGTAAAACATATGAGATATGTTAGGAATATAATTAAGCAAGTCTTATACCCTTGTAATGCATTTTAAAGTCGTGCAGGTCTAGGCTCAAAGTGGACAATATCACTAGCAGATTTCATCGTTACAAGTTACTAATAAAGTAATTATCATTGTATGTATGACAAATTTACTGTCTAATTAAGTCTTCTTTTATGTATTTATTATGATGAAAGGCATTTTTGAATGCTTGGATGGATGCATGCAAACATAATGGAAAAGCCACAGTGTTGATACCTTTAGGGGAGTATATGGTAAATGAAGCAATGTTTAGTGGACCATGCAAGGGATCGCCCATAACCTTCGAAATGAAAGGAGTTATAAAAGCTCCAACAGACCCTAATATATTCTGCAAGGATTCTTGGATTACTTTTCAACATATGAATGGCTTAGATATTAAAGGACATGGAATATTTGATGGACAAGGGGATTGTGCTTGGGGAAAGCATCCGTGTGCAACCCTTCCGTATGTAAGTTTTAATTTATTTGTCTGATTTATTATGATATATATGTTTTATTATTGAAGTTTGTATTTTACAAGATTTTATGTTGCAATTTTAACGTGAAGTTAACAACAAAATATTGTTTTAAATTTGAAACAGACACTTGGATTGTATTTTATCAATAATTTGATTGTACATGACATACATTCAAAGAATAGCAAGGCTGTACACGTCAACGTCTTTAGATGCAGTAATGCCAAATTTAGGCATGTTCAAATAACGGCACCAGATAACAGCCCTAACACCGATGGTATTCATATAGGCTACTCAAAAAACATCCATGTCGTGGATTCAAACATTGGCACTGGAGATGATTGTATAGCTCTGATCGAAGGCAGTCAAAATATCAACATTTCAGGGATCACTTGTGGCCCTGGTCATGGAATAAGCATTGGTAGCTTAGGAAAAGAATCTAGACATGAGATTGTGAAGGATATACACGTCAAAAATTGCACTTTGATGAATACTCAAAATGGGGTGAGAATTAAGACTTGGGCATCATCGATAACCGGTATGGCATCAAATATAACATTTGATGATATTACCATGATAAATGCGTGGAATCCTATAATTATTGATCAACATTATTGTCCGCAGAGAAATTGTAGCGGTAGCACACAGGTACTTTCCCTTCTTTTATTAATAACTCTTTAAATTTATTATGTTAGCTAAGTCAGAAATCGTGTTAAATTGACTTTGGTTTAATTATTAGGAAAGTTGTGTGCAAATCAAGGACGTGACATTCAACAACATAAGGGGATCTTCAAGTTCAAAAGCAGCAGTTACTTTAAATTGTAGTGCTTCATATCCTTGTAAAGGAATCAACCTTAATGATATCAACTTAGAATATCATGGCCCTGGGGGTCCTGCCATATCAATGTGTGCTTATGCCAATGGAGAAGCTACAGGCACAGAATTGCCTCCAACTTGTTTAAAGTCATCTTTTGATTCATAAACATAAATTTCATTATTCAAAGTTCAAAGTTATAGAAATTTTTCCTCCTATGTTATTGTAAACTTCTCAAGTTCAAACCAATTACCGCCATTTAAATTGCAAATTGTGAGAGTTTCTAACCTCCTCAATTTGTTGTCATGACAGTTCTTAAAACTCGTGCAAATATGCATGTCGCAAATACTTGGCAACGATTTTTTAAAGACTGTCGCAACAATCTACGGCGGTTATTTTTATCCACTTGCGGGGATTAAAAACCTCCCCTATTTGTTTAACAATTTTTTGCACTCTTTTTGTGGGATATTAACCTTCCCAACTTTTTGACTAAAATTTAGCATTTCAATTTTTATATAATTAGATTGAAACTAATATGAATTTTAATATAATTAATAACTAAAACCTATATATTCATAATAATAATAATAATAACTAAAGCATTAGAAGTATTTTTTATAATTACAACACTAAAATTCTATTAAATCATAAAAAATATTCGACTTAACAATATTACAAACAACAAAACTATCAATGAACTTCTACTTTTCATTTAATCCTTTTTGACTAAATTAATGTCACCAAAAATAAAATCAAGACTTATTTGACACCTTTTATTCAATTTTCTCCTCGTTCCTGCATAGGTGCATAATTAGTAGTTGACCAATGCAATTGTCCTATTCCAATTTGCTCAATTGGCATCCTATTCGGAAAAGGCCTAATACAAAGTTCTAATTAAGAAAATCATCTTGTTTCTTCATAGAAAACAACTAAATTATGAGCCCAATACCTTTTTAAAAAGTTTAATGTACTAAATAAGAAAGTAGATAAAGTTGCTAGGATAGTTATTGCAGCAACTATCATAGTTGTTGCAGCGACTTCGTCAGGAAATGTGAAATAAAACATATTTTCACTATCGATAAATGATGAATTGAAAATATAAATATTAGTTTAAATTTTTTGGAGTGTTACAGATGGAGTCATGGGTAAAGACAAGTAGAGAGTTCTTGGTGAGTTGTTTAGTCGATTCATATCCGCAAACATCTTCTTATCTATTTACTCTCTATCTCTATTGTTTGTACAATGTATTTCTTTCCGAACTATTTGGTAAATCGTAGATGCTCTTGTACACAAACTTTGATCCTTGAGCATATTTAGTTCATTTTGTACTTTTTATTATATGAATATCAAATGATTTTTTAGACTTATAAATTTATATTTTCAGATTAAAAATCGAAAGTTTCTAAATTAATTAGTGGGAGTTTGAATTTACTAGCGAGGGAAGGATAGATGTCATTATGACCTACATAAATTTTTGGTTGAAAGTATGAATTTGCTAATAAGCTTAGCTCGCAGTTTAATAAACTTACCATGATATTCATTCAAGATAGATATTCTTTCCTTTCTTATTAGTCAATAATAAAATTTAAAGAAATCTTTATGGATTAACTGAATCTAAATAAATTTATGAAGGAAATATATTTTGAAAAGAGTGAGAAAAAATGAAGGTGTATATAACAAGAAGTGAAAAAAGCAAAAGGAGAACAAAAAAATGACTTCAAAGTCCTATTTCAAAATAGTCTTTATATTAGGCCTTGTTTTTGTATGCACTAATGCTGAGGAAAAGGTCTTCGATGTCCATTCCTATGGTGCTAAAGCAGATGGGACGACGGACGATAGTAAGGTGAGAACAAAATATCGAAAATCGAATTACCAATATTTACTTGTCTATCTTATTGGCTTAGAGCTAGAGCTGGGCATAAAATATCGAAAATCGAATTACCGAATCGAACCGAAATTATTGATAATTTGGTATTTGATATAGTATTCGGGAGTAAAATTTTAGAATTATGGTATTCGAATTTGGATTTGGTATGAGACATTAATATCATTTGGTATTCGATATTTTCCGAATACCGAATTATTTACTTAATGAAGCTCATATATCAACATGCTCATTACTCATTAGTACAAGTCCAAAGAGAAAAGTTAAAGAATAACATAAACAACTCAAATACATATGTCTTTTAATTGTATCAATTTGTTTTTCTTAGTGTCTTCTTACTTGTTTCAGAACAAATAATTTATGTAGTTACTTAATAATGAGAGGAATCTTGAAAGGAAATTATCAATTTCACTTGATTTTCCAGAAAGGTCTAATAAAAAATTTTAAATATAAGGAATGACAATACATATCACAAAAGATCGCAAAAGTTAATTGTGTCTATATTTTAACATGTTGCTAGCTATAAAATCATTCATTATTAGTAGATCCATTTCATTTAAGTCATTACTACGTGTATAAAAGAGTCTCCTTTGCTAAGGTAAATGACACCCCATGGTAGAATAAGAAGTCTCATATTGACAAAACACAGTAGATATGTCGGGTATATAATTAAGTAGGCTTAGTAACATCTTTAAAAACCATGTGGGCTTAGGCCTAAAGCGAATAATATTACCATGATGGACTATGCAGATACAAATGATATCAGAGCCATTTCTATGTTAGCCTTGTTGATGTGGACCAGAATCCAATTGAGTTTAGGGAAATCTCGCTAAGAAGATATAAACTTCACGACAATGTTGAGTACATAAGAGGGGTGTATGTAGCGTTCAATCTTATTATAAGAAGTCCCACGTTGATGAAACAAAGGTGATATGGTAGGTATATAATTAAGCAACTCTTACACCCTAGTGATGCATTTTAAAGTCGTGCAGACTTAAGCTCAAAGTGGACAATATCACTAACAGACTGGATCGTTACCAGTTACTAATAAAATAATGATCATTATATGTATGACAAAATTATTGTCTAATTATGTCTTCTTTTATTTATATTTATAATAAAAGGCACTTTTGAATGCTTGGACGGACGCATGCAAATGGAATGAAAGTGCCACATTGTTGATACCTTTAGGGGTATATATGGTAAATTCGGCAATCTTTAGTGGACCATGCAAGGGATCGGCCATGACCTTCGAAATTAAAGGAGTTATTAAAGCTCCAACATATCTTAAGATATTCTGCAATGAGTCTTGGATTCGTTTTCAGTATATGAATGGCCTCAGGATTAAAGGACATGGAACATTTGATGGACAAGGGGCTTGTGCTTGGGGAAAGCATCAATGTGCAACCCTTCCATTCGTAAGTTTTAATTTATTTGTCTGATTTATTATGATATGTTTTATAGTTTTAAGTAAAATTATTTTTGATGAATTCCACTTTAACTATATTTCTTCTTAGTAAAATTTTTTTGTTTGATTAGGGATTATATGAAAGGAACATTTGAAGGAAAATAATTTTTTTTATAATCTCATAAGTTCTCGAATCTTAATTCAAATTCTCTTTATTTCTCTAAAGATCTTTCTTTTCTGTATACTTATTTATATTAAAAATAACTAGCAACATTTTTATTTATAATAGTAAGAAGCCAAATTAAACTAGGACTAGCGAACATATTCATGTATGAACTAGGACAAACAAATCCTAACTAGACATTAATTTAATAAATATCAAAAATAACAAATTCTAAACAACTTCGAATTCCTACTCTAACTTTGAATTATTATTCCAACATTCTCCTGTAATCCAAAGTTGTATACCCTTGTCTTTTTCTTCCTGCCATTGTTGTTGGATTGCACTTTTCTTCAATCTTCAATTTCATCATTGTTGTATTGAAGAACTTATCTTCAATTGTTGGATTACTTCTCTTTAATTCTCATTTATTTTTTTCTTGGTTGTGTTGGAGCACCTTCTCTCCAACTTCCAAGTGTTAGAGCACTTTCTCTCAAACTCACATTTATTTTTATTTTTTTGATTGTGTTGGAGCACTTCTCTCTAATTTTCAAGTGTTGGAGCACTTTCTCTCCAAATCACAATATTTTTTCTCTTGGTTGTGTTGAAGCTAGCACTTCTCTCCAACTTTTAAGTGTTGGAACACTTTCTCTCCAACTCACAATATTTTCTCTCTTGGTTGTGTTGGAGCATTTCTCTCCAACTTCCAAGTATTGAAGTACTTTCTCTCCAACTCTCGTTGATGCCCTTCCCATCAACTCTTTTTTTTGACAACTTTCTCTCTAACTCTTGTTGATGCCCTTCCCACCAACTCTTTTTTTTTTAAAAAAAAAAGAAGCTTTTTCAACTTTTAATTTAGAAAAGAGCTTCTTCCTTTTGTGCTTGCTTGCACTTCTTCAAATCTGCAGTGTTTTGTAAATCATTCCTCCTAGCATTTTTTTTCATGCATATATCATTCACCCAACTTTTTGTCAATATGATCATTGACCAAATGGACGGCATATATGGATCATAGCCTCCCGCGGGCAGCGGAATTTTTTTTATTTTCTATCAGGATCATAAAAGCTTTGATATCAATTTGAAGGAAAATATTTTTTTAATCTATAAATCTTTCTTTTCTGTATATTTCAGTATATAGAAAATAACTAGCAATATCCCTATTTATAATAGAAAGAAACCAAATTAAATTAGGACTCCAAAATATATTCCTATATGAACTAGGACAAACAAATTCTAACTAGACATTAATTTAACAAATCCAAAACAACTTCGAATTCCTATTCCAACTTTAAATTATTATTCCAACAACATTGATATTTTGATTCAACTTATATGATATGTAAGATTTTGAAAAAAGTATTCTAGTATTGATTCATTATTTGACATAGTTGAAATTTTAATTCTGGTCACTAAAATCAACTTGCTTTATAATACCTTGATTTGGTTGAGTCCTTTCTGTGCCCTAATTGTCTGGTAAAAGTTAAAGTGGAAATTGAGATAGATAGTCTCTATGATTGTAAGGTCACAAAGTCATTTTAACATTATTCTGGTTTCAAGATTTTATGTTGCAATTTTAATGTGAAGTAAACAACAAAATATTGTTTCTGATGCCTTGTTTTAAATTTGAAGCAGACACTTGGATTGTATTTTATCAATAATTTGATTGTGCATGACATACATTCAAACAATAGCAAGAGTGTACACATCAACGTCTTTAACTGCACTAATGGGAAATTTAGGCATGTTCAAATAACGGCACCAGATAACAGCCCCAACACAGACGGTATTCGTATAGGCTACTCAAACAACATCCATATTGTGGATTCAAACATTGGCACCGGAGATGATTGTATATCTATGGTCGCAGGCAGTCAAAGCATCAACATTTCAGGAGTCACTTGTGGCCCTGGTCATGGAATAAGCATCGGTAGCTTAGGGAAACAAACTAGACATGATGTTGTGAAGGATATACACGTCAAAAATTGCACTTTCACTAATACTCAAAATGGAGTGAGAATTAAGACTTGGGCATCATCGATGACTGGTATTGCTACAAATATAACATTTGAGGATATTACCATGATAAAAGCATCAAATCCTATATTAATTGATCAACAATATTGTCCAACGGGTAATTGTAGGAAACAGGTACTTGCATTTCCCTTCTTTTAATCTTTAAATTTATTATGTTAGCTAAGTCGGAAGTCATGATGTTAAATAAAAAATGATTCGACTCTCGTTTAATATAATTATTAGGGAAGCTCAGTGCAAGTGAAGGACGTGACATTCAAAAACATAAGAGGATCTTCAAGTTCAAAAGTAGCAGTTATATTTGATTGTAGTGCTTCACATCCTTGTAATGGAATCATCGTTAAAGATATCAATTTGAAATATAATGGCCCTGATGGTCCTGCAATATCAGCGTGTTCTAACGCCACAGGAAAAGCTACGGGCCAGGAATTGCCTCCAAGTTGTTTAAAGTCGTCTCTTAATTTGTAAGGATAAATTTAAATTTTAATATATAAATAGTTTTCCAGAAAGAAAATGTTTCATTTCTTATAGAAAGTTCAAATTTTCTTTTATCTTGGATAAGTATTCTATTAATTGGTAAGGTATAGAAACTATTTCATTGTTCTTATTTTGATTTTAGGATCTAGAGATTTCAAATTTATGCAGTTTTGGAGGAATTTTGTAACGAAATGGATGGTTATTTTATACTTTAGGCTCTTTTTTCCCTGTTTGACCCATCGCAAGAATGGATGGCACCATTTGCAAGGTGATCTATATTTTATAGGGAAGATTTTCAGTTTTTGAAATTTAGCATTTGAAAAGTTTAATGAAAGTCAACAATTTCGAAGTTAGATTTTAGTTTTGGCGATTCCATTAGGTGTGATAGGTGATCTTTATCTTGGTCGATGGACTACATAATTCTCGAGGTGCTCTGGAGTGATTTGTTTCATTAGTTAGATTCTAGTTATTGTGAAAAGTTTAGTTTGACCATGATCAAAATTCGATCAACATGACCTTTGATTGGTGATTTGATGATTCCAATAGGTTCGCAATATATTTCTATGATCAATTTGAATATTTAGTTTGTATCTGTGTCACGATATGAAAATCGAGTCAGGATAACACCTACTATAATCCTTTAGTAGGTAAGTCAAAAATTTAAAACTAAAGCAGAAGCAAATACTAAACATACATCAAGAGGAAATGGAAAAGAGATAAAGGGTCCACCATATATAGATATATACATAACGGGTACAAAATATACAATACGGGCCCATAAGAAACAAGAAAGACAAAAAATAAATACAAGATACAAACCCGAAAATGGTGTCATAGGTACAAGTACTACTAACAGTATGAGAATAAGGTTGTACAATACATCACATTCTTACAAAAGAAAAATATTAGTAACAAATACAAAAAGAAAAAAACGCAGGCCTCTGAACGCAAAGAGCTCACAACGATCTGGCCAAAAATAGGTCTCGAATGAGCGAAAATCAATGGATAAAGAAACAAATAGAACTTGGAAGTGGTTTTTGGAGCTATTGAAATCTTCTTTAGAGCTGCAAGAAGGTGAAGGAGTTACATTTATTTCAGACATGCAAAAGGTATTAGATTCTCGACTTACTTTAATTTCTTTGTTACTTTTCCTTTAATTACTAATCTTACCTTACTTTAAATAACAGGGGTTGATTTTTGTTGTTGATAATGTGCTTCCTAAATCACATCACAGATGGTGTGCTAGACATATAGAAGCTAACTGGAGTAAGAGTTGGAGGGGTGTACTAATGAAAAAATTAATGTGATGGTGTGCTTGGAGCACGTATGAAGAAGAGTTCAATGATCAATTGACGATTTTAGGAACTATTTCTGAAAAGGCTGCCAAAGAATTAATATCGTACCCACCCCAAAAGTGGTGTAGAGCTTACTTTGATACCAAGTGCAAGAATGAAATGGTTGACCACAACTTTACAGAATCATTCAACAAATGGATTTTAGAGGCAAGACATAAACCAATTATCAAGATGTTGGAAGAGATTAGAGTCAAGGTAGCTAACTATTACTTTATGTCTTTAGTAACTTTTACATTATTAGAATTTTTGTCACTTACATTGATATTTATGTTGTTTTGTTAGTTTGAGGTGCATTGTATGTTGAAGTAGCAGAGTTTCAGCTCCACTTTTTTGGACATTTTAAAAGTATCATGATCAGTCCCTTTCTGGAACTTAATATATATATGAATATTAATTTCTATGTCTTGGTTGTTGAAGGAATTGAATACATAGATATATTATCAATCTGTCTACTTTTATAGTATCTTTGAAACAAATATCAAGTCTTTGTCATATTTCTTAATTGTTATTACTTAAAATCTTTTCAATTTTCAATTTGGTGAAAGACACATTTGAATAAATATATCTCATATTGTTGGTACTCTCATAAGCTATATTGATAGACTTTTTAGTTGTCTGATTATGAGTTTTTCCTTGTTTGAAAGGTAATGAAATTATTGAAAGATCGCGAGGAGGAATGTAGGAACTGGAGGGATGAAATCAGTTCATATGCCAAAGATCTGCTGACTGATTACAGAGAAATAGCACAAGGATGTCAAATTCATTTTAATGGAGATTTTGGATATGAAGTGCATGAAGGTGAAGACAAGCATATAGTCAAGTGAAGACAAGCATACAGTCAATCTTCAATTAAAGAGGTGCACATGCAGGGCATGGGACTTGACAGGAATACCATGTCCCCATGCCACCAAAGCTTTGATTATTAGAAAAAAAATCCAATGAGTGAGGTGCATTGGTGGTATTCAAAGGAAGCTTACATGGTGGTTTATATGCATAAACTACAACCAGTTAGAGGTGAAAAATTTTGGAAAGTGAAACCAGAACATGCAATGGAACCACCAGAAATAGTAAAATTGGTTGGTAGACCAAATATGAAGAGAAAGAGAGAGAAGGATGAGGAGAGAAAGAGAGAGGGGGCTTGGTCATCTTCAAGAAAAGGACTTATAATGACATGTGGATATTGTAGTAACAAAGGTCATAACATCCGAACGTGTCCTTTGGTAAAATTTTATTAATTGAAAGTATTTTTTATTTTATTGTTGTTTTGATTTGGTGAAACATTCATGATTATTTTTGTAGGTAAATGGAAAGATGAAGAATCTTGGTGAAGGATCTTTCCAGGAAGTGCAAGATGTGCCCGTAACAACACCATGAGAGAGTCAAACTTCCGAACAAGTACAACAATTTGTTGATGATGAATGGGAAGGTGAAGAGGAAGATGAAGATGAAGATGGCGAGCCAATTTTGAGGCCGAAGGTGATATCTGAATCTAAGACTAGGCTTCGACAAAAAAAATTACAACGATTACCAATTGGTACTGGAAAAATTAGCTTCAAAGGAGATGAATCTGGTGTCGTTGAGCCTACCTACCTGCCTTATTCACCAAAGAAAGTTACCTGGAAAGGTAAGGCACCAATGACCTCAAACCAGTTGGTTGCAGAGAAAGAAAAAAGAGTTGGTAAATTGAAGGCTAAGAAGGGCAAGCATTAGAGAAGAAGTAACCAACTTTTAGGAGAAAAACATGTTTTTGTGGTGATTAATTCAAGACGTTACTTAGTTGTTGAATGATCTTGTATTGATTCGCCCTTAATATTTTTTGTTGTGCTTAACATAGGGTGAAATACATTGTGATAGATTAAGTTATTTTGGAATTAACTTATTTGGTAATGACTTGTCAATTAGTGTTATCTAAGGTACATGTTGAATCTATATGTTCTGGAGATTTAGGTAATGTTGAGAAATATCATACTTAGATACTATCCAGGCAGTGAAAGCGTTAGCTGTTAGCAAATTCGGTTCAGTGATTTACTACGATTCATTTGATGGTGTTGTCAATTTTTGAAAACATGAGAAGCAATTATCACATTATGTAGTCCTGAAGGACACAAATTGGCTAAATATGCAAGTGTTACACAAGTCTACGTAAAGTGAAGTTTATGTGGTATCTAAAGTGTATTATCTATCAATACCAAAACTTTTTAAAGACCAATAGGGTGGGTGGCCTGCCTTTCCTTTCTACTCTTTAATTAGGTTGCATTTGTTCGAGGAATCTTTCTCTAAAATAATTGTGTCTCAACTCGATCAGCTTTATATAGAGATTTTCTTTTTGTTTGGAACTGATAAAAAATGGATCGTTTATAGTGAAAGTCTTGATAAATCAGTAAAGGTTTGGCTTATTTCGGAGAAGGCACCTATGATGAAGCAAAATGATGTGCATAGAGATAACCATAGTGATGAGTTATATGGTGGAATAACTTATCTCGGATAATTTGTTTACAACCAAATGACTCCCATCATGCAATAGTTTAATTTCATTTTCCAGAAGAGATCAAACCATACGATACAAAGTCAAGCTTTAGCATATTTGAGTAACAAGTTGATAAGATAAAGACCATTCTATTAAATTGTACCATTCTGCCAAACTATACCAAAACAGTAGCAAAACAACATCTAAACTCTACCAAAAAAACTACATCAAAATTGGAAAAAAACTCTACTAACAAAACTACAGAAAACTCTACCAAAATTACACCTAAACTCTAACAAAACAGAAGCAAAACTACACCTAGATTCTACCAAAAACTAAACCAAAACTGTAAAAAAAACCAATGGCACAAAGGCAACAAAAGTGCACCATAACAAGATAAAAGATTTGAACCAAAATTTGATAATAAACTGCACCAAATCTGGTCCAAAAATGAAAATGATATTGGTTCAAATTTACTTCATTAACGATGGAAATACATTATAATGAAACTTGCGAATCATGGCAAGTCCTAAAACATAAGAACATTAATTAAACAAAATACAATTTCACTCCAATTGCTTGAAACTTTCCCCTCTAAGGTAGATGCATAATTCAAATATGTCGATTTAGCCCTATCATTCGCTGTCTAATTCTTTAACATGTTCTGTTCTTGATGAAGGGCATCCAACGATTTTTTTTAACTGTGGATAAACATTGTCACATGAAGTGAAAAGGATTTTTTATTTTGCCATTCCCAATAACGACAATCATTAGTCTCATAGCGACAACATTTATAGAACCTACTACCACCATTTGCAGGTGTCGCAACCGTAAAAAAATTGACAACCATTCTGTAATGACATACACGGGGCTCTCCTTCGTCACGACAAGAAGCAGGAGAAGATTCAGACATTTGAATGGAAAGAAGACTTCCAAAATCAATACTCCTTAGTATTTGTACTAAGAAATCCGAAACTAATTTGATTTGAAATTAGTGTTGAAATTGTTAAATAAAAAAAGAGGGAAGAAGAAAGAACTATTAGGATTAAAGGGAAAAAGAATGAGCATCAATCCATGGGTCTTTTAATTGGGTTTTGGGTTATGGGCATTGGAATGGATCGGAGCGGGTAGAGAGAAATTAAATGGTTTGAGGTTTAATTTATCCAATAAGAAAATGCCACGTAATAAATAATAATAATATTTTTTTAAAAAAAAAGGGGTGTTAGTTTTAAGGGTAGAAATGGACCAAAAAGGTGGACTGAGGGGTATTTTTAGCCCAATAGGTGAATGGAGAGTATATTTAAACCTTTTCGAATAGTCCAAGGGTATTTTTGGCCCTTTTCCGTTTATAAAATTAATGTATAAATTAAAATATTCTTCTTATTATACCCTTGATAGTTACTCCCTCTGTCCATCAATAGCTGTCCACTATACTATTTTGGGATGTCCAACAATACTTGTCTACTTTATGAAATCAATGGATAATTTTACATTTAGTTCCTAATTTACTCATATCATTAATTATAGTTATTTCTCTATTTATATTTTCAAAACATTGTATTTATTATATTTAAAGGGTGATAAGGTAAAATTAACCCTCTATTTATAGTTTCTTAAAAAGTGTGCAAAGTCAATAATGGACAAGTATTGTTGAACGGAGTGAGTAATTAGTCTTGAAAATAGATATTTGATCAACCTAGGAAAATTAATAAGTAATTAATGTTCATTATAATTGCTTCATACATTGATTAATTATTCTCACCATTGCATTACTCTATAAAATCTGGTATTGAAAAAGAAATCTCAATAAATAAATTTAAAATAAAAGATGAATTTATTTATCATTTATTAAAAAGTTGACTTTAAAAAAAATAAATAAGGGTAGAATTGTAAACTTACTTAGTTTCTTAATGAAATAGAAATCTAAAAAGGTGACATATAGAAAGAAACGGGGGGAGTACTTGTCATTTTTGACATATCAAGAAAAAATAATTACTCCATCCGTCCAACAATAGTTATCCACTATATTATTTTGGATGTCTAACAATACTTGTCCACTTTATGAAATCAATAGATAATTTTACACTTAGTTCCTAATTTACCCTTATCATTAATTATAGTCATTTCTCTATTACATTTTTCAAGACATTGTATTTATAATAATCAAAGAGTGATATAGTAAAATTACTCTTCTATTTATAGTTTCTTAAGAAGTGTGCAAACTCAATAGTTGGACGAGTGTATTTGTTTTTTCATGTTTTACCCCTAGCATTAAATACAATTTATCAAGACTCAATACTAAACATTAATTAGTAGGAACAGTATGGTAAAATACATATATCAATATTTTTTTTCTTAATAGGTGTGCCAAGTCAAACACTGACAAGTAAAAATACGCGGAGGGAGCATTATTTTTCTCAAAACATACTTTACACCTTAAATTTTCCTTCTCTCCTAGTTTTAAAAAAATTCAATTGAAGTTCAAACTGAACATATACAAACCACTTAATGAACGTTAACTTACATTATTTAATCATACAAACCACTTAAAAACGTTAACTTACATTGTATAATGGATCAACGATATCAAAGGTCAATTAATCGTTAAAAAATTAATTATATACTTTGAAATTCATAGTTAAAATATCTTTCTCATAAAAAATAGAAAGTGAATAATATTTACATATTTATTTAATGAATGTTAAATCAAAAGAAAAAATATTATACCACAACAATTAAAGAAAATAAAATTCCTTCTTTTAAACTAATTAGTTTTTTTAATAATGACAAGGTTATAATTTTGATTAAATAAATTAAATAAGTCTATTATTAAAATTTTTAAAAAGGCTTAAATGACATGCCATGCCAATTAGGAGAGAAGGAATCATTTGAAGTGAGTAGTATTTTTCTAGGAAAATAATGATGGTTGAATGATATGTGTGTCCTAAATAAAACAAAAGTGATATTTGAAGACAAGTTTTAAAACTTAAATGACCACTCAGGAAATTAACTGTACCTATTCACACGGGGGGTAATGTTAAATAGCCACAAAATATTGGCCCAAAAATGGCCACAAATGTTGAAACTCTATAATATACTTATGTTAAATTTTACATTTGTTTCCCCAATACTTTTTCCACCAAAACAAAATTAACTATTATTTTCTATTCTTCAAAGTCTTTAAATTACTATTGGACTGCTAAGGAAGATGAAAAGTTTTTTGTGTGTATTTTTTGTCTTATATGGTTCATTTGATTAAAACAAATATTCGAATTTAGTTTGAAAAATAAAAAATATTTTTCAGTTAATTAAAAAAAGTTATGCTCTTTAGTTAAATAAAATATTTTTGTAATTTTATTTTTACATATTAATATTATTTTTTCATGTACTATGCAATACGAATTATGTTCTAAACATACATACATAATCACCACCCTACGCACCCCCGCACCCCGCACCCCCACCCAGACCGTATCAATGAATATCTTTAAAAAATTATTTTTCGCTTAAAATTAAAAAAAAAAAAAATATATATATATATATATATATTAAAAGAGACAATTAAATTTCACGATAATAATTAATATAAATGATTTTTTTATCTAGATAAAGTTGTACTTAATTATTTAGTAATACATGTTTGGTAAAATATGGAGTACTAATTAAGCGTGTATTCAAAAAATTATAACTAAATTATTCTTTAAATATAACTAAGGAAATAAAATTATATCTAGTTATTCAGTGGTTAATGCACATCACACCGTCTATAGAATGGATCTTTTTCAAGCGAAAATAATAATATAGTTTTAAAAATTAGATATTTTAAATAAAAAAAATTAATTGATAATGGGGCATTTATAACTATACCTCGAATAACACTAAGAAAAGTGTTGATTACCTGGGATTTTCCTAGGAATAATATAGTAAAATTCCATGTAATTTGATTACCTGCGAATTTTCTCGCAAAATGAAATTCGATGAAAAAACCTTCATAGGTAACTCTTACATGTGGACTTATACAAGCCCTAGGTAATTTACCTGGGAAAATAAAATCCGCAGGTTGTTACATGCGGATTTATCTGTGATAACTATCGAAATTTCTTGCCAAATTTTTGCCAAAATTTCTTATAAAAATGAAATTTCTTGCGGATTTTCGTAGAAATATTTCGCAAGCGATTCCCCATGAAGATCCCCAAGTAAATCCGTAGGAGTTTGGAGATGAAATTTTGTGAAACAAAAGGAAATTTCTTGCGGATATATATGAAAATATTGCTCAAGTTAATTCCTATGAAAAGAAATGGCATAATACATAAATAGGACCCTTAATTTAGCTTCAAATTATAACTTTGACCTTTAACTTTGACAATGCACAAAGAGACACCTTAACAATCCAAAATTTAAACAAAAAAACACTCGAATATTTCAGGCAAAACGCGTGATATACAAATGCTCTGACGTGGATAAGTGAACCACTCAGTTGCTGCCAACTAACTAAAATAAATACACATAGATTTTAAAAATAATAAAAACAAATTGTAATATAGAATAAAGTGAAAGTAAAAACAAATTCATTTTTAGGAAAAAAATTACTGCTACGCTCTTCTCCTCTTTCTTCTCAAGAAAACCCTAATCTAAATTTCTAAAAATCATGCTCCTTGTCTTCAATCAAAGGAAAAATTGTTAAAGAAATGTGCGGAAATTTCATATACTTGAATGGTTACGTATTCTTCTTCCTCAATTTAGTCAAGATATCAAGATTCAACACTTTACAAATAATAATTTGCATATGGTTGGTCAGATGCTCAAGCCAATATGGGAATCACTAGAGGAAACTAATGCTTTGGTTGCAAAATTATTTCAGAGCAGCCCGTAGATATGGGAAGACATGAAAATCAATGAACTTTTCCTTCTTTTCTTTAGTTTGAAGTGTATTTGTGCCGTAAGTTGTCAAATACTTAATGGAAAAAAAATATGATGTTTTGTGTATTATGATTGTTATAGTGAGTAGCAAACTACAATTATGAATTTTTGGAGGCCAAACAATAAACATAGAGTGCTAAAGATTATTAAGTAAAATGGTGCATTTAAACTGTTTGATAAATTGTCTGAATGAATTTTTTAGAGATTTTTATCAAGTCTGAGTACCAATCTGATACCTAATGAAAATGTAAGGAGTTCCGTAAGTGTGGATCGAAATTGTTGATTGAGAATATGCTTATCCCATCTTGCTTATAATAGATATAAGCAAAAGAAAAAAAACTTCATTATAGCTTTTTTTTCACAATAACAAAAAAATAATTAAAGGTCACTTGCTTTTTACAATGAACAGCAAATAATCCAAAAAAGAGGGAAAAATTGTTGAAAAAATTAGAAAGAGAATAAAGTGAAATTTAATTTAAAAAATGAAGATATATATATATATATATATATATATATATATATATATATATATAAAGGATTGATTAAGGATTTAATTATCTTTTCAATGTTTTTTTTATTGTTGGGGTCCTCAAATTTTACATCTGATGCGCATAACTTGAGTGTATTTTACGCATTTTGCCAGGTAGGATTCAAGTATTTTTTTTGTTTAAGTTTTGGATAGTTAAAGTGTCTACTTGTGCACTAACAAAGTTAAAATTTGAAGCCAAGTTAAAGGTCCAATTTATGTATTATGCCAAAAGAAATCCGCAAGAACCATCAAAAAACACAATTCACATTATCACTTTCATTCAACAAAAAACAGAATTCATAATTCATAATTCCTCTGAAAAGAAACCCGCAAGATCGATAGTTTATGATTCTTAAACAGAAAAAAACAAAATACAACTCAAATTTGAATCTTAAATAGTACTACCAACTATCTCAATCCTCATTATAGTCACTTTCAGTCACGTTATCATGGGCAGAACCACTGTCATTGACGCTATCAGAGCCATCACCACTTTCATTCTCATAAGCTTGATTGCCTTCTTGAGATGATTGCTCATTTGAAGATGATGTGTTGTATACATGCTTCTTCAATAAGTCAAATTCCTTCCTCGTCCTCTTATTTTTGTGACGCTCTATCTGCAATTGAGCATATAAGTCAGCATTGGAAGCATTTACCTGAGCTTTAATCATCTCATCAATTTCATAGCAATCTTCTGTCTTACTCCATCTCAGTTCAAACTGTGTCACATAAACTAGAATGGAAGGAATATAACATACAGAGACTTCACAAACTTTTTAATCATCTGAACAGAGAGAGAGAGTATATACAGCTAGCCCAAATACAACAGTTATTTTGTGGAAGGGTAGTAGGTGATGGAAATGATGGAGATAATAGAGATGATGGAGGTAATGGAGGTGATAGTGGTAATGAACATTTGAAAGTGGTACAATCAATTTCATTAGACAAAAATCTTTGTCAATCCATTGCAGATCTCTGCATTGGCCTTCCTCTAAGACAATTCTGTTGATCAGCAAACGCATTAGTTTAGATAAGCTGGATTCTTTTATGAAAAGTAGTTGTGCTCATAGACAAAATTCCCCAAATTTGAAAGTGTACATATGTTATTAGAAATCTTTTCAAAAAACATATTATGACCCAAATTCACTTTTTCAAGCTCACCATCTCTCCAATACTATCAGGTAAAGTGCTCATCATTTCATTATAACTTATATCAAACACAGTCACATTCTTCAGCATCCCAATCTCATTTGGCAAACATGAATGAAACTTGTTATTTAACAGAAGCAACTTGTTCAATCTAACCATTTTGCCTATACTAACAGGTACACATCCCACAAAGTTGTTGTTAGCCAAAATCATAACAGAAACCGGTGAATTTCCAAAGTTCTCAGACAACTCAAAAGAAATCTGTTGTTGTTAATGAACAGAGCATCTAAATCTTTTTCAAAAAGTTGCTTTGGCAATGCAACTTCAAACTCATTAAACCTCAAATCAAGAAACTTCAAGTTAGGCATTTGAACAACCACATCAGGAAACTTTCCAACGAATCGATTATTACTAATATCTAACTCAAATAGAAGCTTCAAATTCAAGAAACTCTCAAGTATTGTACCACAAAACCTATTAGAGTTTATATGAATCAATGCAATATCAAATAGTAAACCTAATTCATATGGAAGTTTACCAGCTATATCGCCATGATTGATATCAGTACCAGAAACTATAAGTTCGAAGGGCTGATCAAGTGAAGGTGAATAAAAAACTCCAGTGTAATTACACACATTAGATCCTACCCAATTCTATGTTATATTATGAGGATCAGAGAGAATTACTTCTTTCCAAGCTTGTAATGCAATGTAAGCATTCTTTAGCTTAAAATTCTCAATAGAAAGTGATGGATTGATGGAAAGAACATCACCATTGTAGGACAACAACTTTCTACTATTACTTGTTTATCTTGAATTTTCCCTTTCATGGCTTCCTTTTAATAGGCTTATAATATCTAACTATATAACATCTCTAAGCAAACTATCATAACTGTATGTAACAAATATTCTTAATCAAAGATCAAAGAAATTCACATAACATACTACATTATCCAATCCTGTTCACTCCCAAAAAAGTTCAAATTTCAATTTACTAATTTTGTGCATCCACGGGACTTGCAAATCACAGACTTTAAATAGAAAACCACTCACCAAAACGCTAAAATCTACTGAAAAACTTTAAAACTATTTTTGGAAAAGGGCTAAATATGTCACAATTAGATAAACAGAGAAAAAAAGTTATAACCAAATTTCAGTTTCTTTCAAACTAACCATTTTTCCATTAAAAGAGTAAAAGATCTAAAACACAACAACTCACATCCACGTATTAAAACAGAAACTCACATCAACTTAGAAAAATCTGAAGATGAGAACAAATTGAAGAGTCTAGAACAAACATCATTTGCAGAATTCAACAATCTATAGAGAAGAAACATAATAAAGGCATACACTCATCTACTTCAATATTGGTGGCAGGTTTACAGAACGGGCATCACTATCAGAAGGTATTGTGAATTATGTGCAAAGGCAGTATCTGCGTTTCTCACCTCCAATTCCGAGTCTAAGCTTCTCATCTCCCTTCTATCGTCTATCAATTCCCTAGTTCTTACTTGTAGTATTTCTACGATTCTGTTTGGGTTTTTTGTTATTTGCTTTGTTGCATTTACTTTCTGGATTTGCAATTGAACTCTAGTCTTGTTAATATAGTTGAGAAATTGGTTACTGTTACATTAGATTTGAGTTCATTACATTTACTATTCAATTTCCTATTTTCATGGGTAATTGATGTCGCTATTTTCAATGTCTTTAAGTTGTGGTTTCTTGGTCTATTAATCACTGTTTTATTATATATTGTAGCAGCAAATTACATTGAATTAATCGGTGTGTGTTAAATATTATCAAATCAATTGCTTCTTATTCGTCATTAGTAATCTAATTGTGTAAAGTTCTAGCCAATTTCTCGTGGGTGTTTCCTATTAGAAGATTTGATTCTTGCATAGAATTGTTATTTCAGTGATAGTATTTATTTCTTGGAGTACTCTATTAGAAGATTTCAGTGATACATTGTAGAATTTTACCTCAAATTTTCATATTCTTGATCAGGGTGCCAATTTATTGATTGCTTTCTTCTTTTAGGAGATTTCGTATAGCCTAGTGTCCCTGGTAAGAGATGATAGACGAGGGTCTTGTCTCGGTTGGGGTCAAAGACTAGGGGCAAGGTGGACTTGGGGTTAAGGGGGCTGCCAGGCAGAGAGTAGGGTCTTGGAACATAGGGACTTTGACCGGAAAGTCCATTGAATTAGTAAAGATCCTTAAAAAGAGAAAAACTAATATAGCCTGCATTCAGGAGACCAGATGGATAGGTTCTAAGGCTCGGTATGTGGACGAGTTCAAACTTTAATTGGTACTCCCAAAGTCCGGAAAACAAGAATGGTGTAGATATTCAAGTAGATAGAGACCTAAGTGAGTAGTGGTAGATGTTTGAATGGTTAACGATAGGTTATTAGAAATCAAGCTAGTCGTTGAAGGGCTAACTTTAAATATTGTTAGTATGTATGTGCCGTATTCAGGTTTAGATGACGAGGTCAAGACGTGTTTTTGGGAGGAGTTGGATGCGATTTTGGGAGGTATTCCGATCATTGAGAAGCTTTTAATTGGCGTAGATTGCAATGGACACATTTGTCGCACCCTATTTCGAACTAGCCGAAACAGTTCGCAACATAATACGGCTGTCACTCTTGTTTTGAAAAAAAATTGTTTGTTTAGAGTCGCCACCTAATTTTAAGGAAAATATTAGGAAAACCATTTTTTTAAAAGATGTGAATGTAAACTCTGTTGATTTGCGAAACCTGTGAGATTCTAGGTAAGGGTTTTGGTTACTTTAGGGGAAGGTGTTAAGCATCCCTCAGAGCCTATCCGAAGATAGTCCTCAAACTCAATTTAGGAAAATATATTCACTTATTAACTTTAAAATTGGTGATAAATAAATTTTCATTAATTCAAGAAATGTGTAAAGTGTAAGATACATAATATGTACCTATAATATGTATATAACAAAGTTACTAATAGTATATTTATCATACGATAAAATAAATAAATAGGACGTAATTAAAATGTATGAAAATCTTATATGTTAAAAAATATAGATGTATCTTACAAAAACTTATAAATGTTGTGTTTAGAGGATATGAAAATTTATCATTTTATTTATTTATAGAATTTAGATGTAAAAACAAAAGATAATAGACGGGTGTGAATATGTAGTAATATGTGTGATATGTAATTTGAATGAGAATATATAAAATGGAGTTTTTCTGAAAATAAACGAATAAGATAAATAATAATAAAATGTTAAAATATTATATAAAGTTTGTGATCTTAGCTAGATCTATTATAAAGTATAATATGTACATGTATATTATTCAAGACATATGAACGTTTATTATTTTATTTATATGTAGTGGCAAAAATGACGATAAATCATATGTGGTAAAGTAATATGTATGTATATTAAAGTGTAGGGATTTACAATTTATAAAAAATAACATTCACAAAAAAGGATATTAGATATGAAAAATAATATGGTATGTATAAAATAATACGTCATGTATAGAGAAAAAAAATGAACTAATTAAAAAATATATACCTTGGTGTGTGTGACATATATATATGTACCTTATTTTTTTGAACCTATTGGCATATGTAAAATCTTAGAATAGCATGTTAAGAGATTAAAATATTTTAGCAATATTTAACTTGAAAATTAGCAATAATGATAATAGTAAATATAATTTCTTTATAAAGAGGTTGGCCTAAATAATATAAAATAGGTTTAGCCATTGAGACTTATTTTATAACTTACATTTTATTTTGTTAACAAAATATAGGGCCTAATTCCCTACTTGTTTTCTTAAAAAAAATATTTCTAAAGGTAACTGTTTTAGCCTTATATATTTCTAAAGGGTAATTATTTTAGCCTTTACACTAGTTCAAATTCATTTCTAAAAGTAATTATTTTAGCCTTATATATTTCTAAAGGGTAATTATTTTAGCCTTTAAACTAATTTTAAATTTGTTTGGGAGTCCTAAACAATGAGTTTTTCTTTTCCTCGACTTAAAGGCCTAAATGAATATTATTTTGGCCTTTTGAAACTTCATTTGGAGAATTCCGACCTATGAGTTTTCCTTTTCCTCAACTTGAAAGATCTAAATGAATATGGATAAGTAAACTTAAGACGTTAACCTATTTTCAAGAAAAATATTTTCTATCATTTTGTTCTTAAACTGTTTCCAAAAGGTTTATAACACAATTTTTTTAATTTGTTGAATAATATTAGCCCACATAAATAATATAAAAAAAAAGGGAAGCAATAAAATATATCGAAACTCAAGAGTTATGCAAACATATGTAAGAATTAGTTAGTATATCAAAACAATATATAATTAAGAAAATGAAAGGGGGTTAGGAAATGTTGGACTCCTAATATGCGAGACTACAAGCACTGAGATCATCCTAATAGCTGTTGGCCCAATATTTTGGGCCAAAACGAGTTTATAAGTAGAAACTCTAGCCCTCCGATTGTACATGAAACATAAAAAGAGAAATAAAGAGGATTAGGAATAACCTTATTCATGTCACAAAAGTATTATAAAACAAAAAAATCACAGCCATAACAACAATAAAATAAAGCAAATCCTAAAGAAAAAGTGAACCAAGTGAACTTTTACCAACCAATACGATTAGCTTTGTAACTAAAACTAAGGAAACAGAGAAGGCTAACAAATACTAAATATAGCAACTTAAATACCTGTTACCTATCAACTTAATCCAATTTCATATTGTAGGTTTTTTTTTTTTGGCAAAGTCACAATTCATGTTCATATAAAGCTTTAAAGGCATCAGATGATCCCAACAATTGACCAACTAAATAACTTTGGAAAAGTTTAAAACGGTACAAAAATAAGCATTTTTTTAATGTGATCTAAAATTTAAAATCACGATCCTGCACTTATTCATTCAATATTTGATCCTGAAAAAGAACACAAATAAATTTGAGAACATTCATCATATTCCTCAATATAATGAAGAGAAAAACACAGTTATGCTAGTTATTCTTTTAAGAAACAGAATAAGTGAGCTTCATTATTTGGCTCTCAAAAATGCAAAAATAATAATAAAATAGAAACAATGACCCATAAAAATTGGTCACATTTATATAGTTATTCTCATAGTCATATTGATAGACAGAAACATGACGGAAGTAAAATGAAAGGAAAGATCTTTACCTTGTGTTGAGCAGCAAACTAGAGAGCGTTTCGTTGAGAATTCCTAATTCAAACTCGAACTCGAAGGGAAGCAAAGGAGACCAAGACCAAAGAAATAAAGCTAATAGATTAGTGAATCTTTATCTTTTAGATGATTTTCGATTTTTGCTTGATTCTTGGATGTTTTCAATCGATTCTCGGATCTCTTTTCGTTTTCTTGGATCTCTCTCTAGTTCTTTTTTTTTGGATCTCTCTCTAGTTCTTTTTTTTTGGATCCCTCTCTGATTTTTTTTTTTTGGATCCCTCTCTAGTTTTTTTTGGATGATCTTGGATGAGGACCAAAGGGCTCCTTTTATAGATGATTTGGGTCATGATTTCAACAATTCAAAATTTGAATTCTTGAATAATTAAATCTTAGAAGAAAAGTATTGATGAAGGGTAGAAAAATCTCTTAAGAATCAACTTTTTAGGTTGATTTGAAAGGAGAGGAGTGATTGATGGAAGGATAAAGTTGGAGACCGCCGGAAATCTACATTTTCCGGTGGTCCATGGCCGAACTTGGAAGAGAAGATTGATGGGAGATGAGAGTGAAGGGGCATGGGGAAGGAGGAGTTCTTTGAAAAGAGAAGATGTTATGGGAAAGGAGGAAAAAGTTGGGAGGCGTGTCTTTGGAGAAGATGGGTGAGGTGATGGGGTCTTGGAAAAGTCTTATTTAGTTTGGACCGTCCGATCGTTTGATCGGACGGTTGATATAAATCAAGAGTTTAAAAAAGTTTATATATATATGTATATATATAAAAATAAATAATGGTAAA